>OY804587.1:62976650-63576650 GCA_963680875.1 Bathymodiolus brooksi
TTCAAGTATATTTAGGATGTACTTATCTGTCTTGTTGTTCGCTTGATACTTACATATACCTGTAAATACAGAAAATTAATCACATAATGTAAACCATCACTTGGTAGAAATAATCAGTCTATGTTGTGTACATCATCGTCATATTGTTATATTATTTGTTCTGATTTACAACCAAGCACTGACATTGATCACAATCAACTTATCTCTGTCAATGGATCTTCAATAAAACGTCATATGATCTTTATTTACTACAACTGGAGGAATCTATGTTAATGTAGTTATAACAATTGAATTGAAAATCAGAGGAATGTTATGTAAAAGTAAAGTGTGTGTAGGTAAACAAGATAGAAAATATTACTGTGACATCATAACATGTATTGTTATTACACTAATTAATATTACATCTAGTAGAAATATCAATTGTGATCTTTGATCTCCAGAGTCTTCGTCTACAACAATTAATATTCTAATATCTTTGTCGTTAAACACATTTATTGACCTTGATGTTGTAGTGAACATGATTATAATGTAATTTGTTAGTGATAAAATGTTAACTAATTATGTACTGCCAATATATAATGTGTGTATCGTGTTGTTCCTGTATAAATATCCATAGCAATGTAAACATTGTGTTTTGTAAGTGATTATGTTCAAGTATATTTCGGATGTACTTATCTGTCTTGTTGTTCACTTGATACGCGGATTCTTAGAGAGGGAGCTTTAATAATTGTTGTAATAACTTGTGCTCAATCTGAATTACTAATGTGTTTAATTCGACCAAACACTGACAGAGATAACAATCAATTTATATATTTCTTAAACCAATAGTCACTTGAAATTCAGTAACATAACCCTTTAAATACAGCAAATTCATCACATCATGCAAACTATCACTTGGTAGAAATAATAAGTTTATATCGTGTTGTTCCTGTATCAATATCTATGCCAATGTAAGCATTGTGTTTTGTAAGTGATTATGTTCAAGTATATTTAGAATGTACTTATCTGTCTTGTTGTTCACTTGGTACTTACTCAGTACTGTAAATATAGAAAAATAATCAAATAATGAAAACCATCACTTGGTAAAAATAATCAGTTTATGTTGTGTACATCATCATCATAATCTTATATTATTTATTGGGATTTTCAACTAAACGCGGGTTTTTAGGGAGTGGGCCTTAATGCTTGTTGTAATAACTTGTGTTCAGAATTACTAATGTGTTTAATTCGACCAAACACTGACAGAGATAACAATCAATTTATATATTTCTTAAACAAATTGTCACTTGATATTCAGTAACATAGCCCTGTAAATACAGCAAATTCATCACATAATGTAAACTAACACTTGGTAGAAATATTCAGCTTATGTTGTGTATCATTGATATATTACTACATTAGTTGAGCAGCAATCATCCAGTCTTCTTTCATTATTATTATTGTTATTATTATTATTTTATTATTATTATTATTATTATTATTATTACTATTACTATTATTATTATTATTATTATTATTATTATTAAACATCAAGACTGTTTTATGGTAGATCTCCAAGTAAAGATTCAATTCATGAAGTCTATTATATATATACTTTATTCTAACATAGCGTCCTTCTTTCGCTTTGCAAGCAAACAAACGATCAAACCGAAGAAAAATCTCATTAGCACATGTGTCGGTGCACACATTTAAGCCAGGTAATAAAATAATTAAATAAAATTATTTACACGGTTGTTAATGTTGTAACATCTATATTCACTGAAAATAATCAACATATCCACAATTAATAATATGCGACGTGTAATTAAAACATGCAAGCACAATATTATTGTTGCAGATGCTCCATCAATACAACTGACTTTCCCCTAGTTAAAGTATATGTTGATAAATTATCGTCTGCTCGAATTTAGCAGCATACATTGTGTACGACACTGTCCGCTAACGTATTTATAAATTACCGTCTTCCAAATAAAGCATACTACCGTATACATACTGTTAGACATATCAGAATCGAAATAATTCATGGAAGTCAGAATGTGTTTTTAGTTGTAACATGGGTTGGCGGATATCAATTAATGTTATCCCTGGCCTCCGGCTCGGAATAACATACTACGTTAAAACTCAAAGCACATTCTGTCTTTCATGATTTATTTCTTAATTATTATCATTGACAATTGTTTAGAACCACAGATTCGCTGAGCTCAACCCACTTGTAGTGGGAATGATCATTAATGTTCAATTGAAATGTACTGAGACAATATATTCATTATATTAAATTGATGTAAATTGTATTGTCAGTAAGTACGCCTTTATTAACATTAATATTATGTATTTTATTGTAGTGTATTGCTAACCCGCATGTTCTTAGTGGGGTTCATGTTGAGCTTTTAGTTGTCTATGTGCTGATATCAATTAAATCATTATATTAAATTGATGTAAATTGTACTGTCAGTGAGGACGCCTTTATTGACATTAAGATTATTGCATTGTATTGCTAACCCTTCTGGTTTTCACCTTCTGTTCTATTAAGTTCATGTTGAGCTTTTAATTGTTTTCTATGCAGTGTTTTGTCGACCATTAAATGTATTTGTATCCATTATTTTAACCATTGTTTTGTCTGTCCATCTATTATTTACATCTTCTTATTACCTCCTTGGTATTTTCACACTTTTCTTATTGTGTCTATTGTTATAGGTTTATTGTGTATTATTGTCTTATAATAAACTTACTCTGGATAAATCTGTTCAAATCTGCAATATACAATAACAAAATATTAAAAATTGCACTAGGTATGTGGTAAATCATTTTTCTCTTTCATTAACATATTACGAGATACATAATATATATGTTACATACAAACAAAGAGGGTTATGGTGATTAGCGCCACTTTCAACAGTTTTTCAGTGACAATATATAGTTCTCGCACTTAAATATTACCAGATACAACTCTGTGTTACATAGAAGCAAAGAGGTATATATAATGTCCATATACATGTAATTGTAACTAAAAACAAGGTCTTAGATTACATAAAAAAGAGCTTGAAGATACCAAGCGGGTAATCAGAAAGGGGTAAAGTTAGACACGTTAGTTTCGTATCTGATCCCGTGGTATAATATCAATGAATTGTTTTATCTCTTTCTGATTGGATTTATTATCAAATCAATAACTTCATTTATTTATCGCATTATTAACGAACCAATTGAAAATTGGAATGCTATTGGAAAATATTGGTTAAGTAGACTTGATTTTAAATTTAATGAAACTTTTTTTATTTGCAAATGCTCAAATGTTTCATCCTTAAATTTAAACAGGTATCCCTTGTTCTATCAAAAATCAATCCAAGCATGGACAAAATTTACAATGTGTACAAAAGGTGGAAACCAAAACAGATATCTTGCATGTTAGATTATTTGGGAATTGTAATATAACCTTCCAAAATAAACCTTTAATATTTTCTTCATTTTTAAGAAGTAATATAAAAACTATTCAAGACATATGGGATGAAAACTCAAAACAATTCATCGATTGTGATTTATTATATTCTCAGCTGATAGACAAGAGAAACTGTATCTCAGAATACTCTAAAATTAAGAAATGTATTCCAAAAGACTACTTAAAGTTCTTAAAAAATTAAAATAATGATATAGAAAACAAAACTAAAAGTAGAAATAAAATGAAATTGTTAAATAATTTAACACTTACAGATATTAGAGGCAAAATTATTAATACAAAAGACGTGAAGATTAAAATTATACAAAAAATATTGAATAAAAAATCAATATCAAAATGTCAAGATAAATGGAATAATGTTTATAATGAAGAATTTCACTGGCCAAAAATTTGGAATAATCTTTAAAGACTGGACATCAGTAATAAAATTAAAGAATTCCAATGGAAATGCAACCATAACATTATTTACACCGAAAGTAGACTTAGAAAAATGAACCAATCCAATGGAAGATGTCACCTTTGTAAAGAATCGAACATTCAAGAAGATCTTCACCATTTGTTTTTTAAATGCATTATATCTAACCGATTCATATCAAACATCACAATTTTAATAAACACTTTAAATGTGGGAACTGTTAACTTAAATGAGAAAAATATGATGTTTGGGTTCAATATGGGGGGTAAACAAGAACTTCTATTAAATACATTAATTTTTATATCTAAGTGGTCTATTTGGAAGGCAAGAAACAAAGTTAAATATGACAAAATTCATATCAATCAAAATGTACTTTGTAATATATGGAAACAGACTTTAAAATCTGAACTAAAAATTTTGCTAACGGCCAATTGTAATGATACAATAGATAAAGCCAAAATCTTGACAATTCTATCAGTGATTAGTAAGTGGTTATAATATATGAGTACAATGCATGTATGTAAATGTTATAAAAAATTATGTTGAAGCTATCATAAAATGCCGATATAGATTGACTTACATGTTGATTTTATTATTGATAAATTTAGTTGTATTTTTGAAATGGGATCATGTGGACTCTAATAAATCTCTTATTAACCCTGGATAAGAGATCTATTGTAAAACAGGGAACCTTAGATTATTGTTGCTTACCTGGGCAGCTAAGGTGTTTTGTTAACAGGCGAGTCAAACAATAAAGTATTATGGAAAAAAAAAAAAAAAAAAAAATTTAATGTTGGCCTTTACACAGAAAACTAAAAAGGTGAGCAACACAGATTCCACCAAAACCCGGGTATGAACCCAGAAGCTCCTGAAGGGTAAGGATTTCCTGCCTCTTTTAAGACACTCACCGTGTGACTTGTATATGTAACAATTCCTAGATTTCCATTATCCTCAGTATTCCCCGTTCAAAACAGAATAAAACATAGCAATATTGTTATATGTTGATCACGCTCAAATACTCTCCACTGATCAACGGTCAGACATTTAAAAGAATATTCTTGGGTTTGAAGTTGTCCAGGTTCAAATCCGTTTTTTCACATTGAATCACAAAAACTTATCAAAGTGGTATCAAATAAAAAGTAGGGAGTGTGTGACTTCGCTTTAATAAACACATAGCCCCCATTAAAACTATTTCAAATACCATTTTAACTGAAAGTAAGTATTGGTAAAACACGTATAATTAAAGACAAAGAGTTTGAAGATACCAAAGGGGCAATCATAATCCGTATATCGAAGAAGAACAGACAACACAATGATGACCAAAAGAAAAAGTACCAAAGAACAAACAACGATCTACAAAACATTCTTATAAATCTAAAAATTGATTAACACGAACCCCACTAATAACAAGGGGTGCACTTAGGTGCTCCGGAAGGGTAAGCAGTTCCTGCTCCATTAGTGGCACCCGTCGTGTTACTCTTTTTACAAACACGGTAATAAGTCGTAAATGAGGAAAGGACCGGGAACTGCTTACGACAAGTGGAAGATATCCGTGGTCTGTTGGGACATATATATTTCATAACGGTCAACCAAGTCATGGTGGCGACCGTAAAATTTTCGAAGTGAAGACTTCAACTTTACCAAATAGAACCCTTGGTTCAGTAGTTGCCTTGTTAGCTGCAACCCTCTATCAATGAAATCCTGATAGGAACCACAAGCTCTGGAATATCGTATCATCTGAGATATATATATATATACTCCATATGCAGGTGCTGCTGGAATGTTGCTACATATAAATGGAAAGTTTACAATGGGAAAGTTGAAATCATCTCTTTTGTCGTAACGTTTCGTTCCTAATCGACCCTCACTGTCGAGTTCGAGGTGTATGTCAACGCATGAAGTAGACCTATCTGTATCTGTGGTATCCTTTATTTCAAGCTCAATGGGATAGATGCGATCAACAAAATCACCAAACCTGGAATTATTTAGTGAAAGGATATCATCTATATAGCGGAACGTGAAATTAAAAGATCGGGGTAGCTTCTTTTCGTTTTTCTTGAGAAGCCACTGTATGAAGTCTGCCTCATACGAATAAAGGAATTGGTCGACGAGAAGAGGAGCACAGTATGTACCCATAGGTATTAAAACACGACCACCAAACATAGCAAATATGTTGTCAATCAAAAACTCGAGCATGTTGAAGATATCAGTTTCAGCGAACTTTTTGGTAGAATCAGAGTAGTGTTTTACAAAATAAGATCTGTCTCTTCCTAGCACAAGGTATTTATATCTACGTTGGCCATTCTTTTTCATGAAACACAGATGGACCAACTCCCTTAATTTGTCCTTCAGCTTAGAATGAGGAATAGTCGTGTAAAGGGTAGATAAGTCAAATGTTTTAATGCTATTGCAGGAGGAAAGGGATCTAGATTGTATGTACTCTAACAGATCTTCAGAGTTATTCGGAATCCACATCTGATGCACACCACATCTCGAGTAGCTAGTGTCACAGTAGAATGACTGCCGATAGAATACATGTTAATAATTTGGAAAGAGGTTTCGTGGAGCATTTGGCATACCCAGCAATATAACGTTGTTTGAAAGGACACTTGTGTCATTTAGGAATCCAGTAGAGTGAAGGTAGATCCAATTCTTCATATTTGGTTGAAATTCAAAAGGAACATAAAACAGACCTATGCTTGTCCAGGATTTCCTCTTTCGCAAGTGTCGTCGGGGTATATGTAGGGTTGCCAAGTGAATTGTGAATACCTAATTCCGTTATCAAGCAGTCTATGTAATGTGATTTACACACACATACAATAGTGTAAGGGGCCTTGTCGGCGGAGACAGTAACATATTTGTCATGAAGGAGAGACAGGTGTTTAGCAACATTTGGGTCTTTAAAGATTGATGTAGAGCAAGTGCTCATAGACCCACTGAGTTATTTTAATTTCAATCTATATTAGCGACCTCACACTCTTCACCCATTCGGAAAGAGTATATAAGTCCCCCTTTCAAGTTTTGCCCATTGTCTGGCATAATCCTCGACAGAATCCATAAGTATTTTAAAGTTGTGTTTCAAGTTTATGGATTTAGGCTCACGGTATTTAGGCCCGTTGACGAACACCTCTCACAGAGAGGTGTTGTTGATAATTTTAAGATCACCAGTTATAATGTGGCCACTCGGATTAAATATGAATGAAGAACTTGCACGGGTGCAATCGGGAGGCTTATATTTTAATTCGTCAATATTGAGATGACGCAACACATGTTTGTAATTAGATTTTGTTCACGCTATTGGTCTAGTATAAACGTACGAAATTATAAGCACAGACTGATCCTTAAAATATGGTAGAATTTTCGATTTGACGGATTTGTGATGAATGGTATTGCCCAAGTTAATATCATCTTTTGTTGGCAAACGACAGTTTCAGAAAGGAACGTTTGTCTATTTCACCTTTCTTAATACCTACATATTTGAAAAGTCTGTGACCGGCAATATCCAAGACGATTGCGGTAGGTTTGTATTCATTTGAGATGATACGCTTAATAAAAGTCTGAAAACTGTAATCAATTATGCAGGCTATGAAATATCTTAATTTAAAATTTGTTAATGATCTAATATATTACACATTTATTTCAGTTTTGCAAAGACTACTTAGATCTCACCATACAATGTGTTATTATTAACTGCGGTCATTTAAATATTAAGATTAATTACAAAACACGTGGTGTCAACATAGATGTGTATGTCGTCATTTGCAACGAATATTATTATAAAGCAGGAATAGATAATGTAAAAGAAAATATGTAAATCTGATATAAAACTAACCCACAGTTGTTACATCTGTATAACTGTCCATGTTGTTTTTCCTTTCTAGGCACGACTTTCTCTCTTTGTACAGGGGAACTGTTGATAAAGTTATAAATGTTATATATACTGATGATTATTACATTTTTTACTGGTTTTATAACTAACAAATATATTTAGATTAAAATTTTACCCATTCCTCGTTCATGACTTATACGGTATACTCCATTAGTGGAACAGTGACTGCTCACCATTCCGTAGCTCATCCCTGACTATTAGTGGTATTCGTGCTGATCAATCTTAAGTATTTGTGAATATTTTTATGGGCTTTTGTTTGTCTTCTCGTTGTTTTTCTTTAGATATTGACATGTTTGTCTTTCCTTTGATTTAAAGTCTCTAATTACAATAAATTGTACCACTTTGTTTCTGCTAGATTAGCTTCTGTCAACCAAATTTCAGGGAAAAGAATTAATATAAGTTTCTAAGCTTGTTTTCGAATCCCTTTAATTATTTGTATTATACCATATTGAAATTTATCTTATTGTACTATATTTATTAATTGATAAGATATGTTTAAGCTAACCAAATTTCCATATCTTGTAAAAATAATTAGGAAACATTCCATTAATACAAATTGGTTGTATCTCACTTCTCTATCTGTCGCCTCGGTGTATTAGCTTGTTCATCTCTAGTTTAGTAGATCTTGGGTACAATCACCGGTCGTGTCAAACCTAAGACTATATTGTTGGTATGTGTTGCTTCTCCCCTTAGCACGCAGCATTACGGAGTAAGTCTGGATGATGACCCAACGATATGACAATGTGTCCCATTGAAACGAAAGTTATCACTGAATGCTATTTCCTCAATGGGATAGCAATCATATACCAGCTCGGTGTGCTTCTCTTGTACAAATCAGATATCAACACCATAGAATCAAAAGGCAGCTACATTACATTGTCAACTAATTGTACACTTGTCGCTAAATATCAATCACTCACGCCAACCTATCAATTTACTTTTAAGCAAACCGTAGACATCTAATTTATTGTGCACGTTCAATTAATAGTTTTAATAACTAATTATATTAGTATATATCCTGTCAGCTGGCACTTTATTAATTCTGATATGTCTCATTAAATATCATATCAACTTGGATTCTCTTTCGACTCACTTTCACACACCTTCTACAAGGAGGGAGGGGTAAATGTACGTTATGAAAAACGCAGGATGTCGGAACTCCAATATGGAAGCCATTTCGTCACACCCGAAGGTTGATGTCAAACTCTCAAACACGGTTTCGCAATATGTGAAAATAATGTAGGATTAATAAACGCTAGAGAAAACCGAAGGACAAATCAATAATGGACAATCCAGAAACACTGTCAACATTGGCTAAACAAAACACCAGACGAAGACAAACAAAACAAATAAAACACAACACAAAAATATATTTCCTTATTTCAAATAGTTAGCCAAGAAAAACATAATTTTGAGTGCTAGAAAATTAATCCAATCAACATAAGACAAGTTTGAAGATGTCAAATAGGAAATCAGAAGCCGTAACTCGAAGAAGGGCAGGCAATATAATGGCCTAAATAAATAGTACACACAACGATCTACACAACTACACATAAAACGATCGAATACCGCGAACGCCACTAAAATTAGGATTGAACTCAGTGCTCCGGAAGGAAAAGCAGTTCCTCTTCCACATTTTGTACCCATCGTGTTAAGCATTTAACAATTCTGGTGACAAGTTATGAATGAGGAAAAGATTGAATTGTGAATAAGGCCATCGGACCACAAACATTGCCTTCTGACAAAGACATTCCGGATCTGCTAATCAAGTCATGGTAGCGACCATAACAATTTCAAGGTGATGACTTCAACTTAACCAATAGAAATCCTTGGTTCAGTGGCTTCATTGTTAACAGCAACGCTCTATCAATGACATCATGATAGGAACAACTAGCTCTGGAATATCGGGTCAACTGGGAGATATTTAATCCATATATAAGTGCTGCTGGAAAGTTGTTGCATATAAATGGAAAGTTCACAAATAGTAAATTCGTAAATTCTCCTTCTTAACTATCAATTTTGAGGTGTAGGTGAAAGAAAGAGAAGACCGTGCTGTATATATGAAATCATTTATTTCAAGATCAAAGGGATTATAATCACCAAATTTTGAAGTATTTATTGAAAGGACACCATCTATATAGTGCAATTTGAAATTAAATGATCGGGCTGGCTTCTTTTAAATTTTTTTCAGAAGCTCCGGTATGAAGTTTGGCTCGTACGAATAAAGGAGCAGGTTGGTACCTATAGGAATGCCGATTGTCTGTTGAAAAACGCCACCAAACCTAACAAATAAGTTGTCAATAAAAAACTATAGCATCAGTTTCATATAACGTTTTGGTAGAATCAGTTTAAATAAAGTTTTTTATTACAAAATAAGGTTTATCCTTTCCTAAGAAAAGATATTTGTATTTACGGTGTTCTTTCTTTTTTAGGAAACACAGTTGGACAAATATCTTTTAATCTGTCTTTTAGTTGCGTAGAGAAGTCAAATGATTCATGTTTTTCCAACATTTACACGTTGATAATAAATGTTTGACATTTATTTTTGATATAATGACCAGGATTATACTCTTATTGTATATATCTAACTTATACCGATCAATTTATTGAAGCAACTAAATAATGATATTCTGCCAAAGTAAATGTTTTGGTATATATTGCTGAATTTATGTGGTATTTAATATAAATAAAATATAACTTACCTAACAGGTACTATCTCAGTATTTAATATAAATAGTATATACTATTTAGTAACTTACATAACAGGTAATATCTCAGTATTTAATGTAAATAGCATATATTAGTTAGGAACTTACCTATCAGGTAATATTCAAATATTTAATATAAATAGTATATACTAGTTAGGAACTTACCTATCAGGTAATATTCAAGTATTTAATATAAATAGTATATACTAGTTAGGAACTTACCTATCAGGTAATATTCAAGTATTTAATATAAATAGTATATACTAGTTAGTAACTTCCGTAACAGGTACTGTTCCAGTATTCAATATAAATAGTATATACTAATTAGTAATTTACCTGACAGCTACTATTCCAGTGTTCAATATAAATAGTATACACTAGTTAGTAACTTCCCTAGCAGGCACTATTACAGTATTCTATATAAAGAGTATACACTAGTTAGTAACTTCCCTAACAGGCACTATTCCAATATTCAATATAAATAGTATGCACTAGCTAGTAACTTACCTAACAGGTAATATCCCAGTATTTAGTATAATTAGTGTATACCAGTTAGTAGCTTACTTAACAGGCAATACCCCAGAATTTAGAATAAATAATATATACTAGTTTGTAGCTTACCTAAAAGGTACTATCAGAGTATCGAAAATAAAGAGTATATACTAGTTAGGAATATCCAAGTATTTAATATACATAGTATATACTAGTTAGGAACTTACAAAACAGGTACTATCTCTGTATTTAATATAAATAGTACATAGTAGTTCGTAGCTTACCTAACACGTAATTTCCAAGTATATAGTATCAATGATATATACTAGATAGTAACTTACCTAGGTGGTAATATCCCAGTATTTGTTTTAATCACAGATTTTATTGCACTAATTGCTGTTAACAATTTACTATATATACAACTTTTACCTAGTATCCCTAGTTGTTAATCACTAAATAGCAAGGGATTTGCTATTTAGTGAAGCTTAGTTCAAAATAAATGTTGTTAGTACACTTATACAGTTAATATCCAGCATATATTGTAATTCTGACATGTAATAAACATATAATAGCTGTCTGTCGTGATTTCACATGTTTTTTGTTGACAATATCCGGATATTTGACACTTTCAAACCGATCACGGTCGAAAGGTTAATTGTTCATGTTCGTGGATTACATGCACGATCGCGGTGTTGCTTTTTCCTATTTTGATTGTAAATCGCTTTATTTTCTAATTGTTAGAATATGATATCTATGAGTGAAAGGATTACTTCTGTCCGCTGTAAAATGTTTTATTTGTGACATGAAAATATTGAGTTTACTACAATATAAGTGATGAAGGCAAATTTCATATTATTGATTTTTTTTCAACACATGTGAAATCACGTGACATTACAAGAATTCTGAAGTCATGTGATATATCAGCTGTTTAGGTATACATGTGCTTTGCTTATGAAATTTCCTGTTTTGACTTGTCTAAAAATATTTGCATCGAACACATTATTTACCTCATCCTTAAATTTTTTTTTAGAAAAAAATATCTACTTTTTTGGGTTTTATATATCCCAGTATTTAATATAGGAGTATATACTCGTTAGTAACTTACCTAACAGGAAACATCCCAGTATTTAATATTATTAGTATATAATAGTTAGTAACTTACCAAACAGGTAATATCCCAATAAGTAATATAAGTAGTATATACTAGATAGTAACTTACCTAACAGGTACTACCCCAGTATTTAATATAAATAGTATATCGTAGTTAGTAACTTACCTAAAAGGTAATATCATAGTATTGAATATAAACCATATATACTAAATAGTAACTTACCTAACAGGTAATTTCACAGTATTTAATACAAATAGTAAATACTAGTTAGTAACTTACCTGATAGGAAACATCCCAGTATTTAATATAATTAGTATTTATTAGATAATAAGTTCCCTAACATGTAATATCCCATTATTATTTAATATATTTTGTATCTACTAGTTAGTAGCTTACCTAACAGGCAATGTCACATTATTTAATATAAATATTATATAATAGTTAGTAACTTACCTAATAGGTAATATCAGAGTATTGAATAAAAACAGTATGTACTCATTAGTAACTTACCTAACAGGTAATGTCTCAGTATTTAATATAAATAATGCATACTCGATAGTAATTTACTAACAGGTAATATCATAGTATTTAATATCAATAGAATATACCAGTTAATAACTTACCTAACAGGTAATATCCCATTATTGAATATAAATAGTATAAACTAACTAGTAACTTACTAACAGGTAATATCCCAGTATTCAATATAAATAGTACACAGTTGTTAGTAACTTACCTAACAGGTACTACCCCAGTATTTAATATAAATAGTACATAGTAGATAGTAACTTACCTAACATGTTTTAAAACAAATATTATTAACTAGCTAGTAGCTTACTTAACAGGTAATTTTCCAGTATTTAAAATAAATAGTATATACTAGTTAGTACCTTATCTAACAGGTAGTATCCAAGTCTTGAATATAAATAGTATATACTAGCTAGTAACTTACCCAACAGGAAATGTCCCAATATTTAATATAAATAGTATATACTAGTTAATAACTTACCTGCCAGGTAATATCCCAGTATTGAATATAAATAAAATAAACTAGCTAGTACCTTACCTAACAGGTAATATCCCAGTTTTTAATATAAATAGTATATACTAGTTAGTAACTTGCCTAACAGGGAATATCACATTATTTAATGTAAACCAACTGGATGCAAGACCAAGAATATCAGATATATTAAATGTTAATCATGATTTAATGTTTTATATTACAATTACATGAGTCATATTAATGACATTCAGTGTGTTTAATTGTGAATCGGTCTAAATCTACTTACTTCAGGCTGTATGTTCCAATCAGCTGATCAACATCGGAATCACTTGTTGACCTGGGGCTGTATTTAACAGTGGGGAATACTGGTAAAGGTACAATAGACAGTTTTGTTATGTCATCACTTAATGTCTGCAGATGTTGAATGATAGAAGCATCTTCTCTGGATTGTCGTATCTTGTTTTCCCTTTTTACTATCTCATTTGCCTTCTCCAATAACTGTTTGTAATCCGACAATGTCTTCGTTAGCGGTTCCTTTTCTTGCCTTGCTTTCTCTTTCAATGTCGCGATCATCTTCTCAATATGGCGGTCGACCATTGCTTTTAATTTCGACCCCTCTTCTGTTAATGCCTTTATAACAGACGTTACACTCAAGTCAAAGGTAGTAAGACCTTCCTCTATCTGCTTTTCATTTGTCTGGAACACATCCAATTTCGATTTGATTTCATTTTTGACGGTTTTCTTAAGGTCGGAAATAAACTCATTAATACTGGACACTCTGTGGCCCTTGTGCTTGCCGGTGACGCATTGTACGCAAACCGAAATTGCACAATTGTCACAGCGAAAAATAAAATCTTCTTTATGTTCTTCACATCTCAATTTTACTTCCGGGACGACACTTTCACTACTTTGAAACTCGTGTGTTTTTGTTCCTTTCATCCTCTGATGTAAAGATTTGCAGTTCATGCAAAAGAATTGTTCACAGTCTATACAAAATTCTGACCCCGGACCCCCCATGCATATCTCGCATGGTTTTGATACTGACTGAGTCATACTAGTGTACTATACAGGTTAATTGTTATCTATTGAGAGATTAAAACTTTAAAAATTAAACGTTTTCGGATATGGATATGCAAAGTTACGGTTGATTTATTAAATATTCATCTTTGTGTTTCCATATGTAATATCATTTTTCTTTTTCCTCCTTTGAGTTTTAATTTATTTAATACATGTTGATGGTTTATGTGATTTAAATTTTATTATCCTTTTGTCCTTATTTTCTTTTGACCTTTGTATTGTCTGTCATTTTCTGATTTACGGCTTCTGGTATGTAATATGGTTAAAGGGATATTAAATTGAAAATAAATATGTAAAAAAAACATTATGACTACATATAAACATGAATGCCGCTCTATCAATGACATATTATTGAACTGATTCTATCGCCTGATCACATATGTGAAGTTACTAATTTATATTCTCTGGAATGTGAAAATAATGTATGCTCTTTTAAATCGTAAACAAAATTTAAACAAACATGGTATTCACTGGGTCATGGATAAATAAACAACACAAAATTTAAATCAAACAGATACCTATCATCTCAGTGACAAATCAGATAACATAGAAACAAATTACAATTCATATACAATATTGGTCTGTTGACGGTAAATATAGAATTTATTTGACAAGGCTGAGAAACGGGGTGAAAGACGAACTTTTAGCGAGTCATTCTCCCCGTTTCGCGCCGAGTCAAATAAATTCTATATTTACCGTCAACAGACCAATATAGTATTTATCCTGCAATCCACGATGTCCTAAAAAATAATCTTAACTCGTAAAAATGCATTTTTTAATGCAACGGAATCCTCACTATTTGGCGTAATAAAATACCAGATTTTTTTTTGCCGACAAAAATTCGCGAACAAATAGTTTTCAAAAGGAAGTGAAATAACTTTATTTAAATGAAGATTTATTGATTAAGATGAAAATCTATATAGAAAATTGATAGTTTAGAACCTGAAATATATATATTTAATATGTTTTTCATAGATATGAAAACACATTAATTTATCGATCATACGTCACATGCGTCATACTTAAATACGCCTGCAGTAGTAACCTGGTAAATATATACGCCTGTGTGAAAAGGTATACGCCTGCAACTATGTGGTTCACTTTTATTTTTATTTTTTTATATCAAATAGTAAACATCCGATATATTCCTTTTACTAGTTTATATTAAAAAAAATAAATAAAAAAGAACCATACAGTTGCAGGCGTCCACCTTTGTATGACACACAGGCGTATATATTTACCTGGTTACTACTGCAGGCGTATCTAAGTATGACCCACACAGTTTGTAAACATGTGAAAGCAACACACACATACATGTATCGACGATTCGAGCATGTTTTAAGTAAACTAGGTAGAGTAGAGAAAACAGAAAGATTAATCATTTATCTCAACAAACTGAACTGATTCACGGAAATGTATTTAACAACGATGTCAAACACTCAAATGCTCAGTTATTGGGATATAAGTCATTTGTGAAAATTGTGTACACATTCACCATTTGTTATGGATTACCACGCCGTAAAACATAGAACTAATTTGACTTGACATATTTGTATTGGAACTGTAAGAAGGAACATCAGGATTGCTTCGACACGAAACATCAGAAGTGCTACTGGCTGTAGAATTTGTGGAGGTTTTACGAGGTAAGTTTGCTGAAAAGCATTTCTGTTAGTTTCACTTTCAGTGTTGCTGAGGATGTTTGATATTTTCTTGTGTCTTTCCTCACTCAATGTTGAGTAATTATTAATAAATGCCACATTTTTATGCCCCGATATTTTCATAATATCCATAGATCCCCTCCACATTGTTTTCTCTTAAACTTCTGGACGGGATAAGATATTTTCTGACACTGATTGATTAATGTCTAATTTGCAACTTTCCTTCATTTTTTTCATGAGACTGGAAAGTTTTCTTTCATGCACTTTTCTACCTGTTTCTAAAGCTCATACAAATAAATTATGTATTTTGCAACAATGCAAGTATATAAAGGAGAAGAAGCTAATGCCAATCTTCTGGACTTTACATAGGTTTCAATGGAAAATTGGAATTTATTTTTATAGAATAAAATAAAACTTTCATATATACACGGTAAATTGAAGAAAATCAAAATAGAAATCTGGTTTAGTGTCAACCAGCACCAGATATGATTTTAATTACTATATTTAACTTCTGTTTGTATATCATAATCAAATGAATTAATATGCATTGAAGTCTACATGTATGTAGAATCCCTACCAACTATTTTCTTCATATCAAATTTGCTATTATTAAACCATAATCCATTGATTGGTAAATTACATAATGCGACGTCATTAAGGAACCAAGAATATTATGGAAATAGGTTTATTGCATAAGTGTTGTGACAAGAAAAATATTAGAGTGAAGGATATATTTTTCTGGAATGAACAATATTTACATGATAATGTTGGCTGTTGCGAGTAATGACTAATGTGCGAATATATTTTCTGAGTCGGATCATACAAAAATGCATTATGAAAGCTTGAAGTTTCAAATATTCAAACATTGCTAATTTAGTCTGCATTTTGTTCCTTTTTTCTTGTTATTTTATTAGTAAATATATAATAACATGTATTTTAATTATAATCAATGCTATATTAATGTCTTTCAGATGAATGGCTGGATTAATGGTCTAACAGTGTACAATGTACATGTGATGTTTGAAATAAGTGCAATAATAATTATTTTCTACCCTCTACTGTAAGATTATGGAACAGCGAACCCACATCAATAAGAGATAGCAAGTCTCCTTCATCTCTCAAATCCTATTATAAATCAAAATGTATAAAGAAACCTATTTATTATTACTCAGGAACTCGAATTGGACAAATCCTTCACATGAGATTACGAACTGCATGTAGCTCTCTAAACCATCATCTATTCCTAAAAAATGTAGTAGATTCGCCCATCTGTAGTTGTCATCAAGGGGTCCCTGAAACTAATTCGCATTATCTTTTTTATTGTCATAAATTCAACGATTCGAGAAATCGGTATATCGAATCAATTGATATTCCTATGAACTTGACAGTTGACCGTTTACTTTTTGGATCACCTGACCTCACAGACGATCAAAATAACAGTTTATTTTTAAATGTACAAAAGTTTATAGTAAACAGTAAACGTTTCATCTAAAATCAGCAGTACCTAGTTCCCTTATTTCATTCTTCTTTTTTCTTCTTTTTTAATTACTTTGAATCAAACATTTTTTACATCAAACACCAGATCACTTTCTTTGTTTTATCTTCTTATACCTTCTGTAATTTATATCAAATTTGTTAGTTAGTTCTATTTGCTTCTCCCCTTAGAGATTCACAATATATTATATATGAAATCTATTCCTACGGATAGGGATTAATATAAGTTCTTGTAACTTGTTTCCCAATCCTATTAATTTCTTCTTATCATGTAATGTATATAGCTGAATATTGTAATGTTATATTGAATTAATTAATAAAATATGTTTAAACTAAATAAGTGCAAAGACTATATATATGAAAGAAATAATTGCATAAAAACCTATGAACGTTTTATAAAGATCTGATTAAACAAAGAACATTTTTCAAGAACTATCACTCAGTTGTTGCATAATCAGATTCAAATGGAATTGCACAAAATAAAAAAATGTACTGTAATCCTGATCAACAGTGAGTAGAATTCCAGCAGATAAAACACTAGTTTCAACTGACAAATCATACAACTTTGTTGGAATTTTGCAAAAGAAAAAAATGTTTTAGAAAAAGATGCAAAATGATTGGAGGAAGTGACTGAATACAATTATTCCAAATGGTTAAAACAAATTATATAGATATTTTGTGGTTTCATAAAGAATTCAGAATATAAATAATTATCTATAATTTTAAAGTGACTTAATGCAATAGCAGGAATATGTGATCTTTTCACCTTGAAGAAATCTACTATCTGATATGTTGAAGTAATTGATGTGAATTAATTGAACATTTAATATGAAGACATTTTATAATAAAATATATGTAGTAATCTTAGAGTTTGATGTTCAAACTGTACTGAGTTATTTAACCATATAAGTGTGTTTAGTAAAGATTGTGGTGTGTGACTGCCCAGAACGTTTCTGATATAAAGGATGTTAATTTCCTCATCTGGTGGAGGGCATGTCCTCTTTGGTTTATTCCCTTTGTCCTGTAGTTTTAGTTGCTTTTGTTTTGTTGTCAAAGCTTCCCTGTCAAGTTATAAATGATTCGGATTTGTTTAAGATTTTTGTTTTGTTTTTTATTGACTTCTAGGATTTTTTTTATCGTAAAATATGTATAAAAAATATGAAATTTTAAAATTATTAGTTTCATTTTGTCGGTTTGTAAATTTACAAATAGTGAGAACGAAAACATTTATTAGAAAAAACATAGAAAAAAGTAGTTCCGGAATCTGTGGGCGGGGCTTAAAAGTTTATTCGTAGGCTACGAATAAAGCAAAAATTTATTCGTATGGTATATTTGTACAGCAAATGAACTGATTGCAGGATAAAACACAATATATGTGTCCTAGTGACAAAATGTTTCACCTAATAAATATATTTTTTTCAAACAATATCAATCACATATTAAATGTAAATAGACATCAATGTTTAGCAATATAAAAGATACACATATACTTGATAGATGCAGCAAAATATTCACAAAAGGAGAGTTTATAATGTTCTCACAAAATCAAAAATATGTATACAAAAAAGCCTCAATAAACAAAGTAAGATTACATATTAAATACAAAATGTTGTCACTAAGCTAACAATGTTTGGGAAGATTAAGAAAACTGAAAAAAAAAGTTCAACCTCACTAAAACCCTACAATTTATTCCTTAAATTAACGCAATTTCAATTTAATGGAATGTGGCCCCCTTGGTGTTTAATTGCCCGGATGTTCACTGACTTAATTGCGTGGGTGGGATTTTGCCCCCCCCAAAAAAAAACCCAGTCCAGGGTGTACATTTCAATATCGATATTTTGGAATGCGCTCTATAAATATCTCATCTAAAATATCCAATGCATACGTGCTTGTCCACTTGTGGTATAGGTCAAAGTTATTACCCAGGACATTAAGGAACATAAGTGTCTGGGTGAAATTCCATCCCTGAAGCCCATATCAGGGAGTTATATTTGAACTTCTATCCCGCGTTGGGTGGAGGGGGTGGGTGATACACTCTCTAAATAACTCCTGCAAAATTGACACCGGCAAAGTTCTTGCCCACTTGTGGTTAAAGTGAAAGGTATTATCGGACCTATGAATAACTTAATTGCCTGGATGGGGTTCTGTACCTGAAGCCCAGAGCAAGATGTCAAATTGCACACCTTGATATTGAAGGGTATGACTCTATTAATATCCCAACGGCAAAGTTCTTCCTCACTTTTATATCTGATAAAAAAAACGTCATGACACAAGCTGAAGCATTGCAGTTTTCATTGCAGTTTTGTGGTTCATTTAAAATTCGTGTGTCACCTAACGATACTACTATATATATGTCCTTTAGCAAAATAAAATGTAGTACTAACTGAACTGTAAAGGAGTTTTAAACCAATACACTTAGATGCTATTGAATTTCAATCAATAACTACAATGCGAGCAACAGTAATAGTATAACTACAGCTGACTATCTCAGGTAAAAAACAAAGACATTTTGTTTTAAATTTTGTGTATTCTTTGAAATTGCATACATTTTCAAGCAAATCGCCATATTAGAAAAAAAATAAAGCATATAGTACATAGATGTCCGGGTCGGAAGATTGAATTCTATTTTTTTTTATGTACACACATTTTATAGAATTATGAAGCATACAATCGTTTATCTTATCTTTTGTTTATAGAAACTCATTGGTTTACCTAGGATATTGACAAATTCTGCTCTGGATCTGCTTAGAAAAAACAACAACACTCAAATACCCCTAATATGGAAATTGTTCTGTATTGACGATAAGATATATACAAATGTTCTCATGCTAAACATGCCAATGAAATGATGGTGAAAACATGAAATTGGCGAGATTATGGATTTTAGCTGTTGATTGTTCATGATTTGATGCATTTAACTGTATCGGAATGATATATTTGTAAAGGAGATGGAAATATATCGAGTACGATCACATTCAATTGTTCAGTCAGTGGTGTTTTAAATTTTGCTTCGAAACTGTGCTGAAGATTTTGGGATTGTATTCATTTTCACTTCACTTCATCTGAAATAATACAATGCTGGGGTGGATTCATGTTGTCTTACACGGTTCAACAAAACGACAGGGCCTACTTTTACTGTAAAAACTTTGTACACAACTTCCGTAATCAATACTTTATACATTGGAGTTGTTTCGATAGACGTTAGCGCACATAGATCGACTCCGTTGAACAGATATTTGTCTATCTCGTAAATATCGTGAATGGGGTTTCCTCTGGAGGGTTTCGTATAAGCATATCGTCTGAATAAATCTGCATCACAGCCTCGGCTGTAGTCAGCATCGCACAAATAATCTTTGTGCTTGAAAAATAATTGATTCTGAAGTTGCGATACCACTGGATACATTTACCTTAAGATAAGCGTTAGTAGGGTAGGCCTTGCTCGTATTGCTTAGATACAAACGCATTATTAAAATACACATCCACTTCAGAAAACAGACTCTGAAGAAGAATATTAATAACTTCAGTTTTCTTGTTATTTGTAAGTGCGTTTCAATCTTCTTTGGCAATCTGTGCCTTAACGTATAATCTACTTTTTATCAAATCTATTTAATGAGTACCAGATCCAGACCCTAGAAAATCGACATGTGCCTAACGAGATAATGCAACAAGAAACCTAGCTTCCACAAAGTCTTTTTTCAACTGCAACCTGATGTGGTGACTTTAAAAATGCAATGATAATTCATATGGCTGTCCAATATCCGTGTGGCATTCTGTTAGGTAGGACATCATTTTAGTTTTTTTTAGCTGTTCTTTCCCAAACGGTAGGTTTATTATCGATTTGTAGCTTTCGTGTTGTGCTCTGTCTTTTTTCTCCTTTATTATACTTCTTTTTTCTAGCAAAGAGTTTCTTTTAAGAGGGCGATTTTAGTTCGGTAGTTTTACTTCTATGTCTGGTGCTCTGATTTTGTACGCTCTTCAGTTGCTGCCATAGGTGAAGCAAAGCTCTGTATACGTTCCACATTTTGGCGTTTATCTGGAATAGCATATCACTTTCTATATCGAATTCCACTGCGATCACTTACGATGTGTTTCATGTTCTTTTTCAGTTCGATAACAATTTGACCTGAGGTTTGTGTCACTTACATAGCTCTTTGGCTGTATCATATAACAATATTCTAGGTATAAAGCCGCATGTCCCTTCTTGTTTCTTATGTACACGTGAAGATGATGTAAATCGTTTTATTTCACGGGAATATAAAGGAGTGAGCCATTTACAATGTACAATGCTATGATATTGTTCGTCAATTAAAAATGCTCTTCTTAGTAGCGATATTTCCAATGTACCAACACTACTTTCTTGACAAAGGTCACAACAAACAAATAGTCATAAATCCACTTAGTTCTACCATCCAATAACTGGTGGAACTGGCTATCAAAAAGCTTCTTGTTGGCGAAAGACGATATCTATATTTGAATGCTCCTTTTCAGCTGTCGAACAAGTAAATACTACTCCGTTTATGATCTTCAACCGAAGACTTTAGAAACAAACAGTTAAATTTGTTTGGCTAGTTCTGCCATTTGATGAGATATTTCTCTGCCGACCTGAACTATTAGCATTTCTTAATACTTTTCACTCTCTGTAGACCATATCGATGGTTTTTTGTATGCGTTGCAGTTCAGTGGAATAATACGAAACTGCCAACTGTTCACTAAGTCAGTAAGATGGAAAGAGAAATTAAATACAGAAATTATGAACTGGGACCTAATATGCAAAAATCCTTTCTATTGTACACAAAGCAATCGATTTACTGTTTGTCAATGCACAATATTGCATATAATTTGAGTGATAATTCCCCCCGGCTTAAGTGTAAATTAAGAGAAACCCAACTATGCAATTTTTGTAATGAAATTAAAGAAACAATTTGGCTATTTTTCTGGAAATGTAATATTGTCAAAAGTCTGTGGTTGGAAATGGCAGAAATATTTAAAAAGAAAAACGAGTGTAATGTAGAACTTCTTATTGTAGCACAACATATCATACTTGGATAAGATGTGCTTGATTACTCCATTAATTTATACATTGTTCTCATTACGTATGGACAACAACCATGTGTAATAAATATATTAAAGCGTACATATGAAGCTGAAATTCAGTCTGCCTCTTTCTATCAGACCCCTGCAATTAGAGAAAGTATTGTGAATAAATGTAATATATTAAGATAACATTGGTATAAGGGAAGTATATACTCAAAATATATAATGTTCTAAACAAATTCTAAATGGATGCACCACATATATGGACAGTGGGAAAGGGCATCCAAAATTACTAAATATATTTCAGTTATTGCTGAAAAATACTTTAAATAAGGGTAATAACAAAATTACCGAACTCCGAGCAATCTTACAAAGGGAAAGTCAAAATTCATAAGTATATAAACAGACAAAATCAGTCAACAACCGGAAAACTGTGAAAACCGTAATGACCCGACTTGGTACAGGCATTTCTAAAGAAATGGTGGGTTGAATCAGATTTTAAAGCGCCAAACCTCCCCCTTTCATTACGTCTCAAAGTTCCCGGCTGTCACTATAACAGTATTTACAACAATACTTGAACAAAACAGGCAAAACAGTTGTCAAATCAGCGCCAAACTTACTGAAGAAAATGTCAAAAACACTTTTACGTCACACATTGATAACAAAATATTTTTGACATTTTTGTTAATGAAGTTAATAAAGGATTTAATTTCTATTTCGAAAACTAAACCAAAATTATATTTTTTTTATATTAGTTAATTATTTAAATCAACAATGATGGTAAACAACGTATTTGAATGTACACTGCATAGCAATTTTTTGGAATACCAATAGGTAGTGACGTATATCTGTAATATATTATACGTGCTATGTGAAAGTAGAAAAAAAAGAAAAAAAGATCAGTAAATTCATACATATATCTATGCGTAATTGTGAAATATTTGGTAATCCATTTTTCTTTGTAACCTTCTTCAAAATCTTGATTGAGGTGGGAAATTCAACCCAGATTTTTAGCGGGGGTTGTACTACCCGCTCTATTGTTTTATGTGTATGTTTTGTTGATTGTTTTTTGTCCTTTTGTCCTGTTTTTCTTTTGGCTATTGTGTTGTCTGTCCTTCCTCCATATATGGATTCTGATTGCCCCTTTGGTATATTTAAACTCTTCTGTAAACTATAGGCATCCTGATTGTTGAGAAATTGCATAATTTTAAAACGACCAATGTTTATTCCGTTTACTTGAACGACCCGATATAATTTTTCAGGACCACTAAATCCTGTTTTTTAAGATAATCCTCCATATTCAACATGTTAGTAATAAATGAGGTTAAATCTTATAAACATTAAATGTATTTTCAAATGGACGACATGTTACCTGTGTAAGTGAAATGAGGAAAAAAGGGAAAGGGCCTCTCAATGAAAGTTAATGAAATTTCTGAGCATATTTATTGAGCTTGTCGTATATGTAAATAAGAAAACAATATTTGACCTTGCTCAAGTTTATAACCACACTTTCAATGTACGATTCATTAATATGAAAACAGAAAAAAAGACTTTGCATGAGTATTGAATACATTTCTTGAGTTTGCTCTCTACTATGGTAAATAATAATTAATTAAAGGTAATAACAAAATTACCGAACTCCGAACAATCTTACAAAGGGAAAGTCAAAACTCATAATTATATAAACAGACAAAATCAGTCAACAACCGGAAAACTGTGAAAACCGTAATGACCCTGACTTGGTACAGGCATTTCTAAAGAAATGGTGGGTTGAATCAGATTTTAAGGCGCCAAACCTCCCGCTCTCTTTACGGTTCAAAGGTTCCGGCTGTCACTGTAACAGTATTTAAATACAGGAACAAAATAGGTAAAATAGTTGTCAAAGCAGTAAATAATAATATGCATTATCTTGCGTTGGAAATAAATCAACATTAGTTTGCTTACAGTATTATCGTTTGCTATTGACAAAAAACACTCATTACATAACATAGACAATACTGCTTTTAATCTCTATCCCATGTGTATGTCATGTAAGGAATTTATTTAGTCTCTATTTTCAACGTCCTGTCCTAAAGCATCTACATAATAATTGCAATACAATACACTCGGATCATTCATACATGGAGGTCTGATTATAATGTGTGTATTCACATATTTCATTTACATTCAACTCCGGTGCAAAATTAAGTTAACCCAAGTAAACTAATCCCAGTGTTTTCGTATTAACGAAACCCCATTCGATGTAAAGGCAAAGTTTTTTTTAATATTCTTTTGAATATATAGAAATGATGCAAATCAACGGTGAGATATTTAGGACTGACAGATGAATACACATCACCCCTTAAATGAACGGTATATTTACTTTCCAGTTGATCACGGAGGGTCTTCTATAGATAATTTTTCAAATGCCGGAATTGTCGTTCCAGTATCAACTTTCGGGAATTACTTAGTGACTCACTACTTTGTAGGTATAAGAACACCGATTCAATCCCTCTCATAGCGGCGTGGGTGAAACCTCATTACATATATGAATGGCTGTAGATCAACATGAACGTCGTCTTTCTATCCCAACATGCATCTCTGATTCTCCGAATTATCTCGTTTTTCTGACTTGCTTGCCTCTTCGCGTGGTAAATTTGATTTTCTTTTTAACATCTGGAAAATTGATATGCCTTTGTAAATGGTTTGTATGATCATATTATAATGATATAGGGAGGACACGAACACTATTTAAATGTCACTGAAGATCAGAAAAAATATCTTTACAGTTCTGTTAGTTAATTGCCGATAAAAACAAATGTGCTTGGTTCTCTATTTTGTGAAATCCGGAAACCTTTCTATATGGATTATGCTCATACGAGGAAAACCATATGTAGTTTAATCTTTTAATTAACGGTAACTTCTTATTTCATGAACATTACAAAAACAAACTCTATAGATTAAGATGCAATAAAGGAAGAATCACTTCTATGTAAGATATATATATATATATATATTTACAATTCACATTTTTTCCTGCGTGAATTGTTGTTGTCCTCTTTCAGCTACATGTCTTATTAAGGTTATTATTTCAGTGTAAGTTCATCAGAGCAGGTGGTAACGTCCGCGGATAAAAGTCAAATGAGGTCTTTCAATCATTCCTACAATACCTATAACAAAGGTCCTAGTCCATTCTTTATAGGGAAGATAAATTAACTCATTCCTGCTGTATCAACTGTTGGTGGTGTTCTGGTTCCTGTAAACACATATGAGGTAAGGAATGATATACGACTTGTTATCTGATTTGGAAAGAGTTGTTTTTAATGCGTTTATTGTTAAGGCAAAGCAGAGGCAGATACAATGCAAAAAAACCATTAAGAAGAATCATATGACATGCACATACAATTTTACGATTTGGTAAGAAATTAGTGAGAGCTATGACATTTCATTCAAATGTTCTCAGTGAAGTTAAATACTTAAAGCACATTCTTTTGTCAATGGGTTCGAGTTAGAACTGAATTACTCTAACTCACTATATTGCTCTAGTAATAAACAAGCATCAGCTAATCTATTATTACGGAGAGTTTGAAGATACCAAAGGGGGTAATCATAAGCCGTTAATGGAATGTTTATTTACGTACTAATTATTGACCTATTGTCCCACCAATAAGATACTAATGCTGAACATGTCAACCTGTACCAACGATTTTATGTTCGTACTGCACACTACGAGGTTACAAGAGATATATTTAACACGTTCGATCATCACAAATCCCTATCACATAATTAGATCATTTATTTCTTAAATCACTTTCTCATAAAGTTGATAGAAGCTTATTTTAACATAGCTAAGATCAAATTTTATAGCTGAACAACTAATGATTTTGAAAAATTAATTGTTGAGGTTGTCTCTCTTTGATTGTTTGCAATGGCAACTTATCAATATATACCTCTGATGGTGGGGTATTTGTTTCCGAGGGTATCAGTCGGCTTTCAAATCATTGACTGCATGCGTATCCGATGAAGGGTTTTCTAAATACGTATCTTATGCACTATATTAGACATCTTACATTTTAATTTGGATCATATTGACCGGTGTAACTTGGTAGAGTTAGAACCCCTTTAACCCGACCAAACCAAGATTGTTGCGGCCCATTTACTTGTTTATTCCGGCTAAATGTTGTTCTAACACTCCGAGACCTAGAGTGTGCACCGCTTCTATATTTTGTGCTTTGGGAAAGTGGTGTTTTTTTTATTGTTATTAGTCAGTTATAATGTCAACAATCATTTCTTAGCTTATCTACTTTGGACAAATTAATGTATTTAAATACCATTATATGTACTAGTCATATTTGCCTAATTGGTGTCCTTGCACACATTTAATTGTCGTATCAAATTTGTCATAATATGAATTTATTTGTAATTCATATTGTATTCCATGTCATTATTTTCGTTTAATATATATATATATATGGCTAATACAACATAATGATGACTCATCATTGAAACACAAATCATACCATGTTAACGGCACTGTCACGATTTAAAACTGGCATTTGATAAGAAATGGTTAATCAGAAGCCTTAAATCGAAGAAAGACAGACGATATCAGGGTCTTAAGAAAATAGAAAAAACAATGATTTACGAAAACACCCAGACTAATAGTTGAGCAACGCTAAAAACCGGTGGTAAAATCGTGTGCTCCGGAAGGGTAAGTAGTCTAAGTTTGCTCTGTTTATTATTTAATCATATAAATGAAATCGCATATAATATTCACGAATAGTCTTGCATTACAGATATATTCCAAGGATTCGAAGATCAACTGTATGATTAAGGTAATTCCTGAAATACTAACAGTGTCCACTGATGCCTCCCATACACAAATGTCAATGCAAAGCGATGCTGGTTATGTCGCTAGAAGAACTGTAAGTAAAGACTACACAACTCTATATGATTTTATTCTTATAAATATAATGATTAATATGTTGTAATGCTACCATTGGCAACACACATGACTGATGCCAGGTATAGGTACCGATTGTGTACGTCTTATGTTAACATTTTAAACCCAATTGTAGTATTTCAAACCTAAATAGAGTATATAATTATCATATCAGAAAAATATAAAAACAATGCATTATACGAGGGTTTAGAAATAGATAGAAAAAGTGAACTTTTGGCGAGATTCTTTGCCATGTTTCAAGGTTATACAAATAAATGTTAATGAAAATCGAAGGGGCAATCAAGAATGGACAATCCAGAGAAACTGGCAACATTGGGCACACAGGACACAGGACAAAGACAAACAACAACAAGATATATGTTGGACACCACTATGCGTAAGCAAAGACAAATAACGTAAATAAGACATGCGGCCTCCTACAAATCAATCATATATTTGCTGACTAAATATTATTCTTATCATGAAATGTCAAGAAATCCCCAATGTCAGAGAAAAAACAAAAAAAACAACCTGCCAAATAACAAACAAACTGGAGAATAAAAGCGTCGGTCTAATCCTTTTCACTAGTGTCGGTTATCTGTGCATATACATTTACTGTTTCATACGCTTTGCTCTATGGGAATTGTGTATATAACAAATGTTCCTGTCACTACTCAAATAGAACGAGCGCAGTCTTATTGTTAGAACATTTCCTCCTTTAATGGACGTTGAACTTAAGACATTATATTAACACTTTAGGATATAACATTAAAACTTCACAATATTACACTAAAACTTCAAGACAGTATATTAACTTTTCAACGTACTACGTTAACTCTTCAAGACATTACATTAACAATTTAAGATATTACATTAACACCACAAGGCATTATATTAACACTTTAAGATATTACATTAACATCACAAGACATAGCATTTACACTTTAAGATATTACATTAACACCACAAGGCACTATATTAACACCGCAAGATATTACATTAACACCACAAGGCATTATATTAACACATCAAGACATTATATTAACACATCAAGACATTACATTAACACTTTAAGATATTACTTTAACATCACAAGACATAACATTTACACTTTAAAATATTACATTAACACTACAAGGCACTATATTAACACCACAAGATATTACATTAACACCACAAGACATTACATTAACACTTTAAGATATTACATTAACACCACAATGCACTATATTAACACCACAAGATATTACATTAACACCACAAGATATTCCATTAACACATCAAGACATTACATTAACACCACAAGGCACTATATTAACACATCAAGACATTACAGTTACACTTTAAAATACTACATTGACACCACAAGACATTACATTAACACTTTAAGATATTACTTTAACATCACAAGACATAACATTTACACTTTAAAATATTACATTAACACTACAAGGCACTATATTAACACCACAAGATATTACATTAACACCACAAGACATTACATTAACACTTTAAGATATTACATTAACACCACAATGCACTATATTAACACCACAAGATATTACATTAACACCACAAGATATTCCATTAACACATCAAGACATTACATTAACACCACAAGGCACTATATTAACACATCAAGACATTACAGTTACACTTTAAAATACTACATTGACACCACAAGACATTAGATTAACACTTCAAGACATTACATTAACACGTGCTTGTTTTCAGGAAAGTTCAGGTGTAACAGATCCTAGATGTATTGTCATGGAATATATGTTTGAAACTTTAGAACCAAAGGAAGAAGCCATATTTGACATCAGTTTCACTCTTGCGGAACAATCTCTGACTATAGACACAGTAAGCACAGTATCTTGACGTTTTATCTGGCGAAATAGAGAAAAATCTGTATAAAATCTGTATAATATATATATAAAGACACAAGTAATGAAACAAGTTTTATGTGCCCATAGGTTCGGCAGCAAATAAAGTTGACAATAAAACTATTCCAAAAACGGAAATGACCTGAACAATTTTCCGGGTTCAGGAGCTGACACAACATCCTTTTATGCATCCCCTTCCTTTTGCAACCTTCTCCCATTCTTTTTCTTAAAGGAAGTATGTAATAGAAATAGTTGAAACTATGTGTACACATACCAAGCTAGTAGGTCCAAATATTTAGACATTTCATTTCATTTCAATCTACCAATTATGACCACATAGGCTAAATCTTAAAAACAAGAACGTCTGTCTGCTGTGAAAAAAGACAAATAAGTAGGGAACAAAGCAATGTTTGGTACAAATAAACTATGCATGAAAGGGATTTACCTTCCAACATTCCAACGTAGCATTATTTTACGGGCGAACGAAGACTACAAAAAATGTACACAGTTATTTACAGTTAGACAACCTTTGGAGGGAAAAACTTGTTTCATTACTTGTGTCTTTATATATATAATATACAGATTTTATACAGATTTTTCTCCATTTCGCCAGATAAAACGTCAGGATACTGCAGTAAGTTACGATATAGGTATGCTCTTTATGTCGTAGTAGTAAATTATTGATTTGGTCTGTACAATATGAACTTTAAATTATATAACAAATTACACGTCCATTCACACTAGAACCCTTAACTGCATATAGGTAGTTATCACTAAAATAATAACTTCCGAAACAATTGTAAATATTTGTAATTGTAATCTATCTCTGTGTGATAATTAATAAATAACTGTATTATATTTGAAGTGGTGTTGGTGATGACTTTATTATCTATCATATTGTAGAAATTGCCACGATGGACTTCAATATGGCGGTTCATTCACACTAGAATCCTTAGCTACGACATGTCAACTGTGGACTAGAGGGTAAACGTTAACCACTGAGAAAACATGTTATAAAGCAATTTAATTAAAATATTTATTTGCCAATCTGTATCAAACAGCAGTTCTTGTATTTGTAGATGAACATTTTTATTTGAGAGCAAAACAAAACAGATATCTTGCAATTTAGAATGAAGATTGCTTCTGAATTCAATATCAGGTCCTGATGACATTCTTATGTATCATAATAGCATGAATAAGTAAGACATATTTTAATTAAAACATTTAGTTGAAAATTATGGTTTGGTTTATTTATGTGCATATTATGTACATTAATTTATAGATTTATATTTTAAAATAAACATTTCTATTTTATCAGACTCCATAATTCCAGTTTTATACTACAGCAGTAACCAGTCAAGTTATATCTGACCTACCAAATTCTCTCCAAGCTAATGTAACTGCCATGGTAAGATCTTAAAACTATTTTCTTCATACATTGGTAACCTTGACTGCCTGATTCCCTCCAAACTAATGTAAATGTCATGGTAAGATTTTAATACTAATTTCCTTCATACTAAAAATATATGTTAACCTATATTTACGGCAATATGTTAAATATTTTGAAAGGTTAAGCTACTGAATATCACTTTATGAAAAAACTAATGACAACCCTCGCACAGAACCGCGCGAAGAGATTATTCTATGATATTGCGAGTTTTTCATAGTATGTCTAATATTAATTTTATTAAAGAGTTTCAACTAATCATGTCAGCAGGGCCGGATGTGTCTACAATCATCAGGGCCAAATAATATAATAATATGCTTATACCATTGAGAAAGATCAATCACCACATCTGATCACTGCTACCAGTTTTGTCCACTGAGAGAAGTTAATCACCACAACTGATCACTGCTACCAGTTTTCTCCACTGACAGACTACATCCACCTAATCTGACCAATACTACCAGTTTTGTCCACTGAGCGAAGCTAATCACCACATCTGATCACTGCTACCAAGTTTGGCCACTGAGAGAAGCTAATCACCGCATCTGATCACTGCTACCAGTTTTGTCCACTGAGAGAAGCTAATCACCGCATCTGATCACTGCTACCAGTTTTGTCCACTGAGAGAAGCTAATCACCACATCTGATCACTGCTACAAGTTTTGTCCACTGAGAGAAGCTAATCACCACATCTGATCACTGCTACCAGTGTTGTCCACTGAGAGAAGTTAATCACCACATCTGATCACTGCTACCAGTTTTGTCCACTGAGAGAAGCTAATCACCACATCTGATCACTGTTGCCAGTTTTGTCCACTGAGAGAAGCTAATCACCACATCTGATCACTGCTACCAGTTTTGTCCACTGAGAGAAGCTAATCACCACATCTGATCACTGCTACCAGTTTTGCTCTCTTAGATACCTCAATCACCACACCTAATAACTACAGTACAACATATTGCCTATATTGACAAATATCCGATCACTACAGATAGTTTTGTCTACTAAGAGAATTAATCCATTACACTCAATTACGACCACACGTTAATCCCCCAAGAGAACTCAATCACTACATGAATTAACTACTTCCACCACACCTAATCAGTTCTTTCAATGTATATCTTTAATATTATAATGTTTTAATTTCTATATAAATATATCTGACTAAGCTGTATACATTTTGCTAACAGACTGTCAGTTATGTGTATCCAGCCAATATCCAGGACACATCAGAAGCTATTAACCTTTGGGTCATTGGTGGTAGTGTAATTGGTGCTTTGATAGTATTTGTTGTACTCGGTGTTATACTCTGGAAGGTAAGCATGCCAATTCGTGTAATCCTTTATCAAATATCTACAAATATACAGTAAGCAAGAAATATTCCCAAAATAGTATTCTTGTTCGTAACATGCATATGGATCTTAAAAGGTAATAACAATGGTTTGGTGATCCCAATAAGAGACATAAATATCCAATTTAGTGCATACGACACGTTTTTGGGATAACCTTCATCAGTTACGTATACGCAGATAGTTAAAAAACTGGAAAACCAAATAATTTAAAGATCATTAGGAACAAGTATACAACAGGACCTACAACCGGACAGGTAATACAGATGCTATTCATGTAGTTTATCAGTAACAAGATGGGTGTCACCGGTATAGCAGTACTAAACCTTCCGGAACACATATAGAGAAAGGCTGTTCTACTTGTTATTTAAAAGAACTATCTATATTTACGAAAGAGCATATGTAGTCGTAGTCGTACGGTAGTTGGATTTACAACAATCTATGCAATCAAATTCCGATCATGGTCAGGTGTACTCAATACAACTTAATGTGATACAATTTGTCAATGACTTGCGGCATGTCGGTGGTGTTCTCCCGGTACTCCTATTTTCTCTACCAATACAACTGACTGCCATGAATTAATAGTGCTTAAAATAGGGTGACGTTGTTATCAGGATGAATACAAAATAAAACAACTATGAGTTGGTATATTACTATCAAGGTGTGAAAATTCAGAATATATAAGAAGGATGTCATCTCTGTTTCGATAGCGTCTGGTAGAAAGTTCATCATAGGTGTCAAGAAAAAAGACAGAGGAAGCTGTTATTGTTGTTTGTTTCATTTAATGGTCGTTGGAAACAGGTAAACGTCAGGACTTAAACAGGACAGCCAAAATCTTTTCAGGAAAATTGACTAATACTATGGTTCATCTCACTCGGGCAAAGATATTCTTAGACTGTTTTGGCGGTTCTGTGCAGTCATTGTTTTCGGTCCCATGCTTCCGATTTCTTTGGCTTTCCACACTTTTGCCTACGAGCGTACCAGAAGAACGTTATCTTAGAACCGTGTCGTGATTTTGTTTGTATGTATTACCTATGTCTGGTTAGATTTACACAAGAGAAGATACATTATACTTCCTGTTTCGCTTGTTATAGTCGTGATATCTACTATGATTGTGTTTGTATTTATACACTATATATGGCTGACTATTTCCTGGTACTTATATTAACAGACGTACTAATGATATAGCCACAGCGAACAGGTCTAGTATTAATTTCCTCAACATGATATTATGTGTATTTGTATGTATATTTTGCAGTGTGGATTCTTTAAAAGAGAGAAGAAAGATAAACTAGAAAAATGGAAAAGACAAAGTAACTTCTATGAGAACAGAAAAACTCAACGATTAAGTAGAATTAAATCTAGTACCCAAAAGACGACAGACATGCTCTAAGTACAGAATGATATACAAGTGAACAACCATCTTTGTAAAATGAAAGATATAAAACTATTGAATGATATTGTATTTTAAGATTGTTTATTTATTGTTTGTCATTAAATAAGAATTAATATTCGTATAAAAAGACAATTCAGTAAATGTTTTATTTTACTCTTAATAGACAGACATAAAGTAAGTGCACTATTCATTATTCAATAATTCAATAATTAATTAACTATTCACTGCTCAAAATAAAACTTCCAAGTAGAGGTGCAGAAAACGTTTAAAGATATCCAAGGGATCAGAAGGCGTAAGTCGAAAAATGACACACAAGACAATAACCAATTAAAAAAGGACAAAATGACAAACAATGAACTACAAAGCACTACACAAAATACTAAAGATTTAACAAAATGAACCCCATTAGACCTGGGAGTGTACTCAGTGCTCTAGAATGGCTAAAACTGATTGATTGTTGTTTACACCAACTCATCAATGCTTCAGCTATATCATGGCGAGAACAAATTAATTTTCATTGTGATATATGATCAAGTCCGCTTTCTACTAGACCAACACTCTTTGTTGGATTTCTTTTAGTACCAGATAACATTATCATGATTATGTGTGCTTTCTCCTTATTGCTGCATGCTTTGCGGAGAAGCAGCATACACCTAATTGTATAGTGGTTTACTTAAGCCGATCCCAATCTACCGCATTCGAAGCGATCACACTAACCATTACACCACCGATATACTCCACTAGTGACACCCGTCTTTTTACGAGTAAACAACAGAAACATCATCTGATTTGAAACCTTTGCACAAATGGATAGAAAACATAGCTGGATTTGTCTCTGTGTGGTCATATGTGCATTACACGTTTTTTTGAGGTGATCATATTTACAAAATGTCCGTAATGAGAGCGGGAGGTTTGGCGCCTTCAAATCTGATACAACCCACCATTTCTTTAGAAATGCCTATACCAAGTCAGGGTCATTACGGTTTTCACAGTTTTCCGGTTGTTGACTGATTTTGTCTGTTTATATAATTATGAGTTTTGACTTTCCCTTTGTAAGATTTGTCGGAGTTCGGTAATTTGGTTTTTACCTTTATTTATTGTAAAATGCATAAAAAGATCAGAAACAACAATTTGATTGGACTCCAATTATCATTAGATAATCATTTACAACATTGCTATATGTAATGTTTTAAGAGAGATGGTTTGCTGGTTCCAAACTTGATAGTGCAACATTACCCAGTGGTTAAATACACAAAGATGTGGGAACAGGTATCCGATATCTGTTCGATACACTATGACAAATTGTAAGTTTTCCTTTTTGAAGTATCGTTCGTTTGTGTGCTAGAATTATGTTTATGCTTTCCGTACAACCAATACCTTATTGTTTCTCTGACCTACTGGCGTAATATATATACAATATTATAGGATTCAATGCATTAGTTCAAAGTTCAATATTAATTTGATTGCCGTCTTTATGATGTTAGTACTGTTATAAAAAACAAGAAATTGACCAACTGGTTTATCTCCCATTTCGCTATTGTTTATTTGCATCAATGTTATAATTAACTCTTCTGATTTTCAAATTCATATGATTGAAGAAAAGGGTAGTCAGAACCCCATTAAAACCGTGAATGAATATAAGTCCTCCAGATACCAAAGGGTAGTCAGAACCCCATTAAAACCACGAATGAATGTAAGACCTCCAGATACCAAAGCGTATTCAGAACCCCAATAAAACCATGAATGAATTTAAGTCCTCCAGATACCAAAGGGTGGTCAGAACCCCATTAAAACCATAAATGAATTTAAGTTCTCCAGATACCAAATGGTAGTCAGAACTCCATTAAAACCGTGAATGAATTTAAGTCCTCCAGATACCAAAGGGTAGTTAGAACCCCATTAAAACCGTGAATGAATATAAGTCCTCCAGATATCAAAGGGTAGTCAGAACCCCATTAACACCGTGAATGAATTTAAGTCCTCCAGATACCAAACGGTAGTCAGAACCCCATTAAAACCACGAATGAATGTAAGACCTCCAGATACCAAAGCGTATTCAGAACCCCAATAAAACCATGAATGAATTTAAGTCCTCCAGATACCAAATGGTAGTCAGAACCCCATTAAAACCATAAATGAATGTAAGTCCTCCAGATACCAAAGGGTAGTCAGAACCCCATTAAAACCATGAATGAATTTAAGTTCTCCAGATACCAAGAGGTAGTCAGAACCCCATTAAAACCATAAATGAATGTAAGTCCTCCAGATACCAAAGGGTAGTCAGAACCCCATTAAAACCATGAATGAATTTAAGTTCTCCAGATACCAAAAGGTAGTCAGAACCCCATTAAAGCCATCCATGAATTTAAGTCCTGCAGATACCAAAGGGTAGTCAGAACCCCATTAAAACCATGAATGAATTTAAGTTCTCCAGATACCAAAAGGTAGTCAGAACACCATTAAAGCCATCCATGAATTTAAGTTCTCCAGATACCAAAAGGTAGTCAGAACCCCATTAAAACCATGAATGAATTTAAGTTCTCCAGATACCAAAAGGTAGTCAGAACCCCATTAAAACCATGAATGAATTTAAGTTCTCCAGATACCAAAAGGTAGTCAGAACCCCATTAAAACCATGAATGAATTTAAGTTCTCCAGATACCAAGAGGTAGTCAGAACCCCATTAAAACCATAAATGAATGTAAGTCCTCCAGATACCAAAGGGTAGTCAGAACCCCATTAAAACCATGAATGAATTTAAGTTCTCCAGATACCAAAAGGTAGTCAGAACATCATTAAAGCCATCCATGAATTTAAGTCCTGCAGATACCAAAGGGTAGTCAGAACCCCATTAAAACCGTGAATGTATTTAAGTCCTCCATATGGGTAAGCAGTGTCTGTTGCATATGTGGCACCTGTCGTGTAAAGACTGACATTATCTTTGTGAATAGGATAGGGCATTAATACTCCGTTTTGCTCTAAGAGTGAAATTTCTTAGCTTACAGTTTTCTTATATTAGATTCAGGTCAGTGTTTGTTTTCGGTGTGCCAATATCTGGGATACACTTTAAATTAGAGAGTCAACGTAATTTAAGTGTATTAATACGCTACCAGTTTTCACAGTTTGTTTTTAAGCAAATCCAAAACTCATATCCTTGCTTTTGAAATAATCGACTGTTATTCTATTTCGTTTTTTATGATGTACTTCAATATTTACGTGGAACCTTGCGACACACCTCCATGTTACCTCCAAATGTTATATTACTTTGTTTATAAACTAGATGCTCAGTGGGGTGAGCCTGTGTCGCTCACCTTTCATTCTGTTTTTGGTGCTTCTTACCAAATTGCTGTTTATTTGGTTGCTCGATTTCAGAGGAAAATATTTTTTTTAGAAATCAACCAATCAGAAAAAAAAATTGCCTGTGGTGGCCATGCTTTGTAACGAATTGGGCTGAAATGAAATGAGAAATCTGTATAGATGACCTTCCTTATATGCTTCCTATTAAAGCTAGCTTTATTTGGCCAAACGGATTCAGAGCAGAATTGTTTTTGCAATCAACCAATCAGAAACAAAATAAGCAATCTTTATAGATGACCTTCCATAGATGTTTTCTACTACGTTTTGCTTCATTGTGCCATGCGGTTTCAGAGGTGAAGATTGTTATAAATCAACCAAGAATTACCTGTGGCGGCCATGTTTGCTAACGGATCGGAACAAAATGTGTAATCTTCATATAGGACTTTCCATAGATGTTTCATACCATGTTCATTTGGCTAATGGGTTTTAGAGGAGAAGATACAAATGTGAAAAGATAACGGATGACGGACAACCGATGCCAAGTGATGGCAAAAGCTCACTTTGCCTTTGACAATGTTAGAAAAAATTATTTCAAGATTTCCATTCCTATTTCAATATAATCTTAAATGTTTATTATCCAGAAATCGACACTATATATCGTTTTAGAATGTCTACGTAGATTTTACATTGGACCAATCAGCTATTGATAAGGTCGGACATGATGGCAAGGGTACACCTAGCAAATATGATAAATGTTTATAATCCAGAAATCAACATTATATGTCGTTGTAACAAATTTTACATTGGACCACTCAATCATTGTTTTTGTTGGAAATAATGACACGAGTCTACATTGATGTCACTGAAATACACATACAACTATCGAATGTGTCAGTGCTATGGAGATCTACCACCGTTACAAAAGGACAAAACAAAGGAATTCAAGGAACCTGGTATATATTCACCAATGTTAACTCAACCTGAACTTATCAGTAATCAATAAATTGTCCGATTTTCATTTGAACAATAATGGAACGGGTTTCAAAGATTTGAAACTCGCAATTACTCCGACTTACCCAACACTACACAGAGAGTAGCATATAGTAATACAAAGTAAAGGTTCAAGATAAAACGACAGATGATGATCATATTACATACTACAAACTTTAATTATATAATTATACAGTTGTACAGGGTCAAAGGCTGAATCAATATGATCAGAAAACTGACAAATTACAGAATATATACAGACATATAATATAATACACTAGTGTCTGTTAATTAGCTTAGTTTGTGATTATTTTTCGTCAATGATACAAAGAGGATCAGACACAAATTTTACCAAGCTATGGAGTCTTCTCTTATATATACAATTATTATTACATTTTGTTGTGAATGTGTGGTAGTCTTAATTTTATGTAATTACTGAAAATCATTATATGCTAGAATGATATTATGTTTTTAATGTTTATAATATTTTTGAAATTAAAATTACAAAATAAAACTTCACATGTTGCATATACAGTACAGTAAATTACATGGTTCACTACACCTAATTTTTGAAGGGAAAATACAGACTTTCCATTGGTAGATTATTTTTCCATACACCTATGATAGAGCACAATTAAGACACAGGCAGACATTTTTCTTAACTCATATATTTTCAACTGGAAACTAAATTTGGATTTACATATACTAACATTCTGTTTGTTTTCTAAAGGTCAGCCATCTTTCTGTTTTCTTATTTTCCATTTCTAATTTTTACTTTAGTATGAAATTGTGAGAATGCAAATATTGAGATTGAAGTATGAATCTGAGTATAAATGTTTTATAATTTCATTTAGAATTAGAATGAGAGTAATATTATCATGGTTATCCTTTTATATTTTTTACAACTACAAGTGCTGAATTTCAGTGGACTTTGATATATAATTTATATATCTGATTAATTTATTTAAGATGATGATTTTGTTATAATTAATATGTTCTTAAGTCATGTTGACTTAATATTGCCCTTTTATGTTATTCAGGAATTTATGATGTAGACAGATCTTAGAGTGATCGATCATCTGGTGCCCTTGTACCATATATAGGGTAAGCTTTGTATTTGTTTGTTTATTTTATTTGATTGTTAAATTGTTTGCTTGTTTATATGTTTGTGTATTCATTTGATTTTGTTTGTTGAGTGTGTTAGTGTTTATATCATTTTTATTTGTGTCATATATTCTATATGTATTTTTTGAGTGTATAAACTATGCTGAAACTAATTCCGAGGTGAGGTGATGCAATTGTTTTGAAGTTGCAATTATTTGTTATTTATCAAAGACAGAATGATTTACTTTATTGTATGCTTATTAAATGAGTAAGCTATATTGTGGTATTTTTCTTATAGAAGATAACTTGTAGAAAAGTGATTTATTTTATATTTCTTTGACAAATCATAGAGAATTATCTCCCTTTGATTGTATATTGTCTTATGTGATCTGTCTTGTAGTTGTCATATATTTGTTTATTATTTGTGTATTTGTAGGGTTACTGCTATATAATATTTAGACTAAATAAAAGAATCGAACTCACAGTTGGACTTTATCATATTTAAGCCCGGCTACAAATGCACAAGAAAACAAGAAAAATACAATTTTATCATATAAGAGACAACGCGGAAAATATTCAAAGAATAAAAAGAAACGAGGAAAAGGTGTGTGTGTGTGTGTGTGTGTGTGTGTGTGTGTGGTGTTGATTAGTGTTAATTAGTAGTTAGTTTTAACATCTACTGTATGTCCCACATCTTTGAATATTTTGAGTTCTTTTAAATGTTCCTCCATCTACTCCAACCACCTTCATATATCATCTTACGCTTCTTTGATGTAAAGAAGAGTCCTGAGGAAAGTAATAAATCATGGTGTATATTAAGATTAATAAAATGCTCCGTATTTGTATAATCATTAAGTAGTGGTATATTGTAGATAATGGACCTATGTTTAACTTCACCCAGTTCAGTCCTCAATTAAAATGTAAAATATAAATCTCAAAAAGAAAGCATAGTCTAACCTATGTCATAATGAGTTAACACACCTGATAGTGAGCATAGTCCTTATACCTGTGTCATAATGAATATACATGTGTCATAATATAGTACAAAATACCTGTGTCATAATATAGTACGAAAATACATGTCTCATAATATTCTACAAAATACCGGTGTCATAATATAGTCCAAAATACCTGTGTCATAATATAGTACAAAATACCTGTCATAATATAATCGAAATACACGTGTCATAATATAGTACAAAATACCGGTGTCATAATATAGTCGAAATACCTGTCATAATTTAGTCGAAATACCTGTGTCATAATATAGTACAAAATACCTGTGTCATAATATAGTCGAAATACCTGTGTCATAATATAGTACAAAATATCTCTGTCATAATATAGTACGAAAATACATGTCTCATAATATATTACAAAATACCGGTGTCATAATATAGTCCAAAATACCGGTGTCATAGTATAGTACACAATACCTGTGTCATAATATAGTACATAATAACGGTGTCATAATATAGTACAAAATACCTGTGTCATAATATAGTACACATTACATGTGTCATACTATAGTACAAAGTACCTGTGTCATAAAATAGTAGCACGACGGGTGCCACGAGTGGAGCAGGAATGGATTTCGTGTTGCTCGATATACCACAAAATACTGGATAGTAAGTATAAAGTAAAAATACCGGTTATGTATAGTCAAAACAAAACTTGAGCATGGCAAAGGAGCCACGAGAAGCCGCAATGTAAGAAGGGTTATGATGATGGTACTTAACGCCACTTTCAACACTATTTCATTTATATAATGGTGGTCAGTTTAATTGGTGGAGGAGGCTTTATCACATAGTGCTGTATCGAGTAAGCCTTGTCATCAGCATGATTCCAACTCAAAATGTTAGCGGCGAGATGCACTGATTGCACATGTGGTTGTATATTCAACTACCATTCGATCACGACCACAACGTGACTAATTAAAGAAAGAAAAACAAAACAATGATGGAATAAGAATAATAATTACTGCCGATTCTGTAGTACAATTAATATTAGGGTTGTGATGTATGTTAATTAAAATTGTTACAATGCTAGAGTTGTGGTGTATGTTAATTAAAATTGTTACAATGTTAGAGTTGCCGTGTATGTTAATTAAAACTGTTACAAGGTTAGAATTTTGGTGTATGTTAATTAAAACTGTTACAATGTTAGAGTTGTCGTGTATGTTAATTAAAACTGTTACAATATTAGAATTTTGGTGTATGTTAATTAACACTGTTACAATGTTAGAGTTGTGGTGTATGTTAATTAACACTGTTACAATGTTAGAGTTGTGGTGTATGTTAATTAAAACTGTTACAATGTTATAGTTGTGGTGTATGTTAATTAAACATGTTACAATGTTAGAGTGTTGGTGTATGTTAATTAAAACTGCTACAATGTTAGAGTTGTGGTGTAAGTTAATTAAAACAGTTACAATGTTAGAGTTGTGGTGTATGTTAATTAAAACTGTTACAATGTTAGAGTTGTGGTGTATGTTAATTAAAACTGTTACAATGTTAGAGTTGTGGTGTATGTTAATTAAAACTGTTACAATGTTAGAGTTGTGGTGTATGTTAATTAAAACTGTTGCAATGTTAGAGTTGTGTTGTATGTTAATTAAAACTGCTACAATGTTAGAGTTGTGGTGTATGTTAATTAAAACAGTTACAATGTTAGAGTTGTGGTGTATGTTAATTAAAACTGTTACAATGTTAGAGTTGTGGTGTATGTTAATTAAAACTGTTACAATGTTAGAGTTGTGGTGTATGTTAATTAAAACTGTTACAATGTTATATTTGTGATGTATATCAATTAAAACTGCTACAATGTTAGAGTTGTGTTGTATGTCAATTAAAACTGTTGTGGTGTATCTGTGTGTTTAGCTGTAAATATATTAAAGATAATATGTTCTACTTACCACATCTTACATGACGGACAACTGCAGGAAAAAATGTATCACATTATTAATGTTTCCGAACTTATCATGATACTACAAAATTAAATAAATATAATAATTCCAAATTTAATTTATTCTTAGTTATTTATGAAATAATAAATTCCTAGAATGTTACTGTAGATTGTCTAAGTGTACAAGATTACTCAGTAAAATCATAGAATGTTACTGTACATTGTCAAATTGTACAATATTACACAGTAAATTCGAGAATATTACTGTACCCCATCAAATTGTACAAGATTATTCAATTTAATCATAGAATGTTACCGTACATTGTCAACTTGTACAATATTACTCAGTAAAATCATAGAAAGTTATCGTACCTTGTCAACTTGTACAATATTACTCAGTAAATTCATAGAATGTTTCTGTACATTTTCAAATTGTACAATATTATTCATTAAAATCCTAGAATGTTACTGTACATTGTCAAAATGTACAATATTACTCAGTAAATTCCTAGAAAGCTACCGTACATTGTCAAATTGTACAATATTAAGCAATACAATCTTAGAATGTTACTCTACATTGTCAAAATGTACAATATTACGCAATAAAATCCTAGAACGTTACTGTCTATTGACAAATTGTACAAGATTACTCAGTAAAATCCTAGAATGTTACTGTACATTGCCAACTTGTACATGATTATACTGTAAAATCCTAGAATGTTACTGTAGATTGTCAAATTGCAAATTATTACACAGTAAAATCTTAGAATGCTACATTACATTGTCAAATTGTTCATAATTGCACAGTAAAATCATAGAACGCTCCTGTACATTTTCAAATTGTACAATATTATTCAGGAAAAACATAGAATATTACTGTACATTGTCAAATTGTACAATATTTCTCAGTAAGATCCTAGAATGGTACTGTACATTGACAAATTGTACCATATTACACAGAAAGATCCTAGAATGTTACTGTCCATTGTCAAATTGTACCAGATTACACAGTAAAATCCTAGAATGTTACTGTACATTGTCAAAATGTACAATATTACTAATCAAAATCCTAGAATGTTACTCTACATTGTCAAAATGTACAATATTTCTCAGTAGAATTCTAGAATGCTACTGTACATTGTCAAATTGTACAATATTACGCAGTAAAATCTTAGAATGTTACTCTACATTGTCAAAATGTACAATATTACTAATCAAAATCCTAGAATGTTACTCTACATTATCAAAATGTACAATATTACTCAGTACAATCCTAGAATGCAACTGTACATTGTCAAATTGTACAATATTATGCAGTCAAATCTTAGAATGTTACTCTACATTTTCACATTGTGCAATATTACACAGTAAAATCCTAGAATGTCACTGTACATTGTCAAATTGTACAATATTGATCAGCAAAATCCTAGAATGTTACTGTCCATTGTCAAATTGTACCAGATTACACAGTAAAATCCTCGATTGTTACTGTAAATTGTCAAATTGTACCAGATTACACAGTAAAATCCTAGAATGTTACTGTGCATTGTCAAATTGTACAATATTACTCAGTAAAATCCTAGAATGTTACTGTACATTGTCACATTGTACAATATTACTCAGTAAAATCCTAGAATGCTACTGTACATTGTCACCTTGTGCAATACTACACAGTAAAATACTAGAATGTCTATGTACATTGTCAAATTGTACAATATTACTAATTAAAATCATAGAATGTTACTGTACATTATCAAAATGTACAATATTACTCGGTAAAATCCTAGAATCCTACTGTACATTGTTAAATTATACAATATTACCCAGTAAAATCCTATGATGGTACAGTACATTGTCAAATTGTTCATAATTGCACAGTAAAATAATAGAACGTTCCTGTACATTTTCCAATTGTACAATATTACACAGTAATATCCTAGAATGTTACTGTACATTTACAAATTGTAAAATATTACTCTGTTAGATCCTTGAATGTTACTGTCCATTGCCATATTGTACCAGATTACACAGTAATATCCTAGAATGTTACCATACATTGTCAAAGTGTACAATATTACTCAGTAAAATCCTAGAATGTCACTGTACATTGTCAAATTGTACAATATTTCTCAGTAAGATCCTAGAATGGTACTTTACATTGTCAAATTGTACAATATTACACAGTGATATCCTAGAATGTTACTGTACATTGACAATTTGTACAATATTACTCAGTAAGAACCTAGAATGTTACTATCCATTGTCAAATTGTACAATATTACGCAGTGAAATCTTAGAATGTTACTCTACATTGTCAAAAGTACAATATTCTTGAGGAAAATCATAGAATGTTACAGTACATTGCAAAATTGTACATGATTACACAGTAGAATCCTAGAATATTACAAAACATTTTCTAATTTACTATACTACACAGTAACATCCTAGAATGTCACTGTACATTTTCTAATTGTACAATATTTCTAAGTAGAAACCTAGAATGTTACCATACATTGTCAAAGTGTACAATATTACACAGTAAAATCCTAGAATGTCACTGTACATTGTCAAATTGTACAATATAACTCAGTAAGATCCTAAAATGTTACTGTAGATTGTCAAATTGTCCAATATTACGCAGTAAAATCTTAGAATGTTACTCTACATTGCCACATTGTACAATATTACACAGTAAAATCCTAGAATGTCACTGTACATTGTCAAATAGTTCATAATTGCACAGTAAAATAATAGAACTTTCCTGTACATTTTCCAATTGTACAATATTACTCAGTAATATCCTAGAATGTTACTGTACATTGACAAATTGTACAATATTACTCAGTAAGATCCTAAAATGTTACTGTCCATTGTCAAATTGTACCATATTACACAGCAAAATCCTAGAATGTTACTGTACATTGTCAAATTGTACAATTTTACTAATCAAAATCCTTGAATGCTACTGTACATTGTCAAATTGTACCATATTACGGAGTAAAATCTTAAAATGTTACTCTACATTGTCAAAAGTACAATATTATTCAGGAAAATCATAGAATGTGACCATACATTGTCAAAGTGTACAATATTACTCAGTAAAATCCTAGAATGTCACTGTTCATTGTCAAATTGTACCAGATTACACAGTAAAATCCTAGAATGTTACTGTACATTGTCAAATTGTACAATTTTACAAATCAAAATCCTAGAATGTTACTCTACATTGTCAAAATGTACAATACTACACAGTAGCATCCTAGAATGTCACTGTACATTTTCTAATTGTACAATATTTTTCAGTAGAAACCTAGAATGTTACTGTACATTGTCAAATTGTACAATTTTACAAATCAAAATCCTAGAATGTTACTCTACATTGTCAAAATGTACAATACTACACAGTAGCATCCTAGAATGTCACTGTACATTTTCTAATTGTACAATATTTTTCAGTAGAAACCTAGAATGTTACCATACATTGTCAAAGTGTACAATATTACCCAGTAAAATTCTAGAATGTTACTGTACATTGTCAAATTGTACAATATTGATCAGTGAAATCCTAGAATGCTACTGTCCATTGTCAAATTGTACCAGATTACACAGTAAAATCCTAGATTGTTACTGTAAATTGTCAAATTGTACCAGATTACACAGTAAAATCCTAGAATGTTGCTGTATATTGTCAAATTGTACCATATTACTCAGTAAAATCCTAGAATGTCACTGTGCATTGTCAAATTGTACAATATTACGCAGTAAAATCCTAGAATGTCACTGTACATTGTCAAATTGTACAATATTTCTCAGTAAGATCCTAGAATGGTACTTTACATTGTCAAATTGTACAATATTACACAGTAAAATAATAGAATGTTACAGTACATTGTCAAATTGTTCATAATTGCACAGAAAAATAATAGAACGTTCCTGTACATTTTCCAATTGTACAATATTACACAGTAATATCCTAGAATGTTACTGTACATTGACGAATTGTACAATATTACTCAGTAAGATCCTAGAATGTTACTGTCCATTGTCAAATTGTACCAGATTACACAGTAAAATCCTAGAATGTTGCTGAATATTGTCAAATTGTACCATATTACTCAGTAAAATCCTAGAATTTTGCTGTATATTGTCAAATTGTACCATATCACTCAGTAAAATCCTAGAATGTTGCTGTATATTGTCAAATTGTACAATATTACTCAGTAAAATCCTAGAATGTTGCTGTATATTGTCAAATTGTACAATATTACACAGTAATATCCTAGAATGTTACTGTACATTGACAAATTGTACAATATTACTCAGTAAGATCCTAGAATGTTACTGTCCATTGTCAAATTGTACCAGATTACACAGTAAAATCCTAGAATGTTGCTGTATATTGTCAAATTGTACCAGATTACACAGTAAAATCCTAGAATGTCACTGTACATTGTCATATTGTACAATATTTGCTAATCAAAATCCTAGAATTTTACTCTACATTGTCAAAATGTACAATATTACTCAGTACAATCCTAGAATGCTACTGTAGATTGTCAAATTGTACAATATTACGCAGTAAAATCTTAGAATATTACTCTACATTCTCACATTGTACAATATTACACAGTAAAATCCTAGATTGTTACTGTATATTGTCAAATTGTACCAGATTACACAGTTAAATCCTAGAATGTTGCTGTACATTGTCAAATTGTACCATATTACTCAGTAAAATCCTAGAATGTCACTGTGCATTGTCAAATTGTACAATATTACTCAGTAAAATCCTAGAATGTTACTCTACATTGTCACATTGTACAATATTACACAATAAAATCCTAGAATGTTACTGTAAATTGTCAAATTGTACAACATTACACAGTAAGATCATACAATGCTACAGTACATTGTCAAATTGTACATGATTACAGTAACATCCTAGAATGTTACTGTACATTGTCAAATTGTTCATAATTTCACAGTAAAATCATATTCGCAGTAAAATACTAGAATGCTACTGTACATTGACAATTTGCACAAGATTACTCAGTAAAATCCTAGAATGTTAAAGTACATTGTCAAAATGTTCATAATTGCATAGTAAAATCATAGAACGTTCTTGTACATTTTCCAATTGTACAATATTATTCAGGAAAATCCTAGAATTTTACTGTACATTGTCAAATTGTGCAATATTAATCAGTGAAATCCTAGAATGTTACTGTCCATTGTCAAATTGTACCAGATTACACAGTAAAATTCTAGATTGTTACTGTAAATTGTCAAATTGTACAAGATTTGTCGGTATAATCCCAGGATTTACAGTACATTGTCTAATTGTACAATACTACACAGTAACATCCTAGAATGTCACTGTACATTGTCAAATTGTACAATATTAATCAGTGAAATCCTAGAATGTTACTGTCCATTGTCAAATTGTACCAGATAACACAGTAATGTCCTAGAATGTGACTGTACATTGTCAAATTGGACCAGATTACTCATTAAAATCCTAGAATGTTACTGTACATTGTCAAATTGTACAATATTACTCAGTAAAATCATAGAATGTGACTGTGCACACAAATTGTACAAGATTACTAGGTAAAATCCTAGAATGTTACTGTGTTGTGACAAATTGTACGTGATTACTCAGTAAAATCCTAGAATGTTACTATACATGGTCAAATTGTACATGATTACACAATAAAATCCTAGAATGTTACTGTACATTGTCAAATTGTACAAGATTTCTCAATAGAATCCTAGAATGTTACTGTGCTGTGACAAATTGTACGTGATTACTCAGTAAAATCCTAGAATGTTACTGTCCATGGCCAAATTGTACATGATTATACAATGAAATCCTAGAATGTTCCTGTACATTGTCAAATTGTGCACGATTTCTCTGTAGAATCCTAGAATGTTTCAGTACATTGTCATTTTGTACATGATTACACAGTATAATCCTAGAATATTATTGTAAATTGTCAAATTTTACAAGATTTGTCAGTATAATCCTAGGATTTACAGTACATTGTCTAATTGTTCAATACAACACAGTAACATCCTAGAATGTCACTGTACATTGTCAAATTGTACAATATTAATCAGTGAAATCCTAGAATGTTACTGTCCATTGTCAAATTGTACCAGATAACACAGTAATGTCCTAGAATGTGACTGTACATCGGCAAATTGTACCAGATTACTCATTAAAATCCTGGAATGTTACTGTACATTGTCAAATTGTACAATATTACTCAGTAAAATCCTAAAATGTTACTGTGCAGACAAATTGTACAAGATTACTCAGTAAAATCCTAGAATGTTACTGTGTTGTGACAAATTGTACGTGATTACTCAGTACAATCCTAGAATGTTACTGTACATTGTCAAATTGTACAAGATTTCTCAATAGAATCCTAGAATGTTACTGTCCTGTGACAAATTGTACGTGATTACACAGTAAAATCCTAGAATGTTACTGTACATGGTCAAATTGTACATGATCATACAATGAAATCCTAGAATGTTCCTGTACATGGTCAAATTGTACACGATTTCTCAGTAGAATCCTAGAATGTTTCAGTACATAGTCATTTTGTACATGATTACACAGTAAAATCCTAGAATATTACTGTAAATTGTCAAATTGTACAAAATTTGTCAGTATAATCCTAGGATTTACAGTACATTGTCTAATTGTTCGATACTACACAGTAACATCCTAGAATGTCACTGTACATTGTCAAATTGTACAAAATTTCTCAGTAGAAACCTAGAATGTTACAGTACATTGTCATATTGTACAATATTACGCAGTAAAATCCTAGAATGTTACAGTACATTGTCAACTTGTTCATAATTACACAGTAAAATCATAGAACGTTCCTGTACATTTTCCAATTGTACAATATTATTTTGAAAAATCCTATAATGTTACTGTACATTGTCAACTTGTACATGATTACACAGTAAAATCCTAGAATGTTATTGTACATTGTCAAATTGTACAATATTACTCAGTAAAATCCTAGAATGTTACTGTGTTGTGACAAATTGTACGTGATTACTCAGTAAAATCCTAGAATGTTACTGTACATTGTCAAATTGTTCATAATTACACATGAAAATCATTGAACGTTCCTGTACATTTTCTAATTGTACAATATTATTCAGGAAAATCCTAGAATATTACTGTACATTGTCAAATTGTACAATATTACTCAGTAAAATCCTAGAATGTTACTGTGCAGACAAATTGTGCAAGATTACCCAGTAAAATCCTAGAATGTTATTGTACATGGTCAAATTGTACATGATTACACACTAAAATCCTAGAATGTTACTGTACATTGTCAAATTGTACAAGATTTCTCAATAGAATCCTAGAATGTTACTGTGCTGTGACAAATTGTACGTGATTACTCAGTAAAATCCTAGAATGTTACTGTACATTGTTAAATTGTACATGATTATAGAATGAAATCCTAGAATGTTCCTGTACATGGTCAAATTGTACAAGATTTCTCAGTAGAATCCTAGAATGTTACAGTACATTGTCATATTGTACATGATTCCACAGTAAAATCCTAGAATATTACTGTAAATTGTCAAATTGTACAAGGTTTGTCAGTATAATCCTATGATTTACAGCACATTGTCTAATTGTTCAGTACTTTACAGTAACATCATAGAATGTCACTGTACATTGTCAAATTGTACAAAATTTCTCTGTAGAAACCTACAATGTTACAGTACATTGTCAAATTGTACAATATTACGCAGTAAAATCCTAGAATGTTACAGTACATTGTCAACTTGTTCATAATTACACAGTAAAATTATACAACGTTCCTGTACATTTTCCAATTGTACAATATTATTCAGGAAAATCCTAGAATGTTACTGTCCATGGTCAAATTGTACCAGATTACACAGTAAGATCATAGATTGTTACTGTAAATTGACAAATTGTACCAGATTACACAGTAAAATCCTAGAATGTTACTGTACATTATCAAATTGTACCATGTCACTCAGTAAAATCCTAGAATGCCACAGTACATTGTCAAATTGTACCAGATTGCACAGTAATGTCCTAGAATGTTACTGTACATTGTCAAATTGTACAATATTACTCAGTCAAATCCTAGAATGTTACTGTACTTTGTCACATTGTACAAGATTACTCAGTAAAATCCTAGAATGTTACTGTACATTGTCAAATTGTACCAGATAACACAGTACTGTCCTAGAATGTGACTGTACATTGTCAAATTGTACTATATTACTCATTAAAATCCTAGAATGTTACTGTACATTGTCAAAATGTACAATATTACTCAGTAAAATCCTAGAATGTTACTGTACATTGTCAAATTGTACAAGATTACTCAGTAAAATCCTAGAATGTTACTGTGTTGTGACAAATTGTACGTGATTACTCAGTACAATCCTAGAATGTTACTGTACATGGTCAAATTGTACGTGATTATACAATGAAATCCTAGAATGTTACTGTACATTGTCAAATTGTACAAGATTTCTCAATAGAATCCTAGAATGTTACTGTGCTGTGACAAATTGTACGTGATTACTCAGTAAAATCCAAGAATGTTACTGTACATGGTCAAATTGTACATCATTATACAATGAAATCCTAGAATGTTCCTGTACATTGACAAATTGTACAATATTACTCAGTAAGATCCTAGAATGTTACTGTCCATTGTCAAATTGTACCAGATTACACAGTAAAATCCTAGAATGTTGCTGTATATTGTCAAATTGTACCAGATTACACAGTAAAATCCTAGAATGTCACTGTACATTGTCATATTGTACAATATTTGCTAATCAAAATCCTAGAATTTTACTCTACATTGTCAAAATGTACAATATTACTCAGTACAATCCTAGAATGCTACTGTAGATTGTCAAATTGTACAATATTACGCAGTAAAATCTTAGAATATTACTCTACATTCTCACATTGTACAATATTACACAGTAAAATCCTAGATTGTTACTGTATATTGTCAAATTGTACCAGATTACACAGTTAAATCCTAGAATGTTGCTGTACATTGTCAAATTGTACCATATTACTCAGTAAAATCCTAGAATGTCACTGTGCATTGTCAAATTGTACAATATTACTCAGTAAAATCCTAGAATGTTACTCTACATTGTCACATTGTACAATATTACACAATAAAATCCTAGAATGTTACTGTAAATTGTCAAATTGTACAACATTACACAGTAAGATCATACAATGCTACAGTACATTGTCAAATTGTACATGATTACAGTAACATCCTAGAATGTTACTGTACATTGTCAAATTGTTCATAATTTCACAGTAAAATCATATTCGCAGTAAAATACTAGAATGCTACTGTACATTGACAATTTGCACAAGATTACTCAGTAAAATCCTAGAATGTTAAAGTACATTGTCAAAATGTTCATAATTGCATAGTAAAATCATAGAACGTTCTTGTACATTTTCCAATTGTACAATATTATTCAGGAAAATCCTAGAATTTTACTGTACATTGTCAAATTGTACCAGATTACACAGTAAAATTCTAGATTGTTACTGTAAATTGTCAAATTGTACAAGATTTGTCGGTATAATCCCAGGATTTACAGTACATTGTCTAATTGTACAATACTACACAGTAACATCCTAGAATGTCACTGTACATTGTCAAATTGTACAATATTAATCAGTGAAATCCTAGAATGTTACTGTCCATTGTCAAATTGTACCAGATAACACAGTAATGTCCTAGAATGTGACTGTACATTGTCAAATTGGACCAGATTACTCATTAAAATCCTAGAATGTTACTGTACATTGTCAAATTGTACAATATTACTCAGTAAAATCATAGAATGTGACTGTGCACACAAATTGTACAAGATTACTAGGTAAAATCCTAGAATGTTACTGTGTTGTGACAAATTGTACGTGATTACTCAGTAAAATCCTAGAATGTTACTATACATGGTCAAATTGTACATGATTACACAATAAAATCCTAGAATGTTACTGTACATTGTCAAATTGTACAAGATTTCTCAATAGAATCCTAGAATGTTACTGTGCTGTGACAAATTGTACGTGATTACTCAGTAAAATCCTAGAATGTTACTGTCCATGGCCAAATTGTACATGATTATACAATGAAATCCTAGAATGTTCCTGTACATTGTCAAATTGTGCACGATTTCTCTGTAGAATCCTAGAATGTTTCAGTACATTGTCATTTTGTACATGATTACACAGTATAATCCTAGAATATTATTGTAAATTGTCAAATTTTACAAGATTTGTCAGTATAATCCTAGGATTTACAGTACATTGTCTAATTGTTCAATACAACACAGTAACATCCTAGAATGTCACTGTACATTGTCAAATTGTACAATATTAATCAGTGAAATCCTAGAATGTTACTGTCCATTGTCAAATTGTACCAGATAACACAGTAATGTCCTAGAATGTGACTGTACATCGGCAAATTGTACCAGATTACTCATTAAAATCCTGGAATGTTACTGTACATTGTCAAATTGTACAATATTACTCAGTAAAATCCTAAAATGTTACTGTGCAGACAAATTGTACAAGATTACTCAGTAAAATCCTAGAATGTTACTGTGTTGTGACAAATTGTACGTGATTACTCAGTACAATCCTAGAATGTTACTGTACATTGTCAAATTGTACAAGATTTCTCAATAGAATCCTAGAATGTTACTGTCCTGTGACAAATTGTACGTGATTACACAGTAAAATCCTAGAATGTTACTGTACATGGTCAAATTGTACATGATCATACAATGAAATCCTAGAATGTTCCTGTACATGGTCAAATTGTACACGATTTCTCAGTAGAATCCTAGAATGTTTCAGTACATAGTCATTTTGTACATGATTACACAGTAAAATCCTAGAATATTACTGTAAATTGTCAAATTGTACAAAATTTGTCAGTATAATCCTAGGATTTACAGTACATTGTCTAATTGTTCGATACTACACAGTAACATCCTAGAATGTCACTGTACATTGTCAAATTGTACAAAATTTCTCAGTAGAAACCTAGAATGTTACAGTACATTGTCATATTGTACAATATTACGCAGTAAAATCCTAGAATGTTACAGTACATTGTCAACTTGTTCATAATTACACAGTAAAATCATAGAACGTTCCTGTACATTTTCCAATTGTACAATATTATTTTGAAAAATCCTATAATGTTACTGTACATTGTCAACTTGTACATGATTACACAGTAAAATCCTAGAATGTTATTGTACATTGTCAAATTGTACAATATTACTCAGTAAAATCCTAGAATGTTACTGTGTTGTGACAAATTGTACGTGATTACTCAGTAAAATCCTAGAATGTTACTGTACATTGTCAAATTGTTCATAATTACACATGAAAATCATTGAACGTTCCTGTACATTTTCTAATTGTACAATATTATTCAGGAAAATCCTAGAATATTACTGTACATTGTCAAATTGTACAATATTACTCAGTAAAATCCTAGAATGTTACTGTGCAGACAAATTGTGCAAGATTACCCAGTAAAATCCTAGAATGTTATTGTACATGGTCAAATTGTACATGATTACACACTAAAATCCTAGAATGTTACTGTACATTGTCAAATTGTACAAGATTTCTCAATAGAATCCTAGAATGTTACTGTGCTGTGACAAATTGTACGTGATTACTCAGTAAAATCCTAGAATGTTACTGTACATTGTTAAATTGTACATGATTATAGAATGAAATCCTAGAATGTTCCTGTACATGGTCAAATTGTACAAGATTTCTCAGTAGAATCCTAGAATGTTACAGTACATTGTCATATTGTACATGATTCCACAGTAAAATCCTAGAATATTACTGTAAATTGTCAAATTGTACAAGGTTTGTCAGTATAATCCTATGATTTACAGCACATTGTCTAATTGTTCAGTACTTTACAGTAACATCATAGAATGTCACTGTACATTGTCAAATTGTACAAAATTTCTCTGTAGAAACCTACAATGTTACAGTACATTGTCAAATTGTACAATATTACGCAGTAAAATCCTAGAATGTTACAGTACATTGTCAACTTGTTCATAATTACACAGTAAAATTATACAACGTTCCTGTACATTTTCCAATTGTACAATATTATTCAGGAAAATCCTAGAATGTTACTGTCCATGGTCAAATTGTACCAGATTACACAGTAAGATCATAGATTGTTACTGTAAATTGACAAATTGTACCAGATTACACAGTAAAATCCTAGAATGTTACTGTACATTATCAAATTGTACCATGTCACTCAGTAAAATCCTAGAATGCCACAGTACATTGTCAAATTGTACCAGATTGCACAGTAATGTCCTAGAATGTTACTGTACATTGTCAAATTGTACAATATTACTCAGTCAAATCCTAGAATGTTACTGTACTTTGTCACATTGTACAAGATTACTCAGTAAAATCCTAGAATGTTACTGTACATTGTCAAATTGTACCAGATAACACAGTAATGTCCTAGAATGTGACTGTACATTGTCAAATTGTACTATATTACTCATTAAAATCCTAGAATGTTACTGTACATTGTCAAAATGTACAATATTACTCAGTAAAATCCTAGAATGTTACTGTACATTGTCAAATTGTACAAGATTACTCAGTAAAATCCTAGAATGTTACTGTGTTGTGACAAATTGTACGTGATTACTCAGTACAATCCTAGAATGTTACTGTACATGGTCAAATTGTACGTGATTATACAATGAAATCCTAGAATGTTACTGTACATTGTCAAATTGTACAAGATTTCTCAATAGAATCCTAGAATGTTACTGTGCTGTGACAAATTGTACGTGATTACTCAGTAAAATCCAAGAATGTTACTGTACATGGTCAAATTGTACATCATTATACAATGAAATCCTAGAATGTTCCTGTACATGGTAAAATTGTACACAATTTCTCAGTAGAATCCTAGAATGTTTCAGTACATTGTCATTGTGTACATGATTACACAGTAAAATCCTAGAATATTACTGTAAATTGTCAAATTGTACAAGATTTGTCAGTATATTCCTAGGATTTACAGTACATTGTCTAATTGTTCAATACTTTATAGTAACATCCTAGAATGTCACTGTACATTTTCAAATTGTACAATATTACGCAGTAAAATCCTAGAATGTTACAGTACATTGTCAACTTGTACAATATTAAGCAGTGAAATCGTAGAATGTTACTGTCCATTGTCAAATTGTACGAGATTTCTCAATAGAATCCTAGAATATTACTGTGCTGTGACAAATTGTACGTGATTACTCAGTAAAATCCTAGAATGTTACTGTACATTGTTAAATTGTACATGATTATAGAATGAAATCCTAGAATGTTCCTGTACATGGTCAAATTGTACAAGATTTCTCAGTAGAATCCTAGAATGTTACAGTACATTGTCATATTGTACATGATTACACAGTAAAATCCTAGAATATTACTGTAAATTGTCAAATTGTACAAGATTTGTCAGTATAATCCTATGATTTACAGCACATTGTCTAATTGTTCAGTACTTTACAGTAACATCATAGAATGTCACTGTACATTGTCAAATTGTACAAATTTCTCTGTAGAAACCTACAATGTTACAGTACATTGTCAAATTGTACAATATTACGCAGTAAAATCCTAGAATATTACAGTACATTACCAACTTGTTCATAATTACACAGTAAAATTATAGAACGTTCCTGTACATTTTCCAATTGTACAATATTATTCAGGAAAATCCTAGAATGTTACTGTCCATGGTCAAATTGTACCAGATTACACAGTAAGATCATAGATTGTTACTGTAAATTGACAAATTGTACCAGATTACACAGTAAAATCCTAGAATGTTACTGTATATTATCAAATTGTACCATGTCACTCAGTAAAATCCTAGAATGCCACAGTACATTGTCAAATTGTACCAGATTGCACAGTAATGTCCTAGAATGTTACTGTACATTGTCAAATTGTACAATATTACTCATTAAAATCATAGAATGTTACTGTACATTGTCAAAATATACAATATTACTCAGTCAAATCCTAGAATGTTACTGTACTTTGTCACATTGTACAAGATTACTCAGTAAAATCCTAGAATGTTATTGTACATTGTCAAATTGTACCAGATAACACAGTAATGTCCTAGAATGTGACTGTACATTGTCAAATTGTACTATATTACTCATTAAAATCCTAGCATGTTACAGTACATTGTCAAAATGTACAATATTACTCAGTAAAATCCTAGAATGTTACTGTACATTGTCAAATTGTACAAGATTACTCAGTAAAATCCTAGAATGTTACTGTGTTGTGACAAATTGTACGTGATTACTCAGTAAAATCCTAGAATGTTATTGTACATGGTCAAATTGTACGTGATTATACAATGAAATCCTAGAATGTTACTGTACATTGTCAAATTGTACAATATTACTCATTAAAATCATAGAATGTTACTGTACATTGTCAAAATATACAATATTACTCAGTCAAATCCTAGAATGTTACTGTACTTTGTCACATTGTACAAGATTACTCAGTAAAATCCTAGAATGTTATTGTACATTGTCAAATTGTACCAGATAACACAGTAATGTCCTAGAATGTGACTGTACATTGTCAAATTGTACTATATTACTCATTAAAATCCTAGCATGTTACAGTACATTGTCAAAATGTACAATATTACTCAGTAAAATCCTAGAATGTTACTGTACATTGTCAAATTGTACAAGATTACTCAGTAAAATCCTAGAATGTTACTGTGTTGTGACAAATTGTACGTGATTACTCAGTAAAATCCTAGAATGTTATTGTACATGGTCAAATTGTACGTGATTATACAATGAAATCCTAGAATGTTACTGTACATTGTCAAATTGTACAAGATTTCTCAATAGAATCCTAGAATGTTACTGTGCTGTGACAAATTGTACGTGATTACTCAGTAAAATCCAAGAATGTTACTGTACATGGTCAAATTGTACATGATTATACAATGAAATCCTAGAATGTTCCTGTACATGGTAAAATTGTACACAATTTCTCAGTAGAATCCTAAAATGTTTCAGTACATTGTCATTGTGTACATGATTACACAGTAAAATCCTAGAATATTACTGTAAATTGTCAAATTGTACAAGATTTGTCAGTATATTCCTAGGATTTACAGTACATTGTCTAATTGTTCAATACTTTATAGTAACATCCTAGAATGTCATTGTACATTGTCAAATTGTACAATATTACGCATTAAATCCTAGAATGTTACAGTACATTGTCAACTTGTACAATATTAATCAGTGAAATCGTAGAATGTTACTGTCCATTGTCAAATTGTACCAGATTACACAATAAGATCATAGATTGTTACTGTAAATTGTCAAATTGTACCAGATTACACAGTAAAATCCTAGAATGTTACTGTACATTATCAAATTGTACCATGTTACTCAGTAAAATCCTAGAATGCCACTGTAAATTGTCAAATTGTACAATACTACTCAGTAAAATCCTAGAATGTTACTGTACATTGTCACATTGTACAATATTACACAATACAATCCTAGAATGCCACTGTATATTGTCAAATTGTACAATATTTCTCAGTAGAAACCTATAATGTTACAGTACATTGTCAAATTGTACAATATTACTCAGTAAAATCTTAAAATGTCTCTGTACATTGAAAATTGTACAAGATTATTGAGTAAAATCCTAGAATGTTACTGTACATTATCAAATTGTATAATATTACACAATAAAATCCTAGAATATTACTGTACATTGACAAATTGTACAATATTACTCAGCAAGATCCTAGAATTTTACTGTCCATTGTCAAATTGTACCAGATAACACAGTAATGTCCTAGAATGTGACTGTACATTGTCAAATTGTACAATATTACTCATTCAAATCCTAGAATGTTACTGTGCATTGTCAAAATGTACAATATTACTCAGTAAAATCCTAGAATGTTACTGTACCTTGTCATATTGTACAATATTACACAGTAAAATCCTAAAATGTCACTGTACATTGTCAAATTGTACTATATTACAGAGTTAAATCTTAGAATGTTACTGTACATTGTCAAATTGTACAAAATTACTCAGTAAATTACCTGATCATGTTTCCTCCTGATATACAGGGGAGGGCACCTTAAACATCACATCACAATACATGTATAAAATACCAGTTTAATATTATAAAGTAAGCATCAATAAATATTGCTTATATATTATTTGTGTTCTGTTTAATGAACTTATTTTTATTTTTATTTTTATTTCAATGTCTATAACCAAATCAGATGGGTAAGTAAAGTTAGTAATTATAAATGGGAGGAGGTATAATGACAAAAAGAATCTTTTAAGATATGAATTGACATTAGTTTCTGATATTTGCAACTAAGCATTGAGAGGGACTAAAATAACATGTGTTTTATTCAACAAGATTTGTCATACACTAAGGGAACACGTCATTTGGTGATTACCCCTCTGATATATTATACTAAGGGAACACCTCATTTGGTGAACATCTCTCTGGTATCTTACACAAAGGGAACACCTCAATTGGTGACTACCCCTCTGGTATCCTACACTAAGGGAACACGTCATTTGGTGATTACCCCTCTGGTATCTTACACTAAGGGAACACGTCATTTGGTGATTACCACTCCGGTATCTTACACTAAGGGAACACGTCATTTGGTGATTACCCCTCTGATATCTTACACTAAGGGAACACGTCATTTGGTGATTACCCCTCTGGTATCTTACACTAAGGGAACACGTCATTTGGTGATTACCTTTCTGGTATCTTACACTAAGGGAACACGTCATTTGGTGATTACACCTCTGATATCATACACTAAGGGAACACGTCATTTGGTGATTACCACTCTGGTATCTTACACTAAGGGAACACGTCATTTGGTGATTACCCCTCTGGTATCTTACACTAAGGGAACATGTCATTTGGTGATTACCCCTCTGATATCTTACACTAAGGGAACACGTCATTTGGTGATTACCTCTCTGGTATCTTACACTAAGGGAACACGTCATTTGGTGATTATCCCTCTGATATCATACACTAAGGGAACACGTCATTTGGTGATTACCTCTCTGGTATCTTACACTAAGGGAACACGTCATTTGGTGATTACCCCTCTGGTATCTTACACTAAGTGAACACGTCATTTGGTGATTACCCCACTGATATCATACACTAAGAGAACACGTCATTTTGTTATTACCTCTCTGGTATCTTACACTAGGGAACACGTCATTTGGTGATAACCACTCTGATACCATACACTAAGGGAACATGTCATTTGGTGATTACCTCTCTGGTATCTTACACTAATGGAACACGTCATTTGGTGATTACCCCTCTGGTATCTTACACTCAGGGAACACGTCATTTGGTGATTACCCTTCTGGTATCTTACACTAAGGGAAAACGTCATTTGGTGATTACCCCTCTGGTATCTTACACTAACGGAACACGTCATTTGGTGATTTCCAATCTGGTATCTTACACTAAGGTATCACGTGATTTGGTGATTACCCCTGTGATATCTTACACTAAGGGAACATGTCATTTGGTGATTACCCCTCTGATATCATACATTAAGGGAACACGTCATTTGGTGATTACCTCTCTGGTATCTTACACTAATGGAACACGTCATTTGGTGATTACTCCTCTGATATCTTACACTAAGGGAACACGTCATTTTGTGATTACCCCTCTGATATCTTACACTAAGGGAACACATCATTTGGTTATTACCCCTCTGATATCATACACTAAGGGATCACGTCATTTGCTGATTACCCCTCTGGTATCTTACACTAAGGGAACATGTCATTTGGTGATTACTCCTCTGATGTCTTACACTAAGGGATCACGTCATTTGGTGATTACTCCTCTGGTATCTTACACTAAGGGAACACATCATTTGGTTATTACCCCTCTGATATCATACACTAAGGGATCACGTCATTTGCTGATTACCCCTCTGGTATCTTACACTAAGGGAACATGTCATTTGGTGATTACTCCTCTGATATCATACATTAAGGGAACACGTCATTTGGTGATTACCTCTCTGGTATCTTACACTAATGGAACACGTCATTTGGTGATTACTCCTCTGATATCTTACACTAAGGGAACACGTCATTTTGTGATTACCCCTCTGATATCTTACACTAAGGGAACACATCATTTGGTTATTACCCCTCTGATATCATACACTAAGGGATCACGTCATTTGCTGATTACCCCTCTGGTATCTTACACTAAGGGAACATGTCATTTGGTGATTACTCCTCTGATGTCTTACACTAAGGGATCACGTCATTTGGTGATTACTCCTCTGGTATCTTACACTAAGGGAACACATCATTTGGTTATTACCCCTCTGATATCATACACTAAGGGATCACGTCATTTGCTGATTACCCCTCTGGTATCTTACACTAAGGGAACATGTCATTTGGTGATTACTCCTCTGATGTCTTACACTAAGGGATCACGTCATTTGGTGATTACTCCTCTGGTATCTTACACTAAGGGATCACGTCATTTGGTGATTACTCCTCTGATATCTTACACTAAGGATCACGTCATTTGGTGATTACCCCTCTGATATCTTACAATAAGGGAACACGTCATTTGGTGATTACCCTCTGATATCATACACTAAGGGGTCACGTCATTTGCTGATTACACCTCTGATATCTTCAAACACTTCTTGCTCCTCAATTCAACTGTTGATATATAATATGATCTAAATGTACATTCAATATAATTCCCACTTTGGTGAATATGATGATAAAATACTGTTTATTAGGATGCAAGTTCAATAATGTCGTTTTTCTACTAGACATTGCAATGTTTAATTGATATTAACTCGCCCCGTGTCCATTCGTCCGTTACTTTCTGTAAATTATTTTAATATTGTTGAACTTGTTCTCGACATGAAATTGAAATTAAACAACATAAAAATCCATCAATAGATATTAAATCTAGTACAAATATAAAATTTATTGTTTTTATCTTAACAGTCATCGTATATGGTTGTGTTTTGTAAGTGATTACATTTAAGTATATATAGGATGTACTTATCTGTCTTGTTGTTCACTTGATACTTACTTTCCCCTGTAAATACAGAAAATTAATCACATAATGTGGACCATCACTTGGTAGATATAATCAGTTTAGGTTGTGTACATCATCGTCATATTATTATATTATTTGTTGTGATCTACAACCAAACACTGACAGTGATCACACTCAACTTATCTCTGTCAATTGATCTTAAATAAAGCGTGATATGATCTTTATTAATTTAAACTGGAGGAATCTATGTTAATGTAGATATAACAATTGAATTGAAAATCAGAGGAATGTGATGTTAAAGTAAAGTGATTGTAGGCAAACAAGATATAAAATATTACTGTGAGATCATAACATGTATTGTTATTACACTAATTAATATTAAATATAGTAGAAATATCAATTGTGATCTTTGATCTCCAGAGTCATCATCTACAACCAGTAACATAACTTCTTTGTGGTTGAAAACATTCATTGACCTTGATGTTGTAGTAAACATGATTATATTGTCATTTGTTAGTGATAAAATGTTAACTAATTATCTACTGCCCATATATAATGTTTATATCATGTTGTTCCTGTATAAATATCCAAAACAATGTAAACTTTGTGTTTAGTAAGTTGTTATGCTCAAGTATATTTAGGATGTACTTATCTGTCTTGTTGTTCACTTGATACTTACGGTAACCTGTATATACAGAAAATTAATCACATAATGTAAACCATCACTTGGTAGAAATAATCAGTTTATGTTGTATACATCATCGTCATATTGTTATATTATTTATTGGGATTTTCAACTAAACGCGGGTTTTTAGAGAGGGAGCTTTAATATTTGTTGTAATAACCTGTGCTCAATCTGAATTGCTAATGTGCTTAATTCGACCAAACACTGACAGAGATACCACTCAATTTATGTATTTCTTAAACAAATTGTCACTTGATATTCAGTAACATAGCCATGTAAATACAGTAAATTCATCACATCATGTAAACTATCATTTGGTAGATATAATAAGTGTATATCGTGTTGTTCCTGTATCAATATCTATACCAATGTAAACATTGTGTTTTGTAAGTTGTTATGTTCTAGTATATTGAGGATGTACTTATCTGTCTTGTTGTTCACTTGATACTTACTCTGACCTGTAAATACAGAAAATGAATCATATAATGTAAATCATCACTTGGTGGAAATAAGCAGCTTATGTTGTGTACATCATCGTCACATTGTAATATTATTTATTGGAATGTTCAACTAAGCGCGGGTTTTTAGGGAGCGGGCTTTAATAATTGTTGTAATAACTTGTGCTCAATCTGAATTACTCATATTTTTAATTCGACCAACCACTGACAGAGATAACAATCCATTTATATATTTCTTAAACAAATTGTCACTTGATATTCAGTAACATAGCCCTGTAAATACAGCAAATTCATCACATCATGTAAACTATAACTTGGTAGAAATATTCAGTTTATGTTGTGTATCATTGACATATTGCTACATTAGTTGAGCAGCAATCATCCAGTCTTCTTTCATCATTATTATTATTATTATTATTATTATTATTATTAAACATCAAAACTGTTTTATGGCAGATCTCCAAGTAAAGACTCCATTCATGAAGTCTATAATATATATACTTTATTCTAACATGACGTCCTTCTTTCGCTTTGTAAGCAAACGAGCGATCAAACCGATGACAAAATCTCATTAGCACATGTGCCGGTGCACACATTTAAGCCAGGTAATAAAATAATTAAATAAATTTATTTACACGGTTGTTAATGTTATAACATCTATATTCACTGAAAATAATCAACATATCCACAATTAATAGTATGCGACGTGCAATTAAAACATGCAAACACAATATTAGTGTTACAGATGCTTCATCAATACAACTGACTTTCCCGTCGTTAAACTATATATGTTGATGAATTATCGTCTGCTCGAATTTAGCAGCATACATTGTGTGCGACACTGTCCGCTAACGTATTTATAAATTACCGTCTTCCAAATAAAGTATAATACCGTATTTATACTGTTAGACATATCAGAATCGAAATAATTCATGGAAGTCAGAATGTGTTTTGAGTTGTAACATTGGTTGGCGGATATTAGTTAATGTTATCCCTGGTCTCCGGCTCGGAATAAATTACTACGTTAAAACTCAAAACACATTCTGGCTTTCATGATTTATTTCTTAATCATTATCATTGACAATTGGTTAGATCCATAGGTTCACTGATCTCGACCCACTTGTAGTGGGTAATGATCATTAATGTTCATTTGAATTGTACTGAGATCAATATATTCATTATATTAAATTAATGTAAATTGTACTATCAGTAAGGACGCCTTTATTAACATTAATATTATGTATTGTATTGTAGTGTATTGCTAACCCACATGTTATTAGTGGGGTTCATGTTGAGCTTTTAGTTTTCTGTGTGCTGATATCAATACAATCATTATATTGAATTGATGTACATTGTACTGTCAGTGAGGACGCCTTTATTGACATTAAGATTATTGTATTGTATTGCTAACCCTTCTGGTTTTCACCTTCTGTTTTAGTAGAGTTCATGTTGAGCTTTTAGTTTTCTGTGCAGTGTTTTGTCGACCATTAAATGTCCATCTTTTAATTACATCTTCTTATTACCTCTTTGGTATCTTCAGACTTTTCTTATTGTGTCTATTGTTATTGGTTTGTTGTCTATTATTGTCTTATAATAAACTTACCAGCCTGAATAAATCTTTTCAAATCTGCAATATACAATAATAAAATATTAAAAATTACACTAGGTAGGTGGTAAATCATTTTGTCGTTCATTGTAATATTACAAGATACATAATATATGTGCTACATAAAAACAAAGAGGGTTATGGTGATTAGCGTCACTTTTAACAGTATTTCAGTGACATCCGCCAGACACTTCCCGTGCTCGTGAGGGATAAGCAGTTCCTGCTTCTTATGGATGCTGTTGAAGATTAAGCCAGAAGGTGGATAAAGAGAGAAGTAGACCAAGATCCTGAGTTAGAGTCCTTGTCAGACTGGGTTAGAACAATTAGGTCTCTAGTACAAGGTCGGATTCACAAACTCAAAAATTGTGTTAACAGTCGACCTAAGTCTGTATTTAAAGACCAATAAACTGTTAAGTGTCTTTCCTCTCTTCATGACAGATATGTTATCGTTCCTGCGGACAAGGCTTCCAACAATATCGTGTTTGTGTGTAAATCATATTACTTCGAATGCCTAATCAAGGAATTAGGCATAAATAACAACACCTCTAGTAACACCACATACAAACCTACTTCGTTCGACAAAGATGAAATCCTAGCTAACTACAGATAATTCATGACCTCTTTAAACATTCCCTCTGGTAAAGAGTCTGAGGATTTACCCTATTTATATTGGATACCTAAACTCCATAAGACACCATACAAAGAAAGGTACATAGCGGGATCATCAACTTGTTCGACGAAAGAATTGTCTTCACCTGACAAAGATTCTGTCTGCAGTAAAAGAGGGACAACAGAAATATTGTGAAACTGTTTACTCGCGTAGTGGCATAAATCACATGTGGATTTTGAAAAACTCTAACGATCTTTTGGATAACCTTAAATCAAGATCTTTCTCTCAGGTATCCTCCATCAAAACTTTCGATTTTTCAACTCTATATACCACCCTACCGCATGACAAATTAAAAACCCGCTTAAAAGAAACAATACACAAAGCTTTCAGTCATAGAAACTATGGGTCAAAATTTGTTGTGTTAGGCTACAATTCCACATATTTTTCAAACAAAATTCAAAAAGGTAAAACATGCTACTCCTAGGAACAAGTGATCAGTATGCTGGAGTTCCTCATCGATAACATATGTGTCTCCTTTGGAGGGATGCTGTTTCAGCAGGTCGTCGGCATACCAATGGGTACGAATTGTGCCCCTCTTCTAGCCGATTTATTGTTATACTCATATGAGTCGGAGTTTCTTCAAAAGCTTGTAAAAGATAAGAAGATTCATGAGGCTAGAGCCTTTAATTTCACATACAGGTATATTGATGACGTTTTATCTATCAATAATTCTAGATTTGCAGAATTTCTTCCATTGATATATCCTCCAGAGCTGGAAGTTAAAGAGACCACATATACCGCTTCGTCCGCATCATTTTTGGACTTATACCTCGAATTTGACGACAGTGGTCAAATCAGTACTAACATTTATGATAAATGGGACGACTTCAATTTTAAGATCATAATTTTCCAAACATGTGCAGCAATATACCAGCTTCTCCTGCATATGGTGTTTACATCTCGCAATTGATTCGTTATGCAAGGGCCAGTAGCAATTATTCTGATTTCCTAAAATGTCATCTTCATCTGAGAAACAGGCTACTGGACCAGGGCTATAAAAAGATTCGCCTTATTCGATCTTTTAAAAAGTTTATATTCCGATACCAAGATCTTGTCGAAATATATTCCGTCTCTGCAGAAAAGATTATAAACGATGGATTTTCATATAGTAAAAATGTATAAAGATAAGGTTTCAACGACAATGTCAAAAATATTTTTTTTATCAATGTGTGACGTAAACGTTTTTGACATTTGGCGCTGATTTGACAACTGGTTTACCTGTTTTGTTCAAGTATCGTTGTACATATTGTTATAGTGACAGGCGGAAACTTTGAGCCGTAATGAAAGGGGGAGGTTTGGCGCTTTAAAATCTTATTCAACCCACCATTTCTTTAGAAATGCCTGTACCAAGTCAGGGTCATTACGGTTTTCACAGTTTTCCGGTTGTTGACTGATTTTGTCTGTTTATATACTTATGAGTTTTGACTTTCCCTTTGTTAGATTGTTCTGAGTTCGGTAATTTTGTTATTACCCTTATAAGACACTCACCGTGATACTTATATATGTAACATTTCCTAGATTTCCATCATCCTCGTCCAGAACAGGATAAATTATAGTAATATTGTGATATATTGATCACGCTCCAATTATCTACACTGAACAAACTTCAGACATTTGAAAGAATATTCTTGGGCTAGGAGCTATGTCCATATATTGATCCCTGGTTCGTTTACCTAATCAAGAAAACGTATCAAAGTAATATAAAATAGAAAGAGGAGAGTGTATGACTTTGTTTATGTCAACAAATAACCTCCATTAGAATTTTATCCTCTTGCCTGGAAGGAAAACACCGTTAACAATACATGTATAATTTAAGACATCTCACTCTAAACTGTAATCATATAAATCCTAAAATTAATTACAGAACACGAGGATTCATCTTGACCTGGACAATAGACTAGATATACAACATATAGCACAGAAGTGTATTACGCCATTAGCAAAAACTATTGTCCGACACAAAATGTAAAAACAAATTGGTAAATCTTATGTAAAACTAACCCGCATTTGTTGCATCTGAATAAATATCCGAGCTTTTCTTCCTCTACTTTTACAGTTGATCTGTAGATAAAGTTATATATAATGATTATTATTACATATTTTATTGTTTTATAATTAACAAATATAAATTAAATATTCACTATTAAATTATAATTTCATTCATTCCTCGTCCATGACTTATCACTTGATACTAAACATGAGGAACATGATGGGTGATATTTATGAAACAGGGACTGCTTACCCTCTATTAGCTCATCCCCGTATTTTAGTGGTATTCGTGCTGCTCAATCTTTAGTATCGTCTCAGTAGTCAATGTTTCGTCACTGATATTGTTTATTAGATATCTCTATTATTGCACTTTACAGTTCCTAAATAATGTAATTATTATTAGAACTAAGGTTCTCCTACCTCAGGCTTAAATGACCTTTCACTCTTTTGGCTATCTTGTTTATGCCCTTTTATTCACTTCTTTCCAAAGACTTTTAAAGTATTTATCTTTCCAGTCATTTAATAATGAGCGTACCTTACGCAATTTAATCCAGTAATGCGTCATGCACTTTAAATATGATGTATACGTCTTAGTATTTTGTGTAATGTTTTATGAACTATTCTTTTGTCTTTTCGTTATCTGATATTGTCTTGTCTGTCTTTTCTTCGAAGTACGGTCTCTATTGACAATACATTCGACATTATTGATATTTTCTAGTTTTTCTAGATTAGTTTCGGTCAACCATGCTTCCGCTTACTTCCATATCTTGTCAAGATAATAATAGAAGCATGTCATGAAGACATATTGTGTGTATATAACTCGTCTTGTTATTATGATTATAGAAACATTCTAACACACACGAGATGCGTATCTCATTTGTCTGTTTGTGTACTTTTTCTTCAATGAGCTAGCACTAGCAGTCCAGTTAAGCGTGTCGATCTTGTACAGAATGGACATCAGCATCATAACATCAAAAGGTTGTTTGTTTCTTGCTATTACATTGTAGACAAGTTACTCATCTGTTAAATAACAATCACTCAATCTCACCTATCATGTCAATATACTATCAAGCAAACCATAGACATATAATATAGTGTTAATGACGCTTTTCTGGAATATCATTTATAAGTACACTCAGTCAAAAACTTGGAAAGGCAAATGATTAAAATGTCTTGAGGAGCACGAAATCCAAAGAGAATAAACAGGGTAAAAGAACTCAGGTAAAGTTACCTATGTTTGAGGTAGATGAACCTTGGTTTTAATTTTCATTATATTTTCTGGGAACTGTAAACAATTTCTTTAATACAGACAACTCATAACCTCCATCTAATTGATAATGCTAAAAACAATGTGAAGATGCCAATGAGGAAATCAGGAGCCAAAACTCGAAGAAGGATGAGCAAAACGTGCAATGGCCACAATTAAAAGGACAAAAGGACAAACAACGATCTACAAAATTACACACAAAACTAAAGATCGAGTAAAGGGAACACCACCAACAACTGGGATAGAACTCATTGCTCCGGAAGAGTAAGCAGTTTCTCTTCCACATGTCGTAAACGTCTTATTACTCTTTTCACAATCCCGGTCACAACTGTTGAATGAGGAAGGAACTGAATTGTGATTACGACAAACGGAACACAAACATTATCTTCTGACAAAAGACATTCCGTAGCTGATAGCAAAGTCATGGTGATGACCATAAAACTTTCAAAATGATGACTGCTACTTAATCAATAGAAATCCATGGTTTGGTAGCTGCATTGTTAACATCAACTCTCTAGCAATGACATCATGATAGGAACAACAGGCTCTAGACTATCGGGTTAACTGGAAGATATATAATACATATGCAACTGCTGCTGAAATGCTGTTGCTTATAAATGAAAAGTTCACAAATGGAAAATTCGTAAGCTTTCTCTCTTAGCGGCCCATCACTGTCAATGCCGAGGTATAGGTCAAGGAATGAAAAGGACGGCGGTGCTGTATCTATGGCATAGTTCATTTCAAGATCAATGGGAACTACAATCACCAACATTACAAGAATTTAGTGAAAGGACACCATTCACATAGTGCAACTTGAAATTAGAGAATTGGGTTAGCTTTTTGTTGTTTTTCTTCAAAAGCCCCAAATAAGAAGTATTGCACGTAGGAATAAAGAAACAAGTCGGCCAAAGGAGGAGCACGGTTAGTACCTGTAGAAATGCCTACTCTCTGTTAAAAAACTCGACCACCATGCATAGCAAATATGTAGACAGTCAAAATCTCGAGCATTTTGATGATATCCGCTTCAGAATAGGGTTGATCCTTTCCTAAGAAATTGTATTCGTATAAATGGTATATACTAGTTAGTAGCTTCCATAACAGGTAATATCCCAATATTTAATATACATAGTATATACTAGTTAGTAACTTACATAGCAGGTAATATCCCAGTATTTAATATAACCAAACAACCAAACCAAACATACCTAATAGGCAGTATCTCAGCATGTCCTATTGATAGTATATACATGTACTTGTTATAGTATTAAATATTGGGGCATTGCCTGACAACCAAACTAAACATACCTAACAGGTAATATCTCAGTATTTAATATAAATAATATATTCTAGTTAGTAACTTACCTCACTGGTAATATCACAGTATCTAATATAAATAGTATATACTAGTTAGTAACTTACCTAACAGGTAATATCGCAGTATTTAATATCAATATTATATACTAGCTATCAACTTACCGAATAGGTAATATCAGTATTTAATATAAATAGTATATTCTAGTTAGTAACTTACCTAACAGGTAATATCGCAGTATTTAATATCAATATCATATGCTAGCTATCAACTTATCGCACAGGTAATATCAGTATTTAATATAAATAGTGTATACTAGTTTTAAACTTACCATGCAGCAGGAAAGGGTCGTCGTAATCGTCATCGTATGATAGATGGATTGACAAACTACATGTGCGATCAGAGCGTATCACACTGATGATGAATTGTCGGAACTTGATATATTTCTAAGTATGACAGAAACTATTCAGAATTCACCAACAAGGTTGGCCTGGTGGAATAAATATTCATTTCCCTTGTTAGAAATTGTCAGTGACTTCCGACAGGTCGGTGGTTTTCTCTTTGTACTTTGGTTTTCTTCATCAATAAAACTAATCGCCACGATAAAACTGAAATATTGTTGAAAGTTGCTTTAAGCAAAATAAGCATAACAACTTAATTAAACCTACCTTACAGGTAATATTTCAGTATTTCCTGTAGATAGTATATACTAGTAACTAACCTAACAGGTAATATCCCAGCTTGATTGGTCTGTGTTTTACTAGAAAAAAAAACGTAGACAGAAATATATATATGCAAAGAATATTCAATAACAATAATTGTGTATTGGTGGTTTCATTAATAATAATCATTAATTTGTATTTATTGCATATCAGAATAAAAAGCATACATTTAATTGACTGAACACTCTCCATGTAGCTTTCACTATTACGAGATACAGACTGGCATTGCTGCTATAGACCGGTGCAGCAACGTGTATAGACTGGTGGTCTATTGAAAAGATTCCTTGACAAATGTCTGTGCATTTTTATTGTGTGAGTCAGATTCTGGTCTCCAATGCAATAAACACAACAGTTACTGATATGGGTCATGGTACGGATCGCGAAATATATCATTTCCACTGGTCCGTACCACGACCCTTTTATATCCTGGTATTGCCATCAATAACTATTACATTGTATATAAATAGCACTGTTATGTGTCAAGAAAATACTATGTAATTATAACACGCATGTACATTTAACAGTGGACTTACACGGTCAATGTGTAATTTATTTTTGAACATATTTTAATTACAAAACCCCATGATATATTACACAAAGATAAATATCACGGTTAATCTGTTTTTGTTTCAACCTACACATAACAATATGATAAAGATATTACATATTATTAGCCATATCTTAAAGCTTTATCTAACAAGGTTAACATGATTGTAAATGCTTGCATATGATATACATCCAGGTGACATCGTTTTATGTTTTATTTTATATTATTTATTGTAAATTTAGTTTCGTCATGATTATGGATGAACCCATTACAGTACAATCGTGTCCGACAAGAACTCGCTTAAAGATACGAGGTGAATACAATTAACAATGAAATAAAACATAAGCAAACACATAGTCAGAGACACACAACTGAATGCTCTTCGACTGTTCTCCATTTACCATCCACATGTCCCAGTCCTCGACATTAACGTTTGTCCGATACCAGTGAAAACTGACGTCGGAAAAGTAGATCTTGTATTACGGTTGTTCCACGGGACAAGTGAAAAAGTCAGATTACCAAACGTGCCGGTACGACGGACAAATCTATTTCCACTGGTATAAAATACTGGGTTTGTTGTATAAAAGAGCCCTGTTTGATCTCCAATTTGTCCATAATTTATTTTGATTAAAACTAAAGTGAAACGCCCGATCAAAACTCTTTTTAATGTATCATTTATCGTTCTCGGCTAAAATCTTAAAAATTGTGAAACCAGTTATTGCAAAACCTATCTCTGAACTAGTAAATAAATCAATTTCATTGGGTAAATTTCCTGAAAAACTTAAAGAAGCTCAGGTAGTACCTTGTTATAAAAAGAGCAATGCTCTAGATAAAAGTAACTACAGGCCTGTGAGCATACTGCCAGTAATTTCTAAATTTTTTGAAAGAGCAATAAACGATCAGCTTGTCTTCTACTTCAGTAATATTTTTCACCCTTACTTATCTGCTTTTCTCTCCAGATATGGGTGTCAAACTGCTCTTTTGAAGATAATTGAAGACTGGACAAATGCTTTAGATCAACATGAATTTGTAGCAGCTATACTCATGGACCTATCTAAGGCTTTTGACTGTCTCCCCCATGACCTCTTACTTCAAAAATTGAAATATTATGGTACCTGAAAATCAGCTCTAAATTTAATACAAAACTATCTATCAAATAGAAAACAATGTGTTAAATTAGGAACAGCATTAAGTACGTGGCAAGATATTTACAAAGGCGTACCTCAGGATCAATCTTAGGCCCAGTACTTTTTAACATATTTATAAATGATATATCTTATTTCATATCTGACAGTTCCCAATATAATTATGTAGACGATAATACATTATCATATTCTGGCTACGATTTAGATAAAATTATAAACACCTTGGAAAAAGTCAGTCTTAATCTAATAGATTGGCTTACCTCAAATCAAATGAAAGTGAATCCTGATAAATTCCAAGCAATTGCTATTGGTAAAAACACACAATCTAAAAATATTTCTTTTAATTTAAATGGTAATATTATAAAAACTGAGGATGAAGTTAAGCTCCTTGGAGTAACAATTGATTATGAATTAAAATTTAACTCTCACATCACAAATATCTGTAGAAAAGCTTCTAAGCAACTTAATGTATTAAAAAGAATGGGAAAATATTTAAATAGATTAGGCAAATTAACTATATATCACTCATTTATTCTATCAAACTTTAACTACTGCCCAGTAATTTGGCATTTTTGTTCTGAAGCCAATACTAAATAGATGGAAAAAATTCAAGAGAGAGCACTAACATTTATATATAATGAAAACCACTCCACATATGAAGAAATTCTGGCTAAATCAAAATTACCTTCTCTAAAAATTAGGCGTATACGTACAATAGCTATTGAAACATTTAAAATTATAAATAAGGAAACCCCTCAATATCTACATGATCTTGTAGCTTTAAAAAAATTAATTTTAGGAACAGCAATACAGCACATATACCAACAGTCAAGACTACCCGGTATGGATTGAACTCTTTTAGATACTATCCTTCAAAAACTTGGAATGAGCTGCCAGACCATTTCAGGAAAGAAACATCTTTCAATCAATTTAAGAGTTTAATAAACTCTTGGAATGGCAGATCATGTCACTACATGTCACTACATGTCACTACACTGCACAGCGCAAGATTTTAAATTATTTTCATACTATTTGCTTTATTTTTAATATTTTTTAGATATAGATGCATGTGATTTTAAAAGTTTTGATTTCTATACGTCTCATTTTATCCATGCTTTTTGTTTATTCACATCAATATATAATGTGCTTTCAAATTATGCTTATGCTACTACTGTATTTTAAATTGATTTCATATATATTAATTTGGTTTGAAATTTCATAGAAAATTTTAATATGACAATGGGGGTTTTTTTTTGGGGGGGGGGGGGGGGGTTAGCAAATATTGTGTGCATGTTTTTGTTTTATTGTTTATTTATGCATATTCTTATGTCAGATTTAAAAGCTCATTAGAGCTTGTGTTGTAATGTTTGATGTTTTCCGACCTTAAATAAAGCTTATTGTATTGTATTGTATCTCCATGCTGTGATGAAGTTCAAGAACATTGACAAAATTTAAGTCGCAATCTCAGAAACGCTTTGATGAACGGAAATATCAATATTTGAAATATAAGAACAAGAGTCACTCCGGAACGGACACGCAAAAATTATCGGATATCAATTTGGCGCCAAATTTAAACTGCAAATGCAAAATACGATAGAGGACTTGATTTAGGCTTTTGGGAAATATTGAAACCATTGAAATGGACAAATATTACAAGCCTTTACCTGATCTGGTTGAAAAGATCCACTAAAATTTTTATTTCTCAGTGAATTTAGATAAAATTCTTTGCTTTATTTATATCACAGGCACTTGTTTCTGGTAAAAAAAAATATACCTAGATACTGGTATATATAGTATCTAGGTATATTTTGTTTTACCAGAAACAAGGATTTATATAACACAAATATGAGTTATTACAATTTGTGTGGTATTGGATCACAACACAGTAATATTTCAAAAGGAAAGGGGGGGGGGGGGGTACACATAAACATCACTGGTATGCAAGACTCCAATCAAGGAAGACAGAAATAAAAATGTGACATTGAATAGATGTCCTTAAGGTAGTCATGAATAAAAAAAACCCAGAACAAATCAGTTAAGGCAGCTTTAACTATTTACTTAATTTGGGCCGCGTAACGTCAGGGGTGTCGTGAAACAATGTTTCGATTAATCGCAATTGACTTCTCCCAGAAGTCTTCCCACTTCTCCCTGTGAGCTCTCTGAAAGAGAAGTCACTTCTCCCTCTAATTTGAAAATAGTGGGAGCCCTGGATAATTATTCTCTAGTTTTTGTAATGTTTATGAATTTTTTCGGACAACAAAAAGATTGAGTCGGAAAAGTACTTTTTTTAGTTAGTTGTCCGAAGGGACAAGTTGAAAAATATGTTAATGTAGAGGCCTATTTGTCCGCTGACAGAACAATCCTGTTAGTCATGAGCTCGTGTGACAACACTTTGATATGTCGCGATGACTGTCGTTATAAGTAATAAAACCACAACATGAAAACGTATCAACCCAGAGCTTTCAAACGTATCAAAATTAAGAAAGGAATTCATTACAAACTATGGGAACCCAATTTTTCTGTAGAGCCTTTTCACCTTAAAGAAGGATATTAACAATATCAAATGATGATTTTGATTACTAAATATTAACAGTGAGGATTTCTCTGACAGTTGACCCATGAATGATGAGTGGAGTGTAATTAGGATGTAGGTTACCGACAATGAGTAATACCGGACGATACAAACGATGTACTCGTACCCTATGTAAGTAAGTAAGTAAGTAAATTTTATTTAGAGTCGGTATATATATACATAGACAACAAATCAACATGAGCCCTAAAGTGCTCTTAAACCGACTATACAGATATAAATATAACAACTTATGTCAAGCACTACATAAAATCATAGCAATTATACTGTATACAGTACATTTAAACAAACATGCAAAATAGATGAACTATTGGCAATCACAAACAGCAATCCATGTGGCAAGTGCCTCTCTAGACAGCTGTTTACAATCACCGACAGCAACTCAGTAGCAATAAAACAATAAAGCAAAGATCATATATAACAAGAAGCTGAAAGCAGAACTAAAAGCATGCGGAACAGTGACTCGAGCCATCCCAGGATTGAATCAAGCTTCTGAACTGGGAGAAGCCGTTTTCCCTCCTGCTATGATCCGGAAGGCTATTCAAAATCAATGTACTAAAAGGTATTGCAAATGATGAAAATGTACATTTTATTGATAATGATCAGTCTATGGGAAATGTAAATGGTGCCATTAATACAATTGTATTTCAGAGAGATGGGGTACATCTCAATGCTAATGGTACTAACATATTAGCATGCAACTTTGAACTTGTTCAAAAAGGAAAACAAACTGCCGTAAGTAAATACAAAAACAGAAAACAACGACCAAACGGACAGAAACACAAACGTGAGTATAACTCGATGCAGTCATCACACAGACAAGGGAGAAATGGCGGAAAAACACAACGTAAGTATGATGGCTTCCGAACAGATAGGACCAGAGTCAGAACAGCACGCAGCAGAGAATTACAATAGGTACAGTACTTGATATCACAGTCAGCAATGGAGACAGAAAACGGAGGTAAATTGCTGGTACTGTGGCGAGAAAGGACATACAAAAGGAGTTTGTAGACATGGTACGTATGTACAGTGTAACAGATGTAATGCATTAGGACACAAGGCAAACCATTTTAAGTATTAGGGTCACGGCCAAGGGTGTGCCGAAATTGACGGCAGCTCCTCAGACTTGACACGCATACATAATGTTGGTAAAAGTAAAACTGTTATGTTAAAACGACGAAAACGAAAACGTGGCGGAATAGGTAAACGCAGGAAAAAACGTGAACCGAGTGATAATAAACTTACTTTTGATTTCCTTAATATTCGTGGCTTCAACAGTAAAGTTCGCGAACTTAATAGAGTTTCTGATCGAGATAATGTCGATTTTATTGGTCTGGCGGAAACGTTTCTTAGATCGAATTCCAGACCTACAAAGCTAGATGATAGATACGAGTGGATCGGAAAGTGTAGATTAAACGAAAAGGGTAAAGGCGGTCTAGGGATGTGTATCAGTAACAGAGTTACTATTTTAGACGAAAATCTGATAAAAAGCAGAGACGACCACTTTGAACGTTTCTGGATGTTATTAAAGATTAACGGAGTCAAAACAGCTTTAGGCGTGACTTATTTCCCAAACGGTGGAAATGATCAATTGAAAACTGATGAACTTTTTCATGAATTACTTGGAAATGTTTCCCAGTTTTCTTCTTTGGGTTATGAAGTCATTTGTATGGGCGATTTTAACGGTAAATGTGTTACGAAATGCACTTTTACCGATAAAAACATCATTTCCGAGGAAATACCGTCATATAATGGAAAGCGATTGTTACAATTTATTGAAGCTAGTCAACTTTTCTTGACGAATACTTTGAACTGTTGTACTGGCTTGTTCACCCGTATTCAGAACGATCAGAGGTCAAGCTTAGATTACGCACTCATATCTAGTAATTTTAAAAAACTGGATTTCATCGGTATTTATCGACGAAGAGGGAAAACTTGACCTGTACAGCGACCACGCCATTGTACGAATTGTTTTGAAGCCTAGCGTATATATTAAACCTAATGTTAGTAAGCCGGATTTATTTTGGAGAGTTAACGACTCGACGGATTGGGAACTATTTAAATCCTCTCTTCAGTTAGAATTCGACAACTTTTCACTTATACACGATAACGTAGGGAACGTTGATAGTACTTGGGAGGTATGGAAGGGTAAGGTAACCGAAGTTGCAAATAAAACGATCGGCAAGACTAAGAGAATGAAAAACTACAGACAGTTTTGGGATAAGGAGCTCGATCAACTTCTGAAGCGCAGACGTGAAGCTAACCGTTTGAAGAGAATTCATGACAAGAACCATTCCGCTGATAGTACACTGGGCACTCTTCTTGCTGAATCTTATCGTAAACGCAAGGAGGTGGTCCAGAGTGCTATCCGTCGAAAGGAAACGTCTGTTAAAATGCGGAATTTTCATAGAAAATGTACCACTGCGAAAAACAAAAATAGGGGTTTCTGGGGTTTCCTCAAGGGAGACCACAGAAACCGCAAGGTATCTGAAATAGTTGATCCTGTGATAAAAATTTGATCCTAGATGAACAGAGTCAGATAGAGGATGTTTTGCAACAATATTTTAGTAACATAGGTAACTATGCGAACAACATGCAGGATGTTGATAATTTTAAGGATAATGTTAGGAAGAGGGTTGCCAAATTGGATGAACATTTGGTTCCCACAACTGATATGTTCTCGTTGAGATTTTCGCGGGCATCTATCGAAACTGGCTAATGGAAAAGCAGTTGGTGATGACGGGATACCAAACGAATTCCTTAAAAATGGGGGAGAAGCCATGTTAAATTCACTTGTTGATCTTTTTACGGTAGTTTCTGACCTCGAAATAATCCCTAGTGAATGGAAAAATGGTATTATTAAACCTTTGCATAAATCTGGTTCAGCAATGGATTTAGATGATTACAGGGGCATAACTCTTACCTCCAATGTGCATAAAGTTTTCTCTAAGATTTTAGAGGAGTGAATTATGTCATACTTGGAGGAGAAAAATATTCTAGGGGAAGCCCAATGTGCCTTTCGTAGAGATAGACGTCTAGAGGACCACTTTTTTACCCTACATGGGTTATGTTCACTTCAAAAATATGCTAAGAAGAAGACGTACATAGCCTTCTTAGATCTATCTAAGGCCTTTGATAGAGTCTGGAGAGATGGTTTGTTTTATTTGTTGTGGGAGAATGGGATACAAGGGAAATGTTGGCGTCTTTTGTGGTCTATCTATGATGGTGTCTCGAATAAAGTCGTTTTTTGGTAATTTCTCTACTGAATGGTTCGGTCAGGAAAATGGACTGAAGCAGGGTTGCGTCTTATCCCCAACCCTGTTTTCAGTCCTTATGAACGACTTAGTTAATATGCTTGATGGAGTGGGGATAGGTATAGATGTTGGGAAACAACTTATTAATTGTTTATTGTTTGCCGATGATATTGCTCTCATCGCTGAAACTGAGGAGGAACTGCAAAGGTTGCTTGATGTTGCATCGGCATTTGTTATACAGTGGAATTTATCCTTTAACTTTAATAAATCAAAGGTTTTAGTTGTTGGAAAAAGGGTCAATAGATCTAAACAATGGAAGCTCGGATCTGATAGAGGAGATGAACGAATATAAGTATTTGTGTGTGTATTTCTCTAGGTCTCTGAAGTTTAATTATCATATAAATTCATATGTTTTAAAAGGAGAATGCTGATCAAAAGTTGAATTACTGTATCCGTATACTTGGTGAACATGGAAATTTTAACAGATTAAGTTTTGGAGACGCTTTATGGCATTCGGTTTTAAGACCGTCTGTGTCCCATGGAAGCTCTGTTTGGTTTCCATCCTCTGTCAGTCATGTTGAATCATTGGAAAGTATACAGTACAAGATGGCTAAGCTTATTATGAATACTAGGATGAACATACCTAAATCAGCCCTGTTTTTGGAGCTTGGTTGGGAACCCGTCTATACCTTCATGAACCGACAAAGGGTTGCATATTATGCACGTTTTCAGAATCTGGCAGACGATCGATTATGCAAAGTAATTTTTAATATGCTTAGAAATACTGAGAATTCCGAGTATCATGCATACTTTAAAAATTTATTTATAGATCTTGGCTTAGATCATTATGTGTACAAAGTGCTATAGATATAGAAGTGCTTAGAGCTTGCTATGGTCAATCAGTAAGGAAGAGTGAACTTGGAAAAGTATTATCCAAAAGCAGCCTGTCTATGTATAATAATTGTCGTGTTTCTATGGGTAAACAATTATACTTGTCTGAGGACTTTAATTTTGAAGCTTCTCGTTTTAAGCTCTTTGCCAGAACAAATTGTTTAAGCTTAAATGCTACCCTATTTAGGATGTCACTTTCGGATAATAATAGGTGTTCTGTGTGTCCTCTTCACAGCGTCGAGGACTTACAACACTTTGCACTAGAATACCCATTATATGAAGATATACGGGCAGACAGTTTTAGTCAAATCGATTATGTGTTCTCCAGTAGTCATATGAGTGTCAAGTGTGGGGAGTTTTGTCATACTATAAGCTTTAATTTATGTTTGGAGACTATGGATATGACATCAGTGCAGAAATGGGTAAAGAACTGGACTATTTAACAAAACTGTATCTAGTAAAAGCTTTTAATGTGAGAAAAATTGTTTTAAAGAACTAGAAGTTATACTAAAGATGATTTAAACAGTGCGTTGTACTTTATGAATTTATAAATGTAGAATGTAGCCGAGAAACGTATGATTCTGATGTTTGATTGAATATTTTTACTATTTAATGGTAAAATACTGTTTTATTTTCTTCAATTCAGTTCATCAAACTAATGGTAAATTGCACTTTTAATATTACATTATTTTATAGTACTATATTGCAGTGCATTATACTGTTTTATGATACAGTGCTTGTATTTTTACATTTTAATGGAGACAATATTTCTTAAGTAGTGCTTGTTACATTAATTGTTTTAATACAGTGGACAGTAACTCTTATTCATTATTATTGTACTTATTAATGTATCAATTATAGTTTTATATTGCATTGTACATAGCTTTAAGGACACAACCACTGTTACCACGATAATAGTTGCCCCCGTTGTAAAGGGGTAGTATCCAAATATATATATATATATATATATACAACGTCTGAAAAACCAGTCAACGATCAATCTTACGGGGTGTTGGATCGTTACGGTATAACGATACTATACAAGTAAAACAATTATAAACGTCTAAAATGGTTTGTAAAACAACACCAAGTACACAAAACAAAGTGATAAAGAATTAAACACTTCGTAGAATGACAAAATTTTCGTCCCACCGAGGGACTTTATCAATGTCTAATTAAATAAAATCTCGAATGTCTCATTTTTATATTTATTTTTATTTCTAATTTAACATTTATTTAAATGTGTAGCCCTATTGTATATTTATATTATTGTTATTGTACTTTTATTAATTTATATGTAGGATTTCCATTCTTTTATGCATGTAGTTTCATATGTGCATCTTCTGGTTCTTTTGTGCCGTACATGGACCGTCAAAAACTTTTTTGAAATTTGAAAAGTCGCCATATTGTTTCGAGATTTTATTTAATTAGACATTGATAAAGTCCCTCGGTGGGACGAAAATGTTTTCATTCTACGAAGTGTTTAATTCTTTATCACTTTGTTTTGTGTACTTGGTGTTGTTTTACAAACCATTTTAGACGTTTATATATATATATATATATATATATACGTCTGAAAATTAAACCAAACAGTGTTAGAATTAGATTTTAGAGCTGTCAAATTTTTGTTCTTCCCTCGACGGGATTTGAACCCACACCATTGTTACACTGCAGCACCATTCGCTTAACCTTACGTCCAGCGCCCTAGACCACTCGACTACATCCACTCCCTATATATATATATATATAAAAGCAGAGCACAAAACACAAAAGTACATAAATAAAATTGAAACACATTAAGACATAAGCAGCACTAAAATAAAAACAGCACATGCATATATAAGCAGAAATAAAAAGCAGTAGCAAACAATACTCATTGTTTCGATTTTGGGCGAGTCTCATACCCGTTCTCGAAATCTTTTTTGTGTTCTTCACATCTCAATTTTACTTCCTGGACGACATTTTCACCACTTTGAAACTCATGATTTCGTGACACCTGTTGCCTGTTATGCTGCGCTTTGCAGATTCCACAAAAATACTGTTGACATTGCAAGCAATAATGATTTCCCGGGTCCCCCATGCATATCTCGCATGGTTTCAATACGGACTGAGCCATAATAGTGTACTACACAGGTTAACTCGAATAATACAGTGCAAAATTACACTCAAGATGAGTCCTGCACTATACCAGGAAGAGGAAGAAGAATACTGCGCCCTCTATCGGCACTATCGCTGGATGAGGAAGTAGCGACCAGTGGGAGCGTAATATAACGACTGGATTATTCGGGTTATACGCAGGTTAAATGTTATCTATCGAGGAAAGACGTCACAGTTAAAATGGCATGCAGTGAAATTTAAACCGCAGTGTAAATCGATCGCCATCGTAGCAGTAATTGTGTGTAAACTGTAAAACGTATTGCAGAAATGAACAATTATGGACTTTTACTGACTTTTTAAACTTTATTCTATTGAGGAAAGTTTTCCGGAAGCTTTTTTTTACATCTAAAGTGTCAGCAGTAGGTCAAAATGCCGCAACCCAGCAAAAACGGTAAGGCAAAGATGAACTTTAAAAACTTTAATGATCTTTGTACGATCTTTTCTGGAGTTTGTGCAGATATAGATGATACCGATGATCATTTACCAACAGTTTTTGACGTGATTACATTCACTGCAGGCAGTAATAAATTTACTACTTTTATGGCCGTTATTTTTTTGTGTTTCACGCAATTGACCAAGTAAGTGTTACTTGGTCAATTGCGTGGAACACAAGAAAATGTTAGTGGTTTAAATGAGTCGGATTAGAAAATGTTAGTGGTTTAAATCACAGGCGCTCGTGGCACGGACCACCCCACTTTTTCTAACTTTCTGTTTACAAATTTATTTTCAATACAATTTCTTTATTTCTTTATTATTTCATCTCTTTTTCCTTATTTTAACTTGTTAGTGTCAATATTCATACAATCTTATGTTAACATCAAATTGCATGTGTCGACCCTATATGATCCTATATAGATACTAATAATCCATCTATATAGGATGTAATTTAATGTTAACATAAGATTGTATGAATATTGACACGAACAAGTTAAAATAAGGAAAAAGAGATGAAATAATAAAGAAATAAAGAAGTTTTATTGAAAATAAATTTATAAAAAGAAAGTTAGAAAAAGGGGGTGGTCCGTGCCACGAGCGCCTGTGGTTTAAATGAGTCGGATTTAACTGCCATAAAAGTAGTAAATTTATTACTGCCTGCAGTGAATATAATCACGTCAAAAACTGTTAGTAAATATATCAAAAACAGGGATGTGAAAATTAACACTATCTGCTCTGTTGTTAGACAAAACACTTATGCTATCGATAAACAAAACCAATATAGCAGAAGGGAAAATATTCGTATAACTGGACTACCAGAAAATGATGATGTCGATGATTTTGATACTTTTAAACAGTTATGTGGGAAAATGGGAATCGAGGTCAAAAAGGAGGACATTGTTGCATGTCACAGGGTCGGAGACCCTGGAAAGAAGAAACCACGCACCTTAGTTGTACTTGTTGTGTCCTCAGGTTAAAAATACTACAATATGTTACAAATATTGACAATGTAAAGTCAGTCAGTTGTTACAAGAAAGGGGAAAATCCATTGTGTTATGAAAAATGGGAGAAAAATGACAGTAGACAATCCCGATGATCTTTTCCATCTTGGAGTCACCGACATAGATTATGGAGAATTTGGATTACCAATTCTATAGGAACTGTCTGGAAGGCAATGTAGTTTGAATAGAGTGTTGCCCGTTTCCGACGTCAGTGTAGATGTTCCTGTACATAGTGCTAATTCTTTTCATAGTGTTGGAAGTTCAAATGTTTATAGCGCTGATTGCGTTTTTAATAGTGCTATTTGTTCACCAGTTAATTCTGTTTCAAGCGTTGAAGATGTTTCTTCCGTTTATAGTGTTTCTTCTGATTATAGTGATGAAGTTTATAAAAATTTCAATAATACAAAAAATACCACATTAGTGAGTGAAAGTAATATAACTGAAAATATAAATCATATATTATGTGATAATAGTTAGATCTTATTCAAAATGGAAGTGTTCCAACAGTAAAACAAATTCGTTGAAAGATTTTGCTCTAAATGTGTGCGGTTTGATTTCAAAATTAAGGGCACCGGAGCTAGAGGAAATATGTGAAAATTACGATATTTTGTGTTTTTCGGAATCAAAGTTTGATGAGTTTGATAATGTGCACATACAACATTTTGTGCAGCATCCACCTGTTATTAGAAGTGGGGCAAAATGTAAGTCAGGTGGTGTTGTGGTTTTTTTTAAAAGTCCTATATTTGTAAATACTGAAGTGTTGAAAAGTTCTTCTGAAAATGTGTTATGGTTTATTTTAAAAGATGTTTTATATGCTCCTGTTTTATTTGGTGCTATGTATATTCCTCCTGAAAATAGTATATATAGTTCTATAGACTTTATCGATGTTATTGAAGATGACATTTTGAAGTTTGTAGCAGAAAAAAACTGTAATGTTTGCCTCCTGTGTGTCTTTAATGTGCGCTCTGGAACTAAAGATGACTTTGTCAACTTAGATGATTATGTTTGTAACACTGTACAATTAGATGATGTATTAAAACAAGAATTCGATTTAGTTAACCTAGATATATTAGGTATAAATTGTAAAAGAGTAAGTCTTGTTAAGTTTGTTAATAATTACGGAAACAGGCTTCTTGTGTTATGCCAGAATTTAAATCTTCTCATTGCAAATGGAAGACTGGGTAAAGACAAAAATGTTGGTTCCTTGACATGCAAAGAATCTTCTTTAGTAGATTACTGTATATTAACACCAGAATTATTTTCATATGTTGTTAATTTTGAAATACTACCTTTTGATCCAATGCTGAGTGATTGTCACAAGATGTTGTTATAAGAGCTGAAGAAATAAAAAGTAATAATAATCCAGATACTGTTGTTAAACCAAAATGGGTAAATGAAAAATGTGAATTATTCAAAAACTGTCTGTGTGATGATGATATTCAAACTTTGTATGAAAAACTTGATGTTTTAGATGTAGCAAATGTGAATAAAGATGTTATAAATAATGTTATTGAAGAATGTAATGATATCATTAGAATTGCAGCAGTAAATTGTGAATTATTGTCTGAAGTTGAAAATAGGTCAAATAAAAGAAGTGTAAATAGAAAAGGCAAACTTAGATAGCCATGGTTTAACAAAGAGTGTAGTATCAAACGAAAACTGTATCACAAAGCAAAAAAATATAATTGGAGAGTTAGAACTGTAGAGAGCAAGACTAATCTAATTAGATGTAGTAAAGAATATAAGAAAGTTTTGAATACTCAGTACCATTTATATAATAAGACATTTATTAATAAATTGAGAGGTCTTAAGCAGACAGACTCAAAATCTTACTGGTCTTTGTTAAATAGAACTTGTAGTAATGAAAATAAACAAAAGATTGTTAAAAATGTGTCATTGAATTGTTTTTTTGGAGCATTTTAGAAAATTAAACACTGTACAAGATGTAAATGAACAAGAAGATGATACTTTTGAACATGTTGATGTAAATAATGTTAGTAATTTGAATACTGAGTTAAATAGTTGTATAACTGAGAAAGATGTATTAGATGCTGTAAAGTGTTTAAAAAATAATAAGGCGTGTGGCAGTGATTTAATATTGAATGAGTTTCTTAAGCATTCATGTAGTAAACTTTTACCTGTATTTGTCAAGCTTTTTAATGTTGTTTTTGACTCGGGTATTATACCAGACTCTTGGTCTGAAGGAATTATTGTACCAATTTATAAAAATAAATGTGATCCTGCCAGCCCTGACAATTACCGTGGTATTACGATACTCAGCTGCTTTAGTAAACTATTTACTACTATTTTAAAACAACCGTTTAAACTCTTAATTAGATAACATGAGTATATTGTGTGAAGAACAGGCAGGTTTTAGAAAACACTATAGTACTACAGATCATATTTTCAACTTGAAATGTTTGATTGATATGTATTTACGTTGTATAAATCATTGTTTTGTGCATTTATTGATTATCGTTAGGGAACGACCATTTAACTTGAAAGGGGGGGGGGGGGGGAGGGGGTTTATGGTTTTTTTCAAAGAAAAAATTCTGATTCCCAATGTTGCTGGAAAAAATATTCTGATTATGGTGGAGGAAAAAAAAATAATCTGATTCAGAGTTTTTGTCATATAACCTCATGTTAAATTCTGGAAAAATATTTACAAAAAAAATAAATATTCTAACTCTTGTGTTGTCCGAAAAAAAATTCTGAACGAAACAAAAAATCATAACCCCCCCCCCCCCCTCCTCCCCCTACAAGTTAAATGGTCGGTCCCTAAGGCATTTGATCCTGTTGATAGATGTGCATTATGGCATAAGTTATTACAATATTGTATAGATGGGAAAATGTTCAAAATAATTCATAATATGTATGAAAATGCCAAATCATGTGTCCGTCTTGGTGCACAATTGTCTGATCATTTTTACAGTAATGTTGGTGTTAGACAAGGAGAAAACTTATTTCCTGTACTTTTCTCTCCATTCTTAAATGATTTATTACAATTTATTTCACATGCATATGATGGGTTGACAAATGTTTATAATGCTGCTCATATTTTTCTTGATACCGAAGATATATCTGTTTATTTAAAATTATATCGGTTATTATATGCAGATGACACAATTATTTTAGCTGAATCTCATGTTGAACTTCAAGCTGCATTAAATCCAATGTACCTATATTGTAAATCATGGAAATTAGAGGTAAATGCAGTAGTAATCTTGATGTAAACCCTGTTTTTGCTTTTAATGGGGAAACTATTAACATTGAAGATGAATTTACTTATCTTGGTACTGTTTTTATGTCTAACGGATCTTTCTGTAAAAACCAGTCTAAGTTAGTTAGCCAAGGTAGGAAAGCAATGTACAGTATTTTGAAGAAAGCGTAGAAATTTAAATTTGCCAGTTGATATACAGTTAGGGACCTACCATTTAACTTGAAGGGGGGGTTATGGTTTTTTGTTTCATTCAGAATTTTTTTTCGGACAACACAAGAGTTAGAATATTTTTATTTTGTCGCACTGTGCGCGAAGTTGTTTTCCAGGATTTAACATTAGATTAAATGACAACAACTCTGAATCAGATTATTTTTTTTCCCCTCCACCAAAATCAGAATATTTATTTCAGCAACAATGGGAATCAGAATATTTTTTTAGAAACAAACCATAACCCCCCACCCCCCCCCCCCCCCTTTCAAGTTAAATGGTCGCTCCCCTAGAGTTATTCGATACCATGGTATTACCTGTTGTTATGTATGGTTGTGAAGTCTGGGGCTTCGAGAAAAATAATATACTTGAATCATTTTGTCTACAGTTCTATAAAATATTGTTAGGTTTGAAAAAAAGTACACCAACTTGTATTTTATATGCTGAATTAGGTTGTTATCCAATAGATATTTTTATTAAATGCATAATGATTACTTTTCGGCAACGAATTGTTTGTAAGGGAACGACCATTTAACTTGAAGGAGGGGGGGTTATGTTTTTTTTCTAAAAAAATATTCTGATTCCCAATGATGTTAAAAAGATAAATCTGATTCAGAGTTTATGTCATATAACCTAATGTTAAATTCTGGAAAAAGTTATATAAATATTCTAACTCTTGTGTTATCAGATAAAAAAATTTTGAACGAAACAAAAAACCATAATCCCCCCCCTTTTCAAGTTAAATGGTCGGTCCCTAATAGGCAAGATAAAATAGCTGCAGTTTTGTATAACTTATTGTATTTTATGCATATTCAGCATTGGGTATGTTGTATTGAGAAATTATTGAATGATTGTGGTTTGTCAGAATATTGGTTGACACAAAATGTACCTAAAAATGTCATATTGTCAAAAATTGTTAAACAAAGATTATGTGATCAGTTTAAACAGTCTTGGTCTGAGAGTGTATTTACATCGGCACAATGTTTAAATTATAGGATCTTTAAATGCATTCATCAGCTTGAAAATTCTCTTGTACAACTGCCATATGATCTAAGAAAAGCTTATTGTAATTACAGGTGTTTAAATCATAGATTGCCAATAGAGAAAGGTCGTTTTTAGGGTGTGAAAAGGGATGATCGTATTTGTGATGTATGTGATCTCGAAAATATAGGTGATGAATTCCATTATCTTTTTGAGTGCAAGTATTTTGAAAGAGAGAGGAAACAATTATTACCAAATACAAATGTATACAAAAATCTAATGTTCTAATATATCATGATTTGCTTAACGATAGTGATATAAAAAATTGTATTAAAATTGCTAAATTCTGTATAATAATCTTAATAGCAATCAACTAAAAGTTTGCAACTTTGTATAATGACTTTGCCTTCGCCAATAATATGCATTGTTTATATACATGTATCATTTTCATGCCACTGTATTGTATTCATATTGTTGTACTGTTTGTATTCACATACCCCAGTTGGGGTCTTTGAAAAATTAAAGTTTCAAGTTTCAAGAGACGAAAACTTTAAAAGTCTAACGTATTCAGATATGGATATGTAAAGATACGGTTGGACTTTGATTTATTATATACATTTTTGTATTTCTATATGTAATATCATTTTTCTTTTTCCTACTTTGAGTTTTGATTTATTAAATACATGTTGATGGTTTTGTGATTTAAATTTTATTATCCCTTTGTCCTTATTTTCTTTTGTCCTTTGTACTGTCTGTCATTGTACTGTCTGTTATTGTACTGTTTGTCATTGTACTGTCTGTCATTGTACTGTCTGTCATTTTCTGATTTACGGCTTCTGGTTTCCCCCTCTATATCTTCATATATTTTAATGCAAAATTCCAAAACACAATTTTATGATATAAAACACTAGTTTATGTATCTAATTATAGCTTAAATAGTATGTAATGCGTTTAAAGTGATATCAAACTTCATATTTATGATTTGTGTTCCTTTGAAAGCGTCCCAGTCGTTTATATAAGTAATAATTACGTAACAAAGTTAATTATCGCCCTGTTCCGTAGCGAGTCTTTGCCGCTGGCCATTGAAACTGATCGATATGTCCGGCCGCAAATCCCTGTAAATGATCGTAAATGCTGTATGTGCCGATCAGACGAATTGGAAGACATTTTCTTATGAACTGTTCATTATATGAAGATTTAAGATACGACCTTTTTTGGAAAAGCTAAAACTTTCAATGAAAATTTTGAACATTTAGACGTCGCGCAAGGTGTTGCGTTTTTAACGAATTTCAGAATAATTTGTAATCATAATAAAAATATACAGTACCCCTGCCTGTAAATATCTACAATTTATATACCATGATATTCGTTGAATATAGCAGATTAAATTTAATAACATTTTCTTCTTATTAAATAAAGCATAATTAAGATTTTTGAATATTAAACAGTCATAAGCGTATTTTAAGTGCCTGTCACGCGTAACATTTTACAACCTTTACTCCTATATCTGTGTAACAAAAGTATAGAACCCGTCGTCGGATTTTCGTGAAATTTTGAACAACACTTTCATATGACGGCATAATAGAAGGGTTGACGTCATTTTAGATTTGGACGCCAACTACACCATGTACGATAAAAAATCTACAATGTAAAATTCTGTCACAATTGATGTACTATGAGTGACAAAGTGGAAACAGATGACAAATAAGTGATCAAAAAGTTTTCAGTAAGTAACCAAACTATTATGTAATAATCCTTTTGTGATGACAAATTATTCAGCACAACTATTTGAAAAATGGTCGAGTATTTATTTTATTAGAGCATTTTAAAGACGTCAGTTAAAATTGTCCAATGTGTGAATTTAATCCGTCTTGACGTTAAGTATCGAAATTCACGCGTATGAAAAATACCGTATCTGATAATGAAAAAATACATAAAATGACTGAAATACGTCTTTTTTGTCATATATCATAATATTACAAAGACTTTTGATTTTCACAAGAAATAGGAAAACTGCATAAAAAAATGTCCGTTATACAGAAATGTCCAATGTTACATTTTTCAACCAGAAACGTCATTCAATGTCTTCGCATGGTAGAATGAAATCCGACATAGCATGTTGAATTGTCCACGTACAAACAAAAGAAAATCATTCTCAAAATACGTTTTTGATCTACATTGTATAGTTGAAATTTCTTTGGAATTGACTGTAAAAAGAAAAAATTACAACGTAAAATGCTTGTCCCATACAAATGTCCAATATAGTCTCATTTTTGACGTCAAACGTCATTAAAATTTAAAATCTAAAACCATATGGTAAAACATATACGATCATAAAAAAATAATTCACACAACAGAAAAAAATATGAAAACATTTTAGAAATACGTTTTGTACATTAATTTCAAATTTTAAAAGCTTTGACGTTAAATTTATAAGCTTAAAGCGGCATTAGCTACGATTTTGACAAAAACATTTATATGTTTTGGAAATTGGTAAATAGCTTTAAAATGATGAAATAAAGGTAAATATTTCACATTAAACAGCTTATCGTACCACTTTTCGCCTTTTTACTGGCATTAAGCTGATCGTGGTAACTGCAGTTACGACGATCACAACATGGTGGAGGTAGAAATAGGTAATGCTCATAATGAGCTGTTACACTGGGTTCTTTAACGTGGGGAGAGGGTGGCAATCTCTCAACACGGGACCTCGGTTTTATTTACGTCTCATCCGCAAGACGGGTTGGTTGTGAATTTATACATCCCGCACAACCGACGAACGGCCCTTCAAGTCGAGGAAGCTCTCGGTCCCATTTCTATTCCCCGGGGTTCCCGCGGGGTTGTGGAAATTTAAGGAAGATAATCGTAACTCCATAAATTATATTATTATACCTCATATATTAATCACCATAAGTATATTAATTTGATTGGACAATGGGTAACAATGAGAACACGTGATCTCACAGGACAAAAATCATATTCCATGAAATAAATATCATATTCCACCCCCTCGGAAGCCTCGCGGGTTTTCCCGCCAGAGTTATCGTTCTTGGAAAACGTCAGAGGCACTCGGAACGCATCACTTGCAAGCGACCGTTACAATGGTGTTGTGGATGTGGTTTTTAAATATCTGAGACAACATTCCAATGGACTTGAAATATGTTTGCCAGCAGTATTTTGCATGTACCCGTATGTGTTTTCTTGGTTTCATTCGGTATAATAAAACATTTATAGCATGCGGGTTCAGGAAATATGAAAATGTATTCACCCACGGGTTGCCCTCAAGGAATATGATACTCTTGGGTGAATAAATGTTCATATTTCCCTCACCAGCATGCAATAAATGTATAATATATAAAAATAGATTATCTTCTTTTGGAGCTACGATTAAAAAGCTATCTTACTAACAAATCACAAAGAGTTGCTATCAAAGAAGGATTATCTAAGTTAGATGATTTAAACACTGGTGTTCCCCAGGTATCGGTGCTCGGCCTCTGTTATTTTTATTATTCATAAATGACATATCCGATGACATGCTTGGATTCAGTAGACTTTTTGCCGATGAGACATCGATATCACGAATCTACTTTAAAAAAATCTGATTAGTATCGACCTAAACAATATCAAAAAGTAGAGGTATAGTTGGATAGTAAAATTTAATCCTAATAAAACTGAGATAATGATATTTAATATTAGAAACCAACAAGATGAACTCAGCTTTGATTTCGACGGTATCGTCCTTAATTCTGCTAATAAGCACAAACATTTAGGCACAATTTTCAGTAGTGATTGTAAATGGACAAAGCATATAGACGGCCTAATTCAGAGAACTTCAAAGCAACTTTAATGTCTTGAGGAAACTTAAATTTAGATTAAAGAGGGAATATCTGGAAAATATTTATTTTACTTTAATACCAGATATGGAAATACAATGTACAAATCTAAATTGCTTGAATTATCACTATTAAGCGTATATTCAAACATTAATTAGGTAAACAAAAAATTATATATAATATACCTACATAGTTTACAATCAAGGGAAATTTAAAAAAAAAATGGTATTCCAAAAAAAAGAAATGGAAACGTTATTTGTTTTACATGAATTATTACTGTATGATAGAGATTCAGTCTTGTACAAATAAACAACACATAATTTATGTTCTTGACGTCCAAAATTTAACATAAATAGCAACGAGGAAAACGTTGAAAAATAATTTTCCGGAGAACCAGTTATGGAATAAAACTATTATCACCAGCTTGAATCATCAGAGTTACTGTGAGACTAGCTACTTGAGGGGTGGTATGAATCAGATGTGGATTCCGAAGAACTCTAAATATATGTTAATGTACATACAATCTAGGTCTCTCTCCTCCTACAGTAGCATTAAACATTTGACTTCTCTGCCCTTTACACAACTATTCAGGACATATTAAGGGAGTTGGTCCAACCTGTGTTTCATAAAATTGAATGACCAACGTAGATACAAATACCTTGTGCTAGGAAGGGACAAATCTTATTTTTATAAAAAAAAAAAAAAAACTTTAATGGTACCATAAAGTTCCCTGAAACTGATATCATCAACATGCTCGAGTTTTTGATTGACAACATATTTGTTATGTTTGGTGGACGTGTTTTTCAACAGACAGTCGGTATACCTATGGGTACAAACTGTGCCATATCCAGAAATTGAGGGTACTTTCCTCATAAATATTCATCATATTTAAATTAGATTTTGATCACGTGACTGCAGTTTCAAGCTTGATGGATCGTTTATTAGATTTGTCAAAAAATAGCCTATAGTACGGAAATTCAATGTGTCCGTCAATGATTCGAAAATTAAAAGTTATTGTTTATTTCCGCAAAGTTTTTCTTATGTCAAAATTCAAATATTTTTGTTTTGTAACAATTTTAGACATGTCTTTGATATCGCGATCATGCAAAAATGATCATATTATATTTAATGTGGGAACCCCGAGTTTAGAAGCTAGAAATATAAGGTTAGTTAATATATTACATATATTATTGAGGAATCTAAATTAATTTCAGAAAATATGTCGCCAAATGTCATTCATTGTTAAATTTTGTGTCGCACGCCACCAGTTTCATGTATTTCAGACATTTTTACATAGACTCTTAAGGCCAAAAAAGGATTCGTCGCCTCGGATTTTCATTTAGTCCAGGAACCGCGAATATTTAATTGTTTTCATTAATTTTTATTTCATTTAATTCAGCTTGATTCAATGTATCATTTTCAAGTTCAGAAAATGACACACATGCAATTATGAATGATATCGTCTATATAGATCATATGAAAATTGCAAACGTCCCGGCGTCGCCATCTTAGATATGCAAATGAGCAAAGTACCCATCATTTCTGGCTATGTTCCTCTTCTCGCCGACTTTTTCCTTTATTCGTATGAGGTAGATTTCATACAGTGGCCTCTCAAGGAAAACGAAAAGAAGCTAGCCCGATCCTTTAATTTCACGTTCAGCTATATAGATGATGTCCTTTCACTAAATAATTCTAGGTTGGGTGATTTCGTTGATTGTTTCTATCACATTAAGATTGAAAAAAGATACCACAGATACACCTTGAAATTGACAGTCAGGGACGGTTAAGAACGAAACTATACGACAAAAGAGATTATTTCAATTTTCCCATTGTGAACTTTCCAGCAGCACCTGCATATGGAACACATATCTCACGGTGATACGATATTCCAGAGCTTGTGATTCCTAGCAGAACTTCCTTGATAGAGGGTTGCTGCTAACAAGGTATCTACTGAACCAAGGAAGTAATCACTTCGAAAGTTTTACGGTCGCCTCCATGACTTGGTTGACCATTATTGCATATCTGTGTCCCAAATGACCACATGTTCCACTCCTCATTCATGACTTATCACCGGGTTTGTAACTAGGTACACACGACGGGTGTCACTAGTGGAGAAGAAATAGCTTACCATTCCGGAGCACCTGAGTTGAACCAAGGTTTTTAGTGTGGTTCATGTTACTCGACGTTTAGTTTTATGTATATGCTTTGTAGATCGGTTTTTGCCTTTTTGTACTTTTCCTTTTGGCCATTGTGTTATCTGTTCTTCGATTGACGGATTCTGATTACCTCTTTGATATCTTCAAACTCTTTTTATCATTTCCCTTTTTCTCGAAAACAAAGATACCATTGTTTTATTTACAGTCATACTTGGTTATAAAATAGCTACCATAGACAACTCTCCGACTTTTGCTATCGACATCCACAAACTAAAAGAAACATTTGTCAGTCAACAAACGAAGAATGCATCAAGGTTAATAATTACATACAAGTGCAACAGAGGCAGAATTAAACCTACTCCAAGCAAACCGTCCTTCAAACTCGTTTTCCTGCACTGCTTGTTGGACCATCAGTGCTCTGATGTTAAATATAATCCTAGTACCATCACTTCCAGCTTGAGACACTAGTACCCATGTGGTCAATGCAATGACGAAGTGACTTCCGATCAGAAGGGCATTGTGTGTGATAACTGTGACCAATGGTTCCACACATATTGCCAATGCATCGCTGTCAGAACTTATGCGTGTCTCTCCGATTCCATGTTTGTCGGTCTTGTGGCCAACCAAACTACTCCATACCACTGGCCTAATCGCTTGACTCCCTCACCTACTACAACCAATATATAATATATATATATAATGATAATATAAATGAAACAAAGTTAGCCAGTCGGCGATTTTTAGCACATATAAGAATATTCTACCTTTGGTGTCTATATTTTGATATAAGTTTTCGTAATATAAGAAATAATTCATAAAAACTTGTTTTCAACGTATTAAATAATAAATCAATGTAATAAAATAATAAAATAAAAAAAATGAAAAAAAAATGCATTGCAAAATTTATCATAATCTAATCAATTTCAATTAACTTGATCTAATTAAAGTTAATCAAAATTGATTAACAAAGTAACGAGTTATGACAGGTTTACAGCTGGGGCTGATTTTTAAATCACCTTTGATTATCTTTGATGTGTCAAAACTAATTAGCCTAATGATATTAATTACTCATTTTTCCAAAAAAAAAACTTTGTTCTCAGCGTATGATGAGTTTATGCTTATCACTCAAAATTAGAGTATTGTTTTGATAGTATAAACAATAGGTGTCAAAACAAGAGAGTATAAAGATAGGACCACTCGGATTTTGGTCATTCAGTGTGGGCATGCGTAAACAATACTAGTTTCCGTGTATCCACACTGAACGTGGGGCAACAACCCAGACATTAAACTGGTAACTCCCTATATAGTAATTAAATCATTTGGCGTAACTGCTAAATACATATTATTATTATTTACTTTATTTAATTAATTATTGATTTATTTTTCTATATTACCAAAGTTATAATTTTGGCAATTTTTGCGCGGAGATGCTATGGATGTCAAGTACCTCATTAACACCAAAATAGGGTTAATGTGTATCTAGAGGAAGGTCGTAGTGCCCAACTCATTATGATACACTATACCTATTAAACTGGGATTTGTCACACTATTTAAACAACTTGTATGCTAAATTCATAAATGACAGCAATTAAAAATTTTGGTTCACACAATAAATATGACAAACTATATATTAAAGTCAATCATTTAATTAAATATTTAAAATAGACTTCATCATTTACAAATTTCAATTATTCTAAAATCTCACAATATGTAATATTAAGGCATAAAAAGTAAGTAAATAATAAGAGAATCACCAAAAACTAAAATAATTTTTTTTAAGGGCGCAATTTCTCATTGAGAAACTCGCCGTCTAAATTCAAATCAATTCAATTTGGTCATTCGGGTCGTGAGTCTCGAATCATAACACACGTAATTAAATTTTGCACAGCACGTTGTATTAGCATTGTAACTATTTTGTAATTTGTATTTGTATTTGTATTTGTCAAAAATGTCAAAACCACCAGATGATGGTTTTGATCTAGAAAACTATGATTATACGGATTACGCTAGCGCACTTGAAAATGAGCCCCTTTCGAGCACGGATTGCGAGATGGAACATGCCGAAAATATGTAGACGCCGGGGCGTGGCCACAAATAAGGAAGGCACAATTAAAAAGGTACCACAAACTCCTAGACAAAATGTCTTAAATAATAAAAACAAATATATATATGTATTATTTATTGTAATACTGAAAAACTTGGTAAACAAAACCAAATAAAGGTACACAAATTGTTATCAAATCTGGTTGGAACTATTAAAAGTATTAACAGTACCAGAGCAGGTAATTTAATTGTTGAGTGTATAGATAATCAACAATATAAAAAATTGTTGAAAACAACTGACCTTGGTGAGTGGTTAATTAAGGTGTATGTACCTAAATCTTTGAGTACCTCAATAGGGTGTATTTATAATGTCCCTCTGGATATTACAGAGGAAGACATTAAAGAAGTTTTAAACAACAGAATATCTCAAACTGTGTGAAACTTTCTTACTATAATAAAGAAAAAAAAAAGAAAGACAGCTCTCCACTACTGTCAAATTGTATTTTAATATTCCAGAGATCCCTGTAAAAATTTCCCTAGGTTTTAGGACATATAGAACTAAATTATTTGTTCCAATACAATGTTTTAATGGTCAGCAGTTTGGGCACATGCAGTCAGACTGTAGTAAACCCAAAGTGTGTTATAAATGTGGAGAGCAACACGAATCTAATGAGTGTACTGCCACTAAACCAAAATGTACAAATTGTAAAGGTGAACATCCATCAAACAGTAATACCTGCCTCAAAAAAATTGAAAAGAAATTAGTAATGAAAAAAGTTTTGGTGGAAAAGCGTACTCCACAACAGGCCAGAATAGATTTGAAAAATTAATCAAAACCTGTTAATAAACCAAAAACTAAACCAACCAAAGTCACTGTACCAACTGTTACGGATACAGCTGACATAGAAATGTAAACCATCTCGTTTTGTTTTTGGTACTTATTTTGGGTAAGTTACCCAAAATGATCGACTCAAAAACTAAAATAGAATATATAACAGAATTAGCTGTTAAATTGTTTGATACTAGACTTAATGTTGAGCAAATATTGACTAAATATGTATCACTGTATTAATATATAAGCAGAACATATATCTGCCAACAATATGTTTTTAACTTTTTGAAGTGCATTCATATCGAAATGTATTTTAATAATATGTATACTTACAATGACAGCCTCAATTATTAGTGTACACTGGAATTGTCAGGGTTTTAATGCTCATGGGTCAGAATATATCTGGTCTATGAGTAAACAAAATGACGAAATGATACAAAGGGCAACCATTTGTACAACCATGTTACTGAAAATAATATAGTCATTCTAAATGATGGTACTGGGTCTAGATTAAACCCTATCAACCTGGAAACATCTAGTATTGATTTAAGTTTAGTTAGTACATTAATCAGTTCCCATTGTACTTGGTATGCAGACCAAAAATCTACACACGGTAGTGATCATTTTGTTGTTAATATAAAAATTTCTTACAAATCTATGATTTATAATGATCATTTTAATAGTTCCAACTCGAATTACAAAAATGTTGACTGGGAAGGATTCGCCAATGCATGTGATAAAAAATTTAGTTATGATATGGTTTCTGACAATATACAAGAGACTAACTCAATTTTAACCCATCTCTATAGAATATATACTCTTTGGATGTAATGAATTTAGTGAAGAATTGAATACTTTATTGTTCAAATCAGTGCAAAAATTTATTCGACAAACTTGTAGATTTAATAATTAATTATCACAGGCACTTGTTTCATTCAAAAAATATATGCCCCCTCCTCTTCATTACTTCAAGGTAAACATCTGCCCTTTACCCCTTCCCCTCAATATTTTTCGCATATTTGTGATCCTTTCGCTGACCCAATTATATCGTTACACTCCTGAGATATTTCTCTTTTCGACTGCCACATTTAAATATATCTACCGGGACCCCCTCAGACGAATTGGACAAGAGTATTCAGCGAAAGTGGCTTGGTGAAAATTTAAGACATTGAAACGGATACAACCACTTCTGGTTTGCACTGGATTTTTCATATGCATTCGGAATTCTCTAGAACGGCCATGTGTAACAATGCCATCATGATCATCTCTCAAATGTAAAGTAAGCCTTTAAAATACAGATAATTGTTCCAATGCAGATTATAAAAATATGTTCAACTCCAAATTACTGACATTTGATTTTTAAAACACTTTTTTTTTTTTAGTTTCTAAATCAATTTAGAACGGACCGGAAGTGACTGTATCCGTTTCAGTGACTGAAAAATAGAAAATGCGACTTTCGCTGAGGTATTTATATTTAAATGTGGCAGTCGAAAAGAGAAATATCTCGGGATTGTAACGATATAATTGGGTCAGCGAAAGGATCACAAATAAGCAAAAAATATTGAGGCGAAGTGGGGAAGGGGTAAAGTGCAGATGTTTACCTTGAAGTAAGGAAGAGGCCGGGGCATATATTTTTTTAATGAAACAAGTGCCTGTGTTAATTATCCCCAACCGTGATATTATCTCAACACAATTTATTAGTTTTACCACCCCCCTCCTTTTTTTCTGTTAAATATTAAAACAATATTTAATATGTATGCTTAGTTTGACATGATTTTGCTTAATTTACTAATTATTGATATAGCCTGCACATTTGCTGTCATTTGATTTGTTTATGCTATTACTGTATTTGTATGGAGAGGGACTAGTAAGTTGTAAAAACTTGTTTCCAATCCAATTGTATATATATATTGACAATAAAATCATTATATAGTAAATTGTTTGACACCTGCTTAAATTTGTAAAATTTCTTTGAACAATACAGTAATAAATTTATATGTATTGTTTGTACTGCATGGCTTCAAATTAGTTGTTGACATATGACACATATCAGTTGTTATTATTATTTCTTGTATACAACTAATAAATAAATAATTACCAACAAATTGTCGAAAAAGAATTCATCTATTATTATATAATAGCGATTAAGTGGGGCGAATCGACTCACTTTCTGGGGCGAAACGACCCGGTACCCTCCCCCTTCGTTCTTGTTTTCGTCAAGATTCTCGACTTTCCAACATCTAAACTCATCAATAGTGTAGATTTTACCACCAGGATCCATGTGTAAATGTAGAATAAAATTATATAGTTGAATAGAACTTCGAAAAGGTTAAAAATGAAGTGGTATCGCCAATGTCAATGAGACGCCATGAAATAATCCAAACAGGAAGGCCGCTTAGCACCTGGATTTTATTCCGATTGGACTTTGGACCATTTGTTGTAAATTGGGGGGTCAACGGAACTTTTGAAAGTGTTTTTCTTTGAGACATTTTGGTCAATTGTGTATTTTATCAATATCTGATGCGAATATAAATATAAGCTTGCGTTTGCTTTAGCAATAATCCAGAGCAGACGATCGGGTTGCGCAATCGTGTTATTTTTAGCGACTCGTTACTTTCCGTGTAGGATTCGATAATTATCGGTTTCAATTTACAGACAAAATTCTTTAAATATTCATTTCAAACAAATAATTTGTATATTTTCGTCAAAGAAGAAGAATATTAAATTAAATTTTATGTTTATTTCACAAGGAAACAATATAGGCAACAGCGATTCCGGTATTCGATACCTTTCGTACACCGTATCTTTCATACGGTCTAGAGGGTGTCACGAAAAGCAGTTACCCGGAATGTCCCGGATGTGTTGAAGCTTTTTCATAGCCATAGTGGTATGGATAACCCGGATGTGGTGAAACTTTTTCATAGGCATAGTGTATGGATGATAAGGATTTCTGTTTTAGTCAAAGTAAATGGTATTCGTCATTATTCCTTTATTGATTTAATTTTACCATGTTTCAGTCATAAATAGCTCGCTTAACGAAGCGAGCTTACTACCGGGATACTGAGGTAGGTTTAATGGTCTATCGATGCTACTTCTAAAATGAATTAAAATAGTTTGATCCCAAAGGAGTAGATGTTTTTTGGGCACAATCCAACATAACCTTAAGAAGAGCTTGAAGATACCACAGGGGCAATCAGAATCCGTATATGCGTTCTGTCATGTGCATAAGTTATTGTTTGCATGATTGACAGACGATATTCATCATATTGTTTTCTAGCTTCTGAACTGTCGATCGAGAAAAAAATAAAATATTCTAGACAGGCAGCATATAGCCAGTAAATGGGGTTTGCAATTAATATTTCGCATGCACAATGGCGACCCACCACCACAAGGTGTGGAAAATAGAAATATTCTTCTGTGGTTTAAATGCGTATTAACTGCATTACATGTAAACTGTATTATTCTGTTTGATAAAGTCCTTTAACTAGAACAGATTTTGTTTTACCCTTGAGTGAAATAGTGTTGTAATAAAATATCGTGAACGTGATGTAAAAGTATGAAAGTATTTCAAGGTATATTTTAAATGAGGTTGAAACATGTTGCCATTTGATATCAATTCGGTTGTATTTCATTTTGACGATTTTAATTACGGAAGACGATCACAACCATTTTTTTTTTTTAACAATTGCAACTCAGCTGTTTTTTTTCATAGCATATAATAAAATGAAAAAATATATATCACACTGTCGGAACAGTTCCAACATTCAATAGAAAAATCGTAGAAATAATATCATTTAGTGTCCGTCGTCTGTTATCCATAACTTTTCATATTAATATATAATCTTTTTCTTAGAAACTGCAAAACCAAATGCTTTATTTTACGTTATCAAGTTCTCTCAACCCGCACCTTGGCATTTTTTTTAATAGATTTATGATGGTTGTCCGTAAAAATGTACTGGAATATATCATAACATTGGTTGTCGTTAAGAATAAAGTACGGTTAAAAAAGTGTTTAAAAAAATTTCAAATATGACAAAGTTCTATTCTTCAAATAAATCTATCTATTACTTCTTTAAGGTTAATACTAAAATTTCGACCAGTTTTCGACAATCAATGTTAATAAGTTTCTGAATTGACATGATCTCAATATGTACATTATCAATGTCATAGCAGACGATGAAACCAAAATTGGTCTGTATCAGATATATGTTTTAAATGATTAAAGCTTTGTTAAGGTGACGAAAAAATGAATTACGAAAACATACAATTTGAACGTGAAATAATAGATGTGGTACGTAGTTCTTACATTTAAAGATGACATTTTTAGATCAGATTTCTTGAGATCATTCATGCAATTTCAGCATCATAATATAACCTCTGACAAATGAAGCGATCAAAATAATGAGAGATTTTATCACGTGAAACAAACCGTCGAAAACAGGAGACCGTCGAAAATGGGTGACGTTGTGACATTACTATTCGTTCACTTTAATTTCATAATACAGTTTCAGAACATGTTTTTATTCCTGAAATCAATCCACATTGCATATTAAGTCAAATTTATGCTTTGTTTATTGAGTTTTATTATGCTTTGTTTTTCTTTTTGTTTTTGTTTTTTAAAGATATGCATAATAATACAATGATACGTACATTCTGTATTCTGAAAAAATGACATTCAGTGCTTTTCATTACCTGACTTTGTCGGTCCGCTGTGAGGAATTAGATGCACATATTAACTAACTGTATTTATTTATGAAAAGCACATATTGTGAATACATTTTGGAGAAAATTTTATCGATATCTGAGGTGGGGCCGATTTTGGCTCTTATAGCTCCCAGTCCTTTTTTTTAGGTGGAAATAATTTGACCTGAACATTGTCCTGAAAAGTACATTAAGGATTATATCTTTTTTATTATCCAATAGATTGAGTGCAAATTTAGACATGATTTATACATTAGCATATATTTAAAGAATATTTTTAAAAAATATAAAAAACAATTTTTTAGGTGGAAATAATTTGACCTGAAAAAGAAAACAGACTTACCTAAAGAAGTTTAGAAAAATATATCCCAATAAAAATACAACTTAAAAGATAGCTAGAGAACATAAAAATGAACAGAACAAAAGAATAGAAAGGCCAAAAAATGATGGAAAGAAAAAATGATCTTATGAAGGATTTTAAAAGCTCCAGACCAACGGTTATGAAAAACCATACCCCTCTTAATTGGCTATTAATTATTGTCAACACATATTCACGTGTTTGTTTAATGGTTAATAGGTCTCTTTTTTTAAATTAGATTTTACCTTAATTAGACTGGCATGGCTAGACACAGTGACAGGTGGGCTGGGCAGTTTTTATTTTTAATGAATTAATAAATAAAAATTATACATTTATAAGTCATAAAAAATCAATGCACAAACACATAAAAACATGCAAAAACATAATAAAAACTTTTTTGCTTAAATTTCATATATAAAAACGCCACAAGTTCAGTAAAAATACTTAAAGCAGAAAATTCAATGTTCTAAACATCAACAAGTCATTTATTTAAAAATGATACAATTGAAATATCAATACATGTATCAGAATCAACAGTCACGATGTTCATCACAAAACCAATCCCCTGAAACCCCTGAACACCTCTGGTGTACCCATTTACGCCACTTAACTCTACCTCGTTTTGCCTCACATCCAACCATATTCTGGAACACATCAAGTTTACCACAATAACAACTAGATTCAATTTTCGTTGCATATACTTTGACAACCTCAATGTTTGATGATGTAGATTGTGGAAATGGGGAGAAATGGCCCTTCTCAAGACATGCAATTAGATGTGATCTCATATACCTCTCAATGTAATATGTGTGTTTTTGTGTGTAACAAAACTCAACCAAGTTTGCCAAAGCATAAACCCCACAATCATAACCATTTGTCTGTTGTTGGACCTCAGGTAGTTTAATAAGCAAGTTCGTTTTCCCCTGTCCATAAATAGCCGACAGCTGAATCTCCAAAGATGGTGCAAGTGTGAAAGTTTTACTGTAACTGTCTAAAACATAAACTGTACCGTCTTTTTTTATCCTGTAATGATGTAACCCACTGTGATTTTCCTGTGTGGTGTATTTGTACCGATTGTGGATTTTGTCGCTGAAATCTCCCAAACTGCTCTGTCCAACACTGTGTATGCTCATCAAAATATGGTACAAGTCCTGAAGATTGAAACCCTGATATAGCGGTATGCGGAAACTGTTGTGCGATAATGTTCATACATGTATTGATGATTTCGGAATATAACCATGAATTGTTCTCCAACATGAGCTTGTATTCACAGTTTAAGCCTGCAACCCAAGGTGCACTGTTGTTTTTTTTGTGTGTCTGTACTTACCTTACGTTTTTTCACTGGAAGTCGGCAATGACTTTCAGGAGGCACTGGTGATATATATGTACTTCATCTTCGTCATCAGTGAATCGCAGTTTTTTCCCTGTTTGTTGGTGTTGAATACTCTGTGTTCTCTTCTAACTGAAGTTTTTTTTTTGATTTCGGCGTTTTCTTAGATGACACTGGTTTAGCTGGTGTTTTAGGAGTTAGACTGACCGGTTTATATGGTGGCTCGATTTTTTCAATTTCTTCAGAATCAGGAGCTGGTAAAACTTCTGCATTGTCATAATCATTTCGACGTGGTTTCTTCTTTCCTGATTTCTTGTCATTTCGTTTTAAACTTCTTTTGGATAGCATCCTGAGATTGACGACCCTTGGTTTGTTTTCAATGTCATCACCAATGTACATTTTAGCTGCTAAGATGTGGTAACACTGTGTAGTTGAAGGACACTGGCACTTTTCTTTTGGTAACAAAGTTACAGCATACACTTTTCTTTGAGTACCTGTCACCATGAATGCCTTTTGTTGTTGCACGAATGACACATTACCATTTTCCACTGTTAGGCGTGGTAAAGATTTCTGTGATAAACTGTTATCTATGTCTAATGTTTCTTTTAAACTTTCTGTGTCTTTCGAAGGTTCGTTTTCACTAGATGACGACAGTTCACTAGATGGCACTAATTATTGCTGGTGTTCACTAGAAGGCACAGTTTCTAATGGTTGCTCATTAGGTGGCACTGGTTCTTGCTGTTCACTAAATTGCACTGATTCTGGTGGTTCATTAGGTTTCTTTTGTTCTGTTCATTTTTATGTTCTCTAGCTATCTTTTAAGTTGTATTTTTATTGGGATATATTTTTCCAAACTTCTTTAGGTAAGTCTGTTTTTTTTTCAACTTGTCCATTTCCAACACGCATTTCCAGTGGATCCAGGCCAAATTATAAATATTCTTTAAATATATGCCAATATCTATAACATTTCCACATTTGAACTCAACCCATCGCATCATAACAAAGATATAAGCCTTAGTGTACTTTTCAGGTCAAATTATTTCCACCTAAAATTTTTTTTTTATATATTTTTTTTAAATATTCTTTAAATATATGCTAATGTATTGAACAGTTTCAAATTTGAACTCAATCCATTGGTTAATAATAATAAAATAAAAAAAGATATAGGCCTTAATGTACTTTTCAGGACATTTTCATGACATTTTCAGGACGTTTCATGACAATTTTCAGGTCAAATTATTTCAACCTAAACATTTTTTTTTTAAATATTCGTTAAATATATGCTAATGTATTTAACATTTTCAAATTTAAACTCAATCCATTGGAAAATCAAAAAGATATTTGCCTTTATGTACTTTTCAGGACATTTCAGGTCAATTTTCCACAGGTGCTTGTGGACAGGACACAGCCGATCCTCCCTTTTTACACCCTACCCCCCCTTTTTTCATTTTTTCTTCCATTTCCATGGCTTTGAAATATGTAAAACAGCAATGCTATGCCGTTTTCTGATTTCATAAGTCGACTGCATATTATTGCTGTTTTACATATTTCTAAGCCATGGAAATGAAAAAAAAAATAAATAAATAAAAAAGGGGGGATGCTGTGTCCTGTCCACAAGCTCCTGTGCAATTTTCAGGACATTAGTGTAACCCAACACTTTTGAATTAATAACATTAAAAGAAGTATATATATTCACGACGAAAATTTATTTATTTATTGACTTTTGTCTCATTTTATTTGACACCAATCCAATTTGATTTGTAAGTTGTTAGAAAATATTTTGAGCCCTGTTTGTCGCCTCTTAAATTTGTCACAACCGGAAGTAAACGCCGCCTAACGATCAAAATATGCAACTGATGATTTGAGCCGTGTAAAAAGAAATGTGAAACCGGTAAAAAGTGAAATCTAGGAATTATGGCAGGGAGCATTCATGAAGGGCCGGAATTTGGCATCGGAGACTTCGTTCTCCTCCACGATGTCACCCTTGAAGCCTTCATGAACAATTTAAAAATCAGGTGAGTTCAAATTTGATCTGTTTTTTGGCACCTGAAGCCGGCTGAAATCTGGATGACAGGGTGGCGCGAGCATATGAATAAAACAACTGAACTGTAAATATAAACATGTAAATATAAACATTGTTTAGATTTACAGAAATTATTTACATGATTTAATCTGTATTACTATAAATAACTGACGTCCTGTACAAAAATACATCATTATTACTAGATGTCGATTAGATACGATAACGTAAGTTGTAACCCTCGTTCCGCTTGTGCTCCAGTTAGGGTTACGAATCGGTCCCATTCAACGTATGGGAGCAAATTAAAATTTTCGTTAAGTGAATATTTCAACTTTCTTTTTGCATATCTGGTCATATAACTTATTATTCCGTACAATTTTTAAGTAATGCCACTAATGGCGATACGGAATAAGTGTTACAATATCCACGAATTACCAAAGTACGTCCCCCTAAGCCAAGGAATATCCCGTCTTATTATAATACCGTGCATACAATTCACCGGTAAATTTATGCTGACATAGAGTTTAAACAAGTATTTAAAATTATAACAATAACAGACCATTTTAACAAAATGTAAACAAATAAAACAAACAACAAATTTACCTTTAGTGATCCTCTATTTTGAATTAGGAGCCCCAAGTACGTCCCCGGATGTAATTGTCATGTGACACACTATTTTGGGAGACCAAACAAATTGTTTTTGCGGAAAATATGGCACAGTTCAATGTTAATAAAAAAACCTCCATAAAACGAAAATTTTAATAATTTTTATCCAATTTCGGCTAATCTTCTATAAAGTGTCAATTTATGATGCTATTACACTGATTTCCTCTATTTGTCAGGAGAAAAAACGTAAGGAGTCACAACTTTTTGAAGTTATTAAAAAAACGTTTGCTTGGCCTATTCCATACAAATAGAAATTTAGGTCGACACATTGGAATGTCAACACTTGTTGGGCAAACAAATTCGAAGTTTTTCATCAATATACATGTATGTATTTTTTTCTGACATTTATGGCTTTCTTAATTATGACTTAAGAAATTGAAGTGTTTTTATCACAAATATAGTTTTTTGTTTAATATTTACATGTTTGAATCTTATGTTCTGCAAATAGGTCTTGAAATTATTCGTTTCTATTTGGAGAACGCTCTCGATCTGAAAAGATGACGTCACAAACTTGCGCAAGCGTAGTAAACGTAAACAAAGATGGCGAACGAACTTGCGACACAGACGTACATGAGGCCTCCTTACCATACCTGTTTCTACCTTCACGATCGATTTAGTATTCAAAAATTGTTTCTTGTCCACCATGGCACCTTACGTATACTCTCGTGATGGGTGGAGACTATCCATATATGGATCTGAATGCCAAATATGAAAAACTTTACTATGATGTTTTACTACGAATAGTACGATTGATCCAAATAAGGATATCTCCAAAATGAGGCAAGTGCACGTGAAATAGCAACTTGTAAACAAAATGTCGGACAGAAAGAAGATTTCATGTATTCAAATTTTCAGATGGATATAAGTCTACCATGGATTGATGCAGCATTTACTTAACACCTCAAAGTTTACCTCAATATATTTATCTTTCACCCCCGTTAATTTTTCCAACCACTTACAACGGAATTAGGACAAAAAACCGCCCGGTGTGTAACACTCTGGGCGCTGCTCCATACGTTGAATCAGACCGATTCGTAACCCTCGCTGGGAGCAAATGAAATATTGATACAGTGATATTGTAACTGTAAGCTAGGTGACCACAGGCACAGGTGCTTTAGACTATCATGTCGTGGCATCTGCTCGGCCATGCAATAAAGTCGGTCATTTGTTTTGATTTACAATGCTCGCGCAGCACGAGACCGATGACGTCATTCTGTATATTCATAGCGTACATAAACACAGAGGGAATTCTTTTAAGCTTCAAAATTAAAAGATGAAATTAAAACAGATAAGATTGAATTGAATAAATTCCATGCAAGTAAAAAAGATCCTTTTTACTAATGTCTTTTTTTCCTGATCATTATGCTTGTTAAATATGTTTTAAGCGATGGTATTTCCCAATCATTTTTACCTTTCCGGTTTATTGACGTAATCGTCATCACAGATCATGACCTTTTATGGAATGTAGGCCAAGCAAATTGTATTTGAAAATATGATGATTGATCATTCAGATTCCACCATTTTCTAGAAAATGGCTGATTTTATCGGGAAAATACATACAAGTACTCTCCATTAGTAACAAAATGGCAGATTATTTTGCATTTCCACTGCTGCTTTAATAACAAATATTCCCCTTACTTCTTGCCAATCTTGGGGTAATGAAATGATATTCACAGAGAAGATAGAAAAAGAATTAATTTAACAGCAATAATCAAAATGTATAATATAAATTGAACAGAGAATTAAATTAAACCAGACAGAAAAATGAGATTATCTGGGGAAAAAAACCTATCATTATTACAAATAGCATCAACAAAACTGTATTGTTACCATTCTGTGATAATACACATGTAAATGTGATTGAAATAAACAGAAATCAGTCATTAATTGTTTTACAAAAATATGGCAGTATGAGTACATGTATGTAGTCAGTCTAATATATATTGCATTGACAAAAACAACAAATTCACTGGATTAAATATTTTATTATATGGGTAAGCAAGTTCAATGTTTGCATCAAATAATTAATTTTTAATACATTTTGTACTTCAATTTCAAACTGTTTAAAAAAAACATCTTTTGCAATTTTTCAGACAACAATTACACAGAAAAAGCTAAAATACTATGTTTTCTTAATCTACTTAATTTACTTTTTAAGTTTGGTTGGCCTATGACAAAATCACTGATTTATTTACCACTGACCGATTGCGCGATCTTATGTGACGTAATACGACGCCATTTGGAAAAAGGGTAGTAAACAAATATGGGTCAGTGTGTCATTATTATCGATCTTTTTTCCATTGAACTTTACACATGTGAGCAAGAATAGATGAGGAACATAATTAAAAAGAAAAAATGTTTACTTTTCAAACATGAAAAAAATAATCGAACATTATCCAATGACTGGCCGACTTATTGTCACATGGGGATATAGATGTTGCTGTCACTATGTCAATAAAAAAATCATACAGTAGGACGAGTAGATCAATATATAATATATATTAATGGTAAAAAAAAGTCAGTGTGTAATGTAAAGAAAGAATGCAACAATGTAAACAAATTCTTTTTTAGAAAGTTTTTCAATTTTAATCTTCACTTTCAGTACTTTACTTTATAATGATTTTATTGTCAATATATATACCGTATACAATTGGATTGGGAACAAGTTTTTACAACTTACTAGTCCCTCTCCATACAAATACATTAATAGCATAAACAAAACAAATCAAATGACAGGAAATGTACAGGCTATATCAATTATAAATAGTAAATTAAGCAAAATCATCATGATATCAAACTAAGCATAAATATTGTTTTAATATTTAACAGAAAAAAAAGGAGGGGGGGGGGGGGGGGGTTGGGTTAAAACTAATAAATTGTGTTGAGGTAATATCACGGTTGGGGATAATTAATTATTAAATCTACAAGTTTTTCGAATAAATTTTTGCACTGATTTGAACAATAAAGCAGGGGTTTCAATGTGGGCCGGTAACCGGTACTTTTACCTGTCTGAGATCGTGTATACTATATAGTACTAACTCGAATAATACTGCACCCTCTATCAGCACTATCGCTGGATGAGGTTAATGCAGCGACTAGCGGGAGAGTAATATAACGACTGGATTATGCGGGTTAGTATAGTACCGGCAGAAATTACTGAACCCCCCCAAAATTAGCGATGGTCAAAACCACAAGTACGATAGGCTTGTGGAATATTTTTCATTAAAAATTAATGATCACGTCAATTGCTGAATTCTCGCATTCAAATTGAACAACTGCATTCAGCCACGACCAAGCTGACGGGATATTCCCTGTTTTAGAAATAACTACCTTAGAATCATAAATAGCAGTTTGCGCATGCGGTAAATAGATATGTTTTCGCCCCAATATCTTTTCATCCTTGTGTAAAACTCGGACCGGAACAAAGCTGATATCATTTCAAAATAAAAAATGGCCGATTACAAATTATGTTCAAACACAAACTAGTGTAATCTTCAGTAATATAAGTATGATCATTATGTATTATGAATATATGACTACACAATATTTTGTGTGATTTTTTTTATCCATTTAAAACCCAGGGTCGAATCATTTTGGGGTGTACTGTCTTGTTGCTTAACTCCGTCCATATTGTTTAACTTCCGGTATAAAAAAATAAAAACCTATGGTTAATTTATTTACATATTTTGACGGGGCCCTACCACGGTTGTTCACAGAAATGAAAGTGTGCTGAAAAACATTTTTAAAAGGGGGTATGAGGAGATAAGGGATAGAAAATTACTAGAAATCTTGAAAAAGGACCAGACATGGCTCAAATTATACGAAATACATTTTAATGTCAAAATGCTGTCCCCACTTTTTTTCCAAAATAATTTAACTTTTGTGATTCAAATGTTAATAAATGAAATATCTTCCCGCGAATCGTTTTTGTTCGAACATTTTTTTTGCACATAAGTCGTGAAAGTAACAATATATTGTTTTTGTTTAATTCTATTTATTAAAATAATAAATTTTATTTATGACGATTGCAAATTAAATTTATATGTTTCATTAATTATGACACTTATATGTCTTGATCCGTGCCAATGGTCTTTGATGAGTTTAATTACTGGTAATAAAGTAAAAAAAACACACAAACCAAGGTATTGTGAAAAAGAAAAGGACAAAGCCAACAAAAGAATTTTGAGAAGTTTAAGCTTTGATAACAATGGCTTGGTCAAGCCTAGCTGCAGAACCCTAGCTGTTTATGGTCCTTTTTTTTTTTTTTTTTTTTTTTTTTTAAGATATGGCAGAATATTCATGAGTAATCTTGGCTGAAGTCTGTAAACTGAAATGTTCAATAAAGAAATTGGGGGAAAAAATCCATTATGCATGGTCTTGGTGAAATCTGAACTCTTAAAGAGAAAGTTAATGGGATTTTTCTTTCAAAAACACTTACCGTATTTTACGGACTATAGGTCGATGGGGACGATAGGTCGAATTGCTGCTTTTCGGCTAAATTTTTTGGGAAATACTAAGATAGGTCGAAGCATTCCATAGGTCGAGGATGCCGATAACAACTTGGGTAAGTATCGTCACATCAAACTTTTTTTGTGTTTTTTTTTTTACATCGGTAAACATTTGTCCTATAACGATGTTCTTCGGTAAGTATATGTAAGTATTAACTCAAGAATACTATTCTTATGTGTCATAAACGAAATAATTATGAAAATTAAATTAAATAAAATTTTGTTTTTAAACTTGTTTTTTACGGGGAGTCTGGTTTGTAAAGCCAGACATCGATGACATTCAAATCAGGCCATCTGTGGGTGTCACAATATATGGTAAACGGATGTTCATACAATAAAATAATCAAGCTGTCAAAACAATGTATCACCTTGTGCAGTTTTATTGACATACCTTTAAACTGTGTTTAATTAGTAGTACACAAATTATGTGATCGTCTCGGTCCAGTAAATTTTCAATCAGCTGATCAGGATAATTAAGTGCCGACTGATGTTCACCTGTGTTGATTATCTCATAGTGATTATTTTATTTGTTCCTAATTGACCAATTCAAGTGTAGAACATTCTAGTTTAACGAAATCGATAATTATTTTCCAGTATATTTAGTATAAAAAGCTTGTTCTCCACATGCACGTGTATTCAAATTATTGTGAGATGTAATGCAACCGCCATTTTTTACTAAAACCCCGTGCGCATGCTCGTGGTAGATGGAAAACCTATATAGCTATATTTAGATATTTTGTGACAATAATTTTATATTGTAAAACGATCCACCCTGTGATTTTTTTTCAACAACATACATTTTTTATAGTATATATTTTATTATACAATTCAATATTGAACTGATTTTCGCTAACACTTCAATCATTGAATATTATTGATTTTTTTTGGATGTTGAACATTTTTTCCCCGGAATTGCACCCCTTGTTAGTATACTTTTATTCCCCAAGAACATCGATGATTTCAGTCTTCTTATTCAGAAAAAAAACCTACAGCAAATTCAAGGTATACTGTAAACAAAATCGTCATTTTTATCGAGATTTTTTTTTTTAGGGATTCCAGATTTTTTTAACTTCATCCTTGTATAGGTCGATGTGGACGATAGGTCGAAGCCAGCGTGTTGAGGAAAAAAAAATATCGACCTATCGTCCGTAAAATACGGGTAATGCTTTGCAGTCTCTGAAGTACATTTTTTGGTCCACAAAATGCTAGATTTCAGGAGCTTCCGCCCCCTGGACCCCTTACGGCCCTCACCCTAATTTTGTAGGTACCTTCTAAAATTTGAGAAGTACCTCCTATTATAAAAAACTTTGAAACCCCTGAATAAAGTATTCAATTCTTCACTAATTTCGTTACATCCAAAGAGTATATATTCTATAGAGAATGGGAACAATGTTATTAAAATAGTTAAACAGAGAAATTCTATCATGTTGATAAAGTGGACATTCAAATATTTCAGTATGTTATATTTGTACATAGCCTGATAGAACTACCTAATTGTTTTTTTTTATGCCACATGATTTATTGGATTGCAGACAATTTTACATTGATACTTGACACAGTTCCATCGGTAATCAGCCATGATTGTGCTGTCTGCACATGAATATTTACATACAAAATTTATCCAAAGAAAGTAAATAAAAAAAAGTTTTTCCTATTTAAAAAATATATAATATACAGCATGTGGCCAAAAGTATTGCTACAATCATGTAAAAAAAATCCCTATATAATCAACCAAAACCATATTTTTTCAAAAAATTATTGTGAAGTCATTTCTGGATAGATTTTAACAAATTTCACACCAAAACATTCAGAATTGTCTATATTTTGATTGTTTATTTGCTCATTATGTTTATAATATATGAGTGATTTTTATTTGTACATCATTTAAACAGGATTGTTAATTTTTAGGATTTATTTTTAGTTGAAATATATATAGGAAAATCAAAGTCAATTTTTATTTGTTATGTTTAAATTATGTACAAATAAAAACCACTCATATAAACATAATGAGCAAATAAACAATCAATATATAGACAATTCTGAATGTTTTGGTGTGACAACATGAACAGTACAATAGCAGGGTCAATGAATGACAACATAAACATAAACAGTACAATAGCAGGGTCAATGAATGACACATAAACATGGACAGTACAATAGCAGGGCCAATGAATGACAACATAAACATGAACAGTACAATAGCAGAGTCAATGAAAGACAACATAAACATGGACAGTACAATAGCAGGGCCAATGAATGACAACATAAACATGGACAGTACAATAGCAGGGTCAATGAATGATAACATAAACATGGACAGTACAATAGCAGGGTTAATGAATGACAACATAAACATGAACAGTACAATAGCAGAGTCAATGGATGACAACATAAACATAAACAGTACAATAGCAGGGTCAATGAATGACAACATAAACATAAACAGTACAATAGCAGAGTCAATGAAAGACAACATAAACATAAACAGTACAATATCAGGGTCAATGGATGACAACATAAACATAAACAGTACAATAGCAGAGTCAATGAAAGACAACATAAACATAAACAGTACAATAGCAGGGCCAATGAATGACAACATAAACATAACCAGTACAATAGCAGAGTCAATGGATGACAACATAAACAGTACAATAGCAGAGTCAATGAATGATAACATAAACATAAACAGTACAATAGCAGAGTCAATGAATGATAACATAAACATAAACAGTACAATAGCAGGGTCAATGAAAGACAACATAAACATAAACAGTACAATAGCAGAGTCAATGAATGACAACATAAACATAAACAGTACAATAGCAGAGTCAATGGATGACAACATAAACAGTACAATAGCAGAGTCAATGAATGATAACATAAACATAAACAGTACAATGGCAGAGTCAATGAAAGACAACATAAACATAAACAGTTCAATAGCAGAGTCAATGAATGACAACATAAACATGGACAGTACAATAGCAGGGTCAATGAATGACACATAAACATGGACAGTACAATAGCAGGGCCAATGAATGACAACATAAACATGAACAGTACAATAGCAGAGTCAATGAAAGACAACATAAACATGGACAGTACAATAGCAGGGCCAATGAATGACAACATAAACATGGACAGTACAATAGCAGGGTCAATGAATGATAACATAAACATGAACAGTACAATGGCAGAGTCAATGAAAGACAACATAAACATAAACAGTACAATAGCAGGGTCAATGAATGACAACATAAACATAAACAGTACAATGGCAGAGTCAATGAAAGACAACATAAACATAAACAGTTCAATAGCAGAGTCAATGAATGACAACATAAACATAAACAGTACAATAGCAGAGTCAATGGATGACAACATAAACAGTACAATAGCAGAGTCAATGAATGATAACATAAACATAAACAGTACAATGGCAGAGTCAATGAAAGACAACATAAACATAAACAGTACAATAGCAGGGTCAATGGATGACAACATAAACATAAACAGTACAATGGCAGAGTCAATGAATGACAACATAAACATAAACAGTACAATAGCAGAGTCAATGGATGACAACATAAACAGTACAATAGCAGAGTCAATGAATGATAACATAAACATAAACAGTACAATAGCAGGGTCAATGAAAGACAACATAAACATAAACAGTACAATAGCAGAGTCAATGAAAGACAACATAAACATAAACAGTACAATAGCAGGGTCAGTGAATGACAACATAAACATGAACAGTACAATAGCAGGGTTAATGAAAGACAACATAAACATGAACAGTACAATAGCAGAGTCAATGAATGACAACATAAACATAAACAGTACAATAGCAGAGTCAATGACAGACAACATAAACATAAACAATACAATAGCAGAGTCAATGAATGACAACATAAACATAAATAGTACAATAGCAGGGCCAATGAATGACAACATAAACATGGACAGTACAATAGCAGGGTCAATGAATGACAACATAAACATAAACAGTACAATAGCAGAGTCAATGAATGACAACATAAACGTGAACAGTACAATAGCAGGGCCAATGAATGACAACATAAACATGGACAGTACAATAGCAGGGTCAATGAATGACAACATAAACATAAACAGTACAATAGCAGAGTCAATGAATGACAACATAAACATGAACAGTACAATAGCAGGGCCAATGAATGACAACATAAACATAAACAGTACAATAGCAGGGCCAATGAATGACAACATAAACAGTACAATAGCAGAGTCAATGAATGACAACATAAACAGTACAATAGCAGAGTCAATGAATGACAACATAAACATAAACAGTACAATAGCAGGGTCAATGAAAGACAACATAAACAGTACAATAGCAGAGTCAATGAATGACAACATAAACATAGACAGTACATTAGCAGGGTCAACGAAAGACAACATAAACATAGACAGTACAATAGCAGAGTCAATGAATGACAACGTAAACATAAACAGTACAATAGCAGGGTCAATGGATGACCACATAGACATAAACAGTACAATAGCAGGGTCAATGAATGACAACATAAACATGAACAGTACAATAGCAGGGCCAATGAATAACAACATAAACAGTACAATAGCAGAGTCAATGAATGACAACATAAACATAAACAGTACAATGGCAGAATCAATGAATGACAACATAAACATGGACAGTACAATAGCAGGGTCAATGAATGACAACATAAACATAGACAGTACAATAGCAGGGCCATTGAATGACAACATAAACATGAACAGTACAATAGCAGGGTCAATGAATGACAACATAGACATAAACAGTACAATAGCAGGGTCAATGAATGACAACATAACCATGAACAGTACAATAGCAGGGCCAATGAATGACAACATAAACAGTACAATAGCAGAGTCAATGAATGACAACATAAACATGAACAGTACAATAGCAGGGCCAATGAATGACAACATAAACATAAACAGTACAATAGCAGAGTCAATGAATGACAACATAAACATGAATAGTACAATAGCAGAGTCAATGAATGACAACATAAACAGTACAATAGCAGACTCAATGAACGACAACATAAACAGTACAATAGCAGAGTCAATGAATGACAACGTAAACATAAACAGTACAATAGCAGAGTCAATGAATGACAACATAAACATGAACAGTACAATAGCAGGGCCAATGAATGACAACATAAACAGTACAATAGCAGAGTCAATGAATGACAATATAAACATAGACAGTACAATAGCAGAGTCAATGAATGACAACATAAACATAGACAGTACAATAGCAGGGCCATTGAATGACAACATAAACATAAACAGTACAATAGCAGAGTCAATGAATGACAACATAAACATAGACAGTACAATAGCAGGGCCATTTAATGACAACATAAACAGTACAATAGCAGTCAATGAATGACAATATAAACATAGACAGTACAATAGCAGGGCCAATGAATGACAACATAAACATAAACAGTACAATAGCAGAGTCAATGAATGACAACATAAACATAAACAGTACAATAGCAGAGTCAATGAATGACAACATAAACATGAACAGTACAATAGCAGGGCCAATGAATGACAACATAAACAGTACAATAGCAGAGTCAATGAATGACAATATAAACATAGACAGTACAATAGCAGGGCCAATGAATGACAACATAAACATAAACAGTACAATAGCAGGGTCAATGAATGACAACATAAACATAAACAGTACAATAGCAGGGCCAATGAATGACAACATAAACAGTACAATAGCAGAGTCAATGAATGACAATATAAACATAGACAGTACAATAGCAGGGCCAATGAATGACAACATAAACATAAACAGTACAATAGCAGGGTCAATGAAAGACAACATAAACAGTACAATAGCAGAGTCGATGAATGACAACATAAACATAGACAGTACAATAGCAGAGTCAATGAATGACGACGTAAACATAAACAGTACAATAGCAGGGTCAATGGATGACAACATAGACATAAACAGTACAATAGCAGAGTCAATGAATGACAACATAAACATAGACAGTACAATAGCAGGGCCAATGAATGACAACATAAACATAAACAGTATAATAGCAGGGTCAATGAAAGACAACATAAACAGTACAATAGCAGAGTCAATGAATGACAATATAAACATGGACAGTACAATAGCAGGGTCAATGAATGACACATAAACATAAACAGTACAATAGCAGGGTCAATGAATGACAACATAAACAGTACAATAGCAGGGTCAGTGAAAGACAACATAAACATGGACAGTACAATAGCAGGGTCAATGAATGACAACATAAACAGTACAATAGCAGAGTCAATGAATGACAACATAAACATAAACAGTACAATGGCAGAGTCAATGAATGACAACATAAACATGGACAGTACAATAGCAGGGTCAATGAATGACAACATAAACATAGACAGTACAATAGCAGAGTCAATGAATGACAACATAAACATAGACAGTACAATAGCAGAGTCAATGAATGACAACATAAACATGGACAGTACAATAGCAGAGTCAATGAATGACAACATAAACATAAACAGTACAATATCAGGGTCAGTGAATGACAACTTAAACAGTACAATAGCAGAGTCAATGAATGACAACATAGACATAAACAGTACAATAGCAGGGTCAATGAAAGACAACATAAACAGTACAATAGCAGGGTCAGTGAAAGACAACATAAACATGGACAGTACAATAGCAGGGTCAATGAATGACAACATAAACAGTACAATAGCAGAGTCAATGAATGACAACATAAACATAGACAGTACAATAGCAGGGTCAATGAATGACACATAAACATGGACAGTACAATAGTAGGGCCAATGAATGACAACATAAACATAAACAGTACAATAGCAGGGTCAATGAATGACAACATAAACATGAACAGTACAATAGCAGGGTCAATGAAAGACAACATAAACAGTACAATAGCAGAGTCAATGAATGAGAACATAAACATAAACAGTACAATAGCAGAGGCAATGAATGACAACATAAACATAGACAGTACAATAGCAGGGCCAATGAATGACAACATAAACAGTACAATAGCAGAGTCAATGAATGACAACATAAACATAGACAGTACAATAGCAGGGTCAATGAATGACACATAAACATGGACAGTACAATAGTAGGGCCAATGAATGACAACATAAACATAAACAGTACAATAGCAGGGTCAATGAATGACAACATAAACATGAACAGTACAATAGCAGGGTCAATGAAAGACAACATAAACAGTACAATAGCAGAGTCAATGAATGAGAACATAAACATAAACAGTACAATAGCAGGGTCAATGAAAGACAACATAGACAGTACAATAGCAGAGTCAATGAATGACAACATAGACATAAACAGTATAATAGCAGATTCAATGAATGACCACATAAACATAGACAGTACAATAGCAGAGTCAATGGATGACAACATAAACAGTACAATAGCAGGGTCAATGGATGACAATATAGACATTAACAGTATAATAGCAGATTCAATGAATGACAACATAAACATAAACAGTACAATAGCAGAGTCAATGGATGACAACATAGACATAAACAGTATAATAGCAGATTCAATGAATGACAACATAAACATAGACAGTACAATAGCAGAGTCAATGAATGACAACATAAACAGTACAATAGCAGAGTCAATGAATGACAACATAAACATGAACAGTACAATAGCAGGGCCAATGAATGACAACATAAACATGAACAGTACAATAGCAGAGTCAATGAATGACAACATAAACATGAATAGTACAATAGCAGAGTCAATGAATGACAACATAAACATGAACAGTACAATAGCAGGGTCAATGAAAGACAACATAAACATGGACAGTACAATAGCAGAGTCAATGAATGACAACATAAACATAAACAGTACAATAGCAGAGTCAATGAATGACAACATAAACAGTACAATAGCAGAGTCAATGAATGACAACATAAACTTGAACAGTACAATAGCAGAGTCAATGAACGACAACATAAACAGTACAATAGCAGAGTCAATGAATGACAACGTAAACATAAACAGTACAATAGCAGAGTCAATGAATGACAACATAAACATGAACAGTACAATAGCAGGGCCAATGAATGACAACATAAACAGTACAATAGCAGAGTCAATGAATGACAATATAAACATAGACAGTACAATAGCAGGGCCAATGAATGACAACATAAACATAAACAGTACAATAGCAGAGTCAATGAATGACAACATAAACATAGACAGTACAATAGCAGGGCCATTGAATGACAACATAAACAGTACAATAGCAGAGTCAATGAATGACAATATAAACATAGACAGTACAATAGCAGGGCCAATGAATGACAACATAAACATAAACAGTACAATAGCAGAGTCAATGAATGACAACATAAACAGTACAATAACAGAGTCAATGAATGACAACATAAACATAAACAGTACAATGGCAGAGTCAATGAATGACAACATAAACATGGACAGTACAATAGCAGGGTCAATGAATGACAACATAAACAGTACAATAGCAGAGTCAATGAATGACAACATAAACATAGACAGTACAATAGCAGAGTCAATGAATGACAACATAAACATGGACAGTACAATAGCAGAGTCAATGAATGACAACATAAACATAAACAGTACAATATCAGGGTCAGTGAATGACAACTTAAACAGTACAATATCAGAGTCAATGAATGACAACATAGACATAAACAGTACAATAGCAGGGTCAATGAAAGACAACATAAACAGTACAATAGCAGGGTCAGTGAAAGACAACATAAACATGGACAGTACAATAGCAGGGTCAATGAATGACAACATAAACAGTACAATAGCAGAGTCAATGAATGACAACATAAACATAGACAGTACAATAGCAGGGTCAATGAATGACACATAAACATGGACAGTACAATAGTAGGGCCAATGAATGACAACATAAACATAAACAGTACAATAGCAGGGTCAATGAATGACAACATAAACATGAACAGTACAATAGCAGGGTCAATGAAAGACAACATAAACAGTACAATAGCAGAGTCAATGAATGATAACATAAACATAAACAGTACAATAGCAGGGTCAATGAAAGACAACATAAACAGTACAATAGCAGAGTCAATGAATGACAACATAAACATAGACAGTACAATAGCAGAGTCAATGAATGACAACATAGACATAAACAGTATAATAGCAGATTCAATGAATGACAACATAAACATAAACAGTACAATAGCAGAGTCAATGGATGACAACATAGACATAAACAGTATAATAGCAGATTCAATGAATGACAACATAAACATAGACAGTACAATAGCAGGGTCAATGAATGACAACATAAACAGTACAATAGCAGAGTCAATGAATGACAACATAAACATGAACAGTACAATAGCAGGGCCAATGAATGACAACATAAACATGAACAGTACAATAGCAGAGTCAATGAATGACAACATAAACATGAATAGTACAATAGCAGAGTCAATGAATGACAACATAAACATGAACAGTACAATAGCAGGGTCAATGAAAGACAACATAAACATAGACAGTACAATAGCAGAGTCAATGAATGACAACATAAACATAAACAGTACAATAGCAGAGTCAATGAATGACAACATAAACAGTACAATAGCAGAGTCAATGAATGACAACATAAACATGAACAGTACAATAGCAGAGTCAATGAACGACAACATAAACAGTACAATAGCAGAGTCAATGAATGACAACGTAAACATAAACAATACAATAGCAGAGTCAATGAATGACAACATAAACATGAACAGTACAATAGCAGGGCCAATGAATGACAACATAAACAGTACAATAGCAGAGTCAATGAATGACAATATAAACATAGACAGTACAATAGCAGGGCCAATGAATGACAACATAAACAGTACAATAGCAGAGTCAATGAATGACAACATAAACATAGACAGTACAATAGCAGGGCCATTGAATGACAACATAAACAGTACAATAGCAGAGTCAATGAATGACAATATAAACATAGACAGTACAATAGCAGGGCCAATGAATGACAACATAAACATAAACAGTACAATAGCAGAGTCAATGAATGACAACATAAACATAAACAGTACAATAGCAGAGTCAATGAATGACAACATAAACATGAACAGTACAATAGCAGGGCCAATGAATGACAACATAAACAGTACAATAGCAGAGTCAATGAATGACAATATATACATAGACAGTACAATAGCAGGGCCAATGAATGACAACATAAACATAAACAGTACAATAGCAGGGTCAATGAATGACAACATAAACATAAACAGTACAATAGCAGGGCCAATGAATGACAACATAAACAGTACAATAGCAGAGTCAATGAATGACAATATAAACATAGACAGTACAATAGAAGGGCCAATGAATGACAACATAAACATAAACAGTACAATAGCAGAGTCAATGAAAGACAACATAAACAGTACAATAGCAGAGTCGATGAATGACAACATAAACATAGACAGTACAATAGCAGAGTCAATGAATGACAACGTAAACATAAACAGTACAATAGCAGGGTCAATGGATGACAACATAGACATAAACAGTACAATGGCAGAGTCAATGAATGACAACATAAACATAGACAGTACAATAGCAGGGCCAATGAATGACAACATAAACATAAACAGTATAATAGCAGGGTCAATGAAAGACAACATAAACAGTACAATAGCAGAGTCAATGAATGACAATATAAACATGGACAGTACAATAGCAGGGTCAATGAATGACACATAAACATAAACAGTACAATATCAGGGTCAATGAATGACAACATATACAGTACAATAGCAGGGTCAGTGAAAGACAACATAAACATGGACAGTACAATAGCAGGGTCAATGAATGACAACATAAACAGTACAATAACAGAGTCAATGAATGACAACATAAACATAAACAGTACAATGGCAGAGTCAATGAATGACAACATAAACATGGACAGTACAATAGCAGGGTCAATGAATGACAACATAAACATAGACAGTACAATAGCAGAGTCAATGAATGACAACATAAACATAGACAGTACAATAGCAGAGTCAATGAATGACAACATAAACATGGACAGTACAATAGCAGAGTCAATGAATGACAACATAAACATAAACAGTACAATATCAGGGTCAGTGAATGACAACTTAAACAGTACAATAGCAGAGTCAATGAATGACAACATAGACATAAACAGTACAATAGCAGGGTCAATGAAAGACAACATAAACAGTACAATAGCAGGGTCAGTGAAAGACAACATAAACATGGACAGTACAATAGCAGGGTCAATGAATGACAACATAAACAGTACAATAGCACAGTCAATGAATGACAACATAAACATAGACAGTACAATAGCAGGGTCAATGAATGACACATAAACATGGACAGTACAATAGTAGGGCCAATGAATGACAACATAAACATAAACAGTACAATAGCAGGGTCAATGAATGACAACATAAACATGAATAGTACAATAGCAGGGTCAATGAAAGACAACATAAACAGTACAATAGCAGAGTCAATGAATGAGAACATAAACATAAACAGTACAATAGCAGGGTCAATGAAAGACAACATAAACAGTACAATAGCAGAGTCAATGAATGACAACATAGACATAGACAGTACAATAGCAGAGTCAATGAATGACAACATAGACATAAACAGTATAATAGCAGATTCAATGAATGACAAGATAAACATAGACAGTACAATAGCAGGGTCAATGGATGACAACATAGACATAAACAGTATAATAGCAGATTCAATGAATGACAACATAAACATAAACAGTACAATAGCAGAGTCAATGGATGACAACATAGACATAAACAGTATAATAGCAGATTCAATGAATGACAACATAAACATAGACAGTACAATAGCAGGGCCAATGAATGACAACATAAACATGAACAGTACAATAGCAGAGTCAATGAATGACAACATAAACATGAATAGTACAATAGCAGAGTCAATGAATGACAACATAAACAGTACAATAGCAGAGTCAATGAATGACAACATAAACATGAACAGTACAATAGCAGGGCCAATGAATGACAACATAAACATGAACAGTACAATAGCAGAGTCAATGAATGACAACATAAACATGAATAGTACAATAGCAGAGTCAATGAATGACAACATAAACATGAACAGTACAATAGCAGAGTCGATGAATTACAACATAAACATAGACAGTACAATAGCAGAGTCAATGAATGACAACGTAAACATAAACAGTACAATAGCAGGGTCAATGGATGACAACATAGACATAAACAGTACAATGGCAGAGTCAATGAATGACAACATAAACATAGACAGTACAATAGCAGGGCCAATGAATGACAACATAAACATAAACAGTATAATAGCAGGGTCAATGAAAGACAACATAAACAGTACAATAGCAGAGTCAATGAATGACAATATAAACATGGACAGTACAATAGCAGGGTCAATGAATGACACATAAACATAAACAGTACAATATCAGGGTCAATGAATGACAACATATACAGTACAATAGCAGGGTCAGTGAAAGACAACATAAACATGGACAGTACAATAGCAGGGTCAATGAATGACAACATAAACAGTACAATAACAGAGTCAATGAATGACAACATAAACATAAACAGTACAATGGCAGAGTCAATGAATGACAACATAAACATGGACAGTACAATAGCAAGGTCAATGAATGACAACATAAACATAGACAGTACAATAGCAGAGTCAATGAATTACAACATAAACATAGACAGTACAATAGCAGAGTCAATGAATGACAACATAAACATGGACAGTACAATAGCAGAGTCAATGAATGACAACATAAACATAAACAGTACAATATCAGGGTCAGTGAATGACAACTTAAACAGTACAATAGCAGAGTCAATGAATGACAACATAGACATAAACAGTACAATAGCAGGGTCAATGAAAGACAACATAAACAGTACAATAGCAGGGTCAGTGAAAGACAACATAAACATGGACAGTACAATAGCAGGGTCAATGAATGACAACATAAACAGTACAATAGCACAGTCAATGAATGACAACATAAACATAGACAGTACAATAGCAGGGTCAATGAATGACACATAAACATGGACAGTACAATAGTAGGGCCAATGAATGACAACATAAACATAAACAGTACAATAGCAGGGTCAATGAATGACAACATAAACATGAATAGTACAATAGCAGGGTCAATGAAAGACAACATAAACAGTACAATAGCAGAGTCAATGAATGAGAACATAAACATAAACAGTACAATAGCAGGGTCAATGAAAGACAACATAAACAGTACAATAGCAGAGTCAATGAATGACAACATAGACATAGACAGTACAATAGCAGAGTCAATGAATGACAACATAGACATAAACAGTATAATAGCAGATTCAATGAATGACAACATAAACATAGACAGTACAATAGCAGGGTCAATGGATGACAACATAGACATAAACAGTATAATAGCAGATTCAATGAATGACAACATAAACATAAACAGTACAATAGCAGAGTCAATGGATGACAACATAGACATAAACAGTATAATAGCAGATTCAATGAATGACAACATAAACATAGACAGTACAATAGCAGGGCCAATGAATGACAACATAAACATGAACAGTACAATAGCAGAGTCAATGAATGACAACATAAACATGAATAGTACAATAGCAGAGTCAATGAATGACAACATAAACATGAACAGTACAATAGCAGGGTCAATGAAAGACAACATAAAGATAGACAGTACAATAGCAGAGTCAATGAATGACAACATAAACATAAACAGTACAATAGCAGAGTCAATGAATGACAACATAAACAGTACAATAGCAGAGTCAATGAATGACAACATAAACATGAACAGTACAATAGCAGAGTCAATGAACGACAACATAAACTGTACAATAGCAGAGTCAATGAATGACAACGTAAACATAAACAGTACAATAGCAGAGTCAATGAATGACAACATAAACATGAACAGTACAATAGCAGGGCCAATGAATGACAACATAAACAGTACAATAGCAGAGTCAATGAATGACAATATAAACATAGACAGTACAATAGCAGGGCCAATGAATGACAACATAAACATAAACAGTACAATAGCAGAGTCAATGAATGACAACATAAACATAGACAGTACAATAGCAGGGCCATTGAATGACAACATAAACAGTACAATAGCAGAGTCAATGAATGACAATATAAACATAGACAGTACAATAGCAGGGCCAATGAATGACAACATAAACATAAACAGTACAATAGCAGAGTCAATGAATGACAACATAAACATAAACAGTACAATAGCAGAGTCAATGAATGACAACATAAACATGAACAGTACAATAGCAGGGCCAATGAATGACAACATAAACAGTACAATAGCAGAGTCAATGAATGACAATATAAACATAGACAGTACAATAGCAGGGCCAATGAATGACAACATAAACATAAACAGTACAATAGCAGGGTCAATGAAAGACAACATAAACAGTACAATAGCAGAGTCGATGAATGACAACATAAACATAGACAGTACAATAGCAGAGTCAATGAATGACAAAATAAACATAAACAGTACAATAGCAGGGTCAATGGATGACAACATAGACATAAACAGTACAATAGCAGAGTCAATGGATGACAACATAGACATAAACAGTACAATAGCAGATTCAATGAATGACAACATAAACATAGACAGTACAATAGCAGAGTCAATGAATGACAACATAAACATAGACAGTACAATAGCAGGGTCAATGGATGACAACATAGACATAAACAGTATAATAGCAGATTCAATGAATGACAACATAAACATAGACAGTACAATAGCAGAGTCAATGAATGACAACATAAACAGTACAATAGCAGGGTCAATGAATGACAACATAAACATGAACAGTACAATAGCAGGGCCAATGAATGACAACATAAACATGAACAGTACAATAGCAGAGTCAATGAATGACAACATAAACATGAACAGTACAATAGCAGAGTCAATGAATGACAACATAAACATGAACAGTACAATAGCAGGGCCAATGAATGACAACATAAACATGAACAGTACAATAGCAGGGTCAATGAAAGACAACATAAACAGTACAATAGCAGAGTCAATGAATGACAACATAAACATGGACAGTACAATAGCAGAGTCAATGAATGACAACATAAACATAAACAGTACAATAGCAGGGTCAGTGAATGACAACTTAAACAGTACAATAGCAGAGTCAATGAATGACAACATAGACATAAACAGTACAATAGCAGGGTCAATGAAAGACAACATAAACAGTACAATAGCAGGGTCAGTGAAAGACAACATAAACATGGACAGTACTATAGCAGGGTCAATGAATGACAACATAAACAGTACAATAGCAGAGTCAATGAATGACAACATAAACATAGACAGTACAATAGCAGGGTCAATGAATGACACATAAACATTGACAGTACAATAGTAGGGCCAATGAATGACAACATAAACATAAACAGTACAATAGCAGGGTCAATGAATGACAACATAAACATGAACAGTACAATAGCAGGGTCAATGAAAGACAACATAAACAGTACAATAGCAGAGTCAATGAATGAGAACATAAACATAAACAGTCAATAGCAGGGTCAATGAAAGACAACATAAACAGTACAATAGCAGAGTCAATGAATGACAACATAAACATAGACAGTACAATAGCAGAGTCAATGAATGACAACATAGACATAGACAGTACAATAGCAGAGTCAATGAATGACAACATAGACATAAACAGTATAATAGCAGATTCAATGAATGACAACATAAACATACACAGTACAATAGCAGGGTCAATGGATGACAACATAGACATAAACAGTATAATAGCAGATTCAATGAATGACAACATAAACATAAACAGTACAATAGCAGAGTCAATGGATGACAACATAGACATAAACAGTATAATAGCAGATTCAATGAATGACAACATAAACATAGACAGTACAATAGCAGAGTCAATGAATGACAACATAAACAGTACAATAGCAGAGTCAATGAATGACAACATAAACATGAACAGTACAATAGCAGGGCCAATGAATGACAACATAAATATGAACAGTACAATAGCAGAGTCAATGAATGACAACATAAACATGAACAGTACAATAGCAGAGTCAATGAATGACAACATAAACATGAACAGTACAATAGCAGGGCCAATGAATGACAACATAAACATAGACAGTACAATAACAGGGTCAATGAATGACAACATAAACATAGACAGTACAATAGCAGGGTCAATGAATGACAACATAAACATAGACAGTACAATAGCAGAGTCAATGAATGACAACATAAACATGAACAGTACAATAGCAGGGCCAATGAATGACAACATAAACATGAACAGTACAATAGCAGGGTCAATGAAAGACAACATAAACAGTACAATAGCAGAGTCAATGAATGACAATATAAACATGGACAGTACAATAGCAGGGTCAATGAATGACAACATAAACAGTACAATAGCAGGGTCAATGAAAGACAACATAAACAGTACAATAGCAGAGTCAATGAATGACAATATAAACATGGACAGTACAATAGCAGAGTCAATGAATGAGAACATAGACAGTACAATAGCAGGGTCAATGAAAGACAACATAAACAGTACAATAGCAGAGTCAATGAATGACAATATAAACATTTACAGTACAATAGCAGGGTCAATGAATGACAACATAAACAGTACAATAGCAGAGTCAATGAATGAGAACATAAACAGTACAATAGCAGGGTCAATGAATGACAACATAAACAGTACAATAGCAGGGCCAATGAATGACAACATAGACAGTACAATAGCAGGGTCAATGAAAGACAACATAAACAGTACAATAGCAGGGTCAATGAATGACAACATAAACAGTACAATAGCAGGGCCAATGAATGACAACATAGACAGTACAATAGCAGGGTCAATGAATGACAACATAAACATAAACAGTACAATAGCAGAGTCAATGAATGACAATATAAACATAGACAGTACAATAGCAGAGCCAATGAATGAGAACATAAACATAAACAGTACAATAGCAGAGTCAATGAAAGACAACATAAACAGTACAATAGCAGAGTCAATGAATGACAACATAGACATAGACAGTACAATAGCAGAGTCAATGAATGACAACATAGACATAAACAGTATAATAGCAGATTCAATGAATGACAACATAAACATAGACAGTACAATAGCAGGGTCAATGGATGACAACATAGACATAAACAGTATAATAGCAGATTCAATGAATGACAACATAAACATAAACAGTACAATAGCAGAGTCAATGGATGACAACATAGACATAAACAGTATAATAGCAGATTCAATGAATGACAACATAAACATAGACAGTACAATAGCAGGGCCAATGAATGACAACATAAACATGAACAGTACAATAGCAGAGTCAATGAATGACAACATAAACATGAATAGTACAATAGCAGAGTCAATGAATGACAACATAAACAGTACAATAGCAGATTCAATGAATGACAACATAAACATGAACAGTACAATAGCAGGGCCAATGAATGACAACATAAACATGAACAGTACAATAGCAGAGTCAATGAATGACAACATAAACATGAATAGTACAATAGCAGAGTCAATGAATGACAACATAAACATGAACAGTACAATAGCAGGGTCAATGAAAGACAACATAAAGATAGACAGTACAATAGCAGAGTCAATGAATGACAACATAAACATAAACAGTACAATAGCAGAGTCAATGAATGACAACATAAACAGTACAATAGCAGAGTCAATGAATGACAACATAAACATGAACAGTACAATAGCAGAGTCAATGAACGACAACATAAACAGTACAATAGCAGAGTCAATGAATGACAACGTAAACATAAACAGTACAATAGCAGAGTCAATGAATGACAACATAAACATGAACAGTACAATAGCAGGGCCAATGAATGACAACATAAACAGTACAATAGCAGAGTCAATGAATGACAATATAAACATAGACAGTACAATAGCAGGGCCAATGAATGACAACATAAACATAAACAGTACAATAGCAGAGTCAATGAATGACAACATAAACATAGACAGTACAATAGCAGGGCCATTGAATGACAACATAAACAGTACAATAGCAGAGTCAATGAATGACAATATAAACATAGACAGTACAATAGCAGGGCCAATGAATGACAACATAAACATAAACAGTACAATAGCAGAGTCAATGAATGACAACATAAACATAAACAGTACAATAGCAGAGTCAATGAATGACAACATAAACATGAACAGTGCAATAGCAGGGCCAATGAATGACAACATAAACAGTACAATAGCAGAGTCAATGAATGACAATATAAACATAGACAGTACAATAGCAGGGCCAATGAATGACAACATAAACATAAACAGTACAATAGCAGGGTCAATGAAAGACAACATAAACAGTACAATAGCAGAGTCGATGAATGACAACATAAACATAGACAGTACAATAGCAGAGTCAATGAATGACAAAATAAACATAAACAGTACAATAGCAGGGTCAATGGATGACAACATAGACATAAACAGTACAATAGCAGAGTCAATGGATGACAACATAGACATAAACAGTACGATAGCAGATTCAATGAATGACAACATAAACATAGACAGTACAATAGCAGAGTCAATGAATGACAACATAAACATAGACAGTACAATAGCAGGGTCAATGGATGACAACATAGACATAAACAGTATAATAGCAGATTCAATGAATGACAACATAAACATAGACAGTACAATAGCAGAGTCAATGAATGACAACATAAACAGTACAATAGCAGAGTCGATGAATGACAACATAAACATGAACAGTACAATAGCAGGGCCAATGAATGACAACATAAACATGAACAGTACAATAGCAGAGTCAATGAATGACAACATAAACATGAACAGTACAATAGCAGAGTCAATGAATGACAACATAAACATGAACAGTACAATAGCAGGGCCAATGAATGACAACATAAACATGAACAGTACAATAGCAGGGTCAATGAAAGACAACATAAACAGTACAATAGCAGAGTCAATGAATGACAACATAAACATGGACAGTACAATAGCAGAGTCAATGAATGACAACATAAACATAAACAGTACAATAGCAGGGTCAGTGAATGACAACTTAAACAGTACAATAGCAGAGTCAATGAATGACAACATAGACATAAACAGTACAATAGCAGGGTCAATGAAAGACAACATAAACAGTACAATAGCAGGGTCTGTGAAAGACAACATAAACATGGACAGTACTATAGCAGGGTCAATGAATGACAACATAAACAGTACAATAGCAGAGTCAATGAATGACAACATAAACATAGACAGTACAATAGCAGGGTCAATGAATGACACATAAACATGGACAGTACAATAGTAGGGCCAATGAATGACAACATAAACATAAACAGTACAATAGCAGGGTCAATGAATGACAACATAAACATGAACAGTACAATAGCAGGGTCAATGAAAGACAACATAAACAGTACAATAGCAGAGTCAATGAATGAGAACATAAACATAAACAGTCAATAGCAGGGTCAATGAAAGACAACATAAACAGTACAATAGCAGAGTCAATGAATGACAACATAAACATAGACAGTACAATAGCAGAGTCAATGAATGACAACATAGACATAGACAGTACAATAGCAGAGTCAATGAATGACAACATAGACATAAACAGTATAATAGCAGATTCAATGAATGACAACATAAACATAGACAGTACAATAGCAGGGTCAATGGATGACAACATAGACATAAACAGTATAATAGCAGATTCAATGAATGACAACATAAACATAAACAGTACAATAGCAGAGTCAATGGATGACAACATAGACATAAACAGTATAATAGCAGATTCAATGAATGACAACATAAACATAGACAGTACAATAGCGGAGTCAATGAATGACAACATAAACAGTACAATAGCAGAGTCAATGAATGACAACATAAACATGAACAGTACAATAGCAGGGCCAATGAATGACAACATAAATATGAACAGTACAATAGCAGAGTCAATGAATGACAACATAAACATGAACAGTACAATAGCAGAGTCAATGAATGACAACATAAACATGAACAGTACAATAGCAGGGCCAATGAATGACAACATAAACATAGACAGTACAATAACAGGGTCAATGAATGACAACATAAACATAGACAGTACAATAGCAGGGTCAATGAATGACAACATAAACATAGACAGTACAATAGCAGAGTCAATGAATGACAACATAAACATGAACAGTACAATAGCAGGGCCAATGAATGACAACATAAACATGAACAGTACAATAGCAGGGTCAATGAAAGACAACATAAACAGTACAATAGCAGAGTCAATGAATGACAATATAAACATGGACAGTACAATAGCAGGGTCAATGAATGACAACATAAACAGTACAATAGCAGGGTCAATGAAAGACAACATAAACAGTACAATAGCAGAGTCAATGAATGACAATATAAACATGGACAGTACAATAGCAGAGTCAATGAATGAGAACATAGACAGTACAATAGCAGGGTCAATGAAAGACAACATAAACAGTACAATAGCAGAGTCAATGAATGACAATATAAACATTTACAGTACAATAGCAGGGTCAATGAATGACAACATAAACAGTACAATAGCAGAGTCAATGAATGAGAACATAAACAGTACAATAGCAGGGTCAATGAATGACAACATAAACAGTACAATAGCAGGGCCAATGAATGACAACATAGACAGTACAATAGCAGGGTCAATGAAAGACAACATAGACAGTACAATAGCAGGGTCAATGAATGACACCATAAACATAAACAGTACAATAGCAGAGTCAATGAATGACAATATAAACATAGACAGTACAATAGCAGAGCCAATGAATGAGAACATAAACATAAACAGTACAATAGCAGAGTCAATGAATGACAACATAAACATAGACAGTACAATAGCAGGGCCAATGAATGACAACATAAACATGAACAGTACAATAGCAGAGTCAATGAATGACAACATAAACATAGACAGTACAATAGCAGAGTCAATGAATGACAACATAGACATAAACAGTACAATAGCAGAGTCAATGAATGACAACATAGACATAAACAGTACAATAGCAGAGTCAATGAATGACAACATAGACATAAACAGTACAATAGCAGGGCCAATGAATGACAACATAAACATAAACAGTACAATAGTAGATTCAATGAATGACAACATAAACATAGACAGTACAATGGCAGAGTCAATGAAAGACAACATAAACATAAACAGTACAATAGCAGAGTCAATGAATGACAACATAAACAGTACAATAGCAGGGTCAATGAATGACAACATAAACATAAACAGTACAATAGCAGAGTCAATGAATGACAACATAGACATAAACAGTACAATAGCAGAGTCAATGAATGACAACATAGACATAAACAGTATAATAGCAGATTCAATGAATGACAACATAAACATAAACAGTACAATAGCAGGGTCAATGAATGACAACATAAACATGAACAGTACAATAGCAGGGTCAATGAATGACAACATAAACATAGACAGTACAATAGCAGGGTCAATGAATGACAACATAAACATAGACAGTACAATAGCAGAGTCAATGAATGACAACATAGACATAAACAGTACAATAGCAGGGTCAATGAAAGACAACATAAACAGTACAATAGCAGTCAATGAATGACAACATAAACATAAACAGTACCATAGCAGGGTCAATGAATGACAACATAAACAGTACAATACCAGGGTCAATGAATGACAACATAAACATAGACAGTACAATAGCAGAGTCAATGAATGACAACATAAACATGGACAGTACAATAGCAGGGTCAATGAATGACAACATAAACATGAACAGTACAATAGCAGGGTCAATGAATGACAACATAAACATAGACAGTACAATAGCAGAGTCAATGAATGACAACATAAACAGTACAATAGCAGAGTCAATGAATGACAACATAAACATAAACAGTACAATAGCAGAGTCAATGAATGACAACATAAACATAAACAGTACAATAGCAGGGTCAATGGATGACAACATAAACATAGACAGTACAATAGCAGGGTCAATGAATGACAACATAAACATAAACAGTTCAATAGCAGGGTCAATGAAAGACAACATAAACAGGACAATAGCAGAGTCAATGAATGACAACATAAACATAAACAGTACAATAGCAGGGTCAATGAAAGACAACATAAACAGTACAATAGCAGGGTCAATGAAAGACAACATAAACAGGACAATAGCAGAGTCAATGAATGACAACATAAACATAGACAGTACAATAGCAGAGTCAATGAATGACAACATAAACATGAACAGTACAATAGCAGAGTCAATGAATGACAACATAAACATAGACAGTACAATAGCAGGGTCAATGAATGACAACATAAACATAGACAGTACAATAGCAGAGTCAATGAATGACAACATAAACATGAACAGTACAATAGCAGGGCCAATGAATGACAACATAAAAATGAACAGTACAATAGCAGGGTCAATGAAAGACAACATAAACAGTACAATAGCAGAGTCAATGAATGACAATATAAACATGGACAGTACAATAGCAGGGTCAATGAATGACAACATAAACAGTACAATAGCAGGGTCAATGAAAGACAACATAAACAGTACAATAGCAGAGTCAATGAATGACAATATAAACATGGACAGTACAATAGCAGAGTCAATGAATGAGAACATAAACAGTACAATAGCAGGGTCAATGAAAGACAACATAAACAGTACAATAGCAGAGTCAATGAATGACAATATAAACATGGACAGTACAATAGCAGAGTCAATGAATGAGAACATAAACAGTACAATAGCAGGGTCAATGAAAGACAACATAAACATAGACAGTACAATAGCAGAGTCAATGAATGAGAACATAAACAGTACAATAGCAGGGTCAATGAAAGACAACATAAACAGTACAATAGCAGAGTCAATGAATGATAATATAAACATGGACAGTACAATAGCAGGGTCAATGAATGACAACATAAACAGTACAATAGCAGAGTCAATGAATGAGAACATAAACAGTACAATAGCAGGGTCAATGAATGACAACATAAACAGTACAATAGCAGGGTCAATGAATGACAACATAAACATGAACAGTACAATAGCAGAGTCAATGAATGACAACATAAATATAAACAGTACAATAGCAGGGTCAATGAATGCTCATATTTAACAGACTACTAGCTAGGATATTTAGTTTAGTTTTCCAAGGAAAGAAACAATTATTGAAATTATTTGTATGTTTTGTCATTTGTCTTTTCTCGATTCATACCGAGCATCTGAGTTCATGTATTCTTAATTTTTTGGCAGCCATTAAATATTTTGTCAACTTTTCAGAATTTTTCATTCATTGCATCGGGGCGACACCTAGCGGAGGTGCCAGTCGCTACATTATGTGATAAAGTTTGTCAGTGACTTGGAACAGGTTGGTGATTTTCTGTGGGTAGACTGGTTTCCTCCACCAATAAAACTGACCGCCATGTCATGATGATTATTTGACTGAAATATTGTTGAAATTGATGTTAAACGCCATAACTCTTAACCCTATTATTTTGTTCATCCTGACATTAATTGGATAAAAACATACTTCTTTAAAGAGTTTAAGGGCGTACTTTGAAGTACACCTATCTATATACACTTGTATCATTGTTTAAATAATCAAACTGTTAAGTGCTTTAATGGTATTAAGGGAAGGATATTGCCTCTCAAAATATTTGTAAATAATAAATTAACAAATTGTTTAAAGAATATTGAATTAAATAAAACTGGTAAATTATATTTTTTAAGAAGTATTTTTGGGAAATTTGAACTTCAAAAGTACCTTGAATTTCCTTTATCAAAAGAATTAAGATCTATTTTGACAAAACTAAGGATTAGTGCTCATTCTCTTGCAATAGAAACAGGTCGCTACAATAACACTCTTAAAAAGCAACGTTTTTGCAAGCACTGCCCAACATCTGTGGAAAATGAATCTCATTTCATATTATATTGTTGCAGGTTTGACAATTTGCGACTTACTAGTGATTATATATTTCCCAGTTCAAGGGTTGATGCAGATCTCATTAAGGACATTCTAAATCCCAGTAATATCAATAACGCTAAACTCATTTGCAGATTCTTAAAAGAAGCAAATGCTATTCGCATCGAAGATATAAATACAGGTTAATAATTTTTCACTTTCGTATATGTTCTGTACAAATTTATACACCTCTCTGTCTTGTGTCATTTACTATTGTTAGTACATTGTCTTATTGCTGTTTGATGTGATGTACACCAACATGTGGTTAATTCATCAATAAAACTATTTGATTTGATTTGATAAAGACAGTAGAACTTCTGTTGTGTTTATATATAAGTAGATGGGAATACATTGTATCTGTCACTTCAATGTAAATGTAAATAATTGAATACCAATTACTGAATTAGTTCTAATCTAATTAATGTTATATATGTTTATGGATTGCCAGTGACTTGCGACAGGTCCGTGGTTTTCTCTGGGTGCGGTTTCCTCCACCAATAAAACTGACCACCATGATATAACTGCAATATTGTTGAAAGTGGTGATAAACACCATAAATCCAACCAAAAATCTATTTATTTTGTTTGGTACAAAATGTTATTATTTCCCCTTAGTGAAAGTATGTTATCTGCTACCGGTAAATGATTACTCTAGAGATAAATGAATAATAAATATCCTCAGACATTTACTGTTTATAGGAATAAAGGAGTTGACTAATACTAGATTTTGTACATCGTTTCTACATGTACAAATGTATCTTAAAAGGCCCTGTTACACGGTAAAGCAAGTATCGCGATTCTTGTATCATGCAACTTTTTGTAACATGATCCTTGTCAGTTTACACACTAAATCAAGTAGCATGTTTCATGCAGTTTGTTTACAAATTATTCCCGCCAAAATGGAGAATCCTGACAATGAAAACATTATCATACAAATTGAGGAGACTCTCCATCTGCTCCTTTGATCAAATAACATCACTACTTTTTTCTCCTTTCCAGCCATGTTTTATTTACCATGTGCTGACCATGTGCTTTTATTTGTTGATGATGTTGTAACCTCCTGACCTCAAACCAAGATCTCTGATTGGTCTGAGATAAAATGTATCGTGACCCTTGCTGTACAGAATAGAACATGTTCTATCCCAAAGTGTGTATCATGCAACTTCTAAAAGTTGCATAATACAGAGTAATAGCACTGTTTACACTGTATTTTTTGGTTTATGATACAAGTATCATGAATTGATACTTGCTTTATCGTGTAACAGGGGCTTTAGCTTATTATTAATAATTTCTTGGCAAATTTTGTTTGTATCTTACAAATCCAGAAGTTATATTAAAAACTTTTCTTTTTTTTCTCAATAGACAGACCAGAAAAGGCAGAATGAATTTTTTTTAAACTTAAATTTCATTTAAATTTCCAACATTGAAATAATTGTATTTAATATACAATATGCAAAAAAGTCACTTCATAAAGCATTATAATATACAAATACTAAGACAAGAGAAGAAAATTATGATATTAAACATGTATTAATCCTTTCTGGCACAGGTTGCATGCATACATTTGTAGGTCACATTGCAAATGGACAGGATAGATACATGTACATACAGGGCCGGATTATGGCCTTTGTAGGCCCTAGGCACTATTTTGACATTTTTTTGCATATTAAGATTAAAAATGAAGTGCACCAAATAAAAAGCTTCTGTTCAGGTAATTCTAAATTTCGTAGGCCATAGCTAGGAACAGTGCCTAATGGATACTCCGGTACTGGATACATGTACATGTATATGAGAATTTTAATATCATACATGCCACATGGCTGTTAATCAGATTTTTAAAGTTTAGTAGTACATGTCTTGTCCTGAATATATACATGTACATACCTATACTGTATACAGTATATTTTATTGGCTGTGCTAATTGTACATGCTATTTGTGTGTTATGTAAGATTTGCACAATGTACAAAGATTAGAGAAAATTGAAATTTCATTGTATAATAGACGGAAACTAGATTAATCATCTTAAATATATTTATATGTAACAAGGATTTCTACAGCTGTTGTACTGCTTTTTTGTATTTTGTAGATACTGATTATGAGGTTATGTGAAGGGATTTTTCTGATTATACATGACTCCCCTTGATGCCCTCCTAACTAAAAAATGTATATAGTGAACAAAATTACTTGGAAGATTCCAATTTACCCTATATATTTCATATAAAACTACATTTTTTTCAAAATTTTATCCTGAATTCAATTTCTTGTCCAATTTTGATGAACAAATTTATCAGCGAAGCTGTAATTGTATTTAAATTTTCTCAATTTTTTCAATATGATTCTTGATACTATTAACTAATACACAAAACTGAAATAATTTTGTCCAAAACACACAAATTCAATACAGCATATACTCACTCATGATATAGTGTCTTTCTTAAATCATGGCAATATGAACAACTTTCAAATAAATACTATAAACTGTATAGTTATCTGGTTTTTATGATACATGTATATTATTTTTATGTAGAATTTTGTGGGGAGGGGGCGATAATACAGTCAATTGTTTGGAGATGAATTTTGAGATCAATTGAATAATGAAATTATTTACCATTAGAAATTTTAATGACTTCATTCCAAATAGAAAAAAAAAAACTGTTAGTACATATTTATAAAACCAAACATTTGATTTTTGTTTAGTTTAAGTATTTAGTTTTCAAGCCCATTTTGTTGATGTTAGACATGGTAGCCAACTGGTAGTTTCCCTGTATGTTTTAATATTTCCCTCCTTGCAGTATGAGTAATCATAAAAATACCAGATCTTCACACTAGACATGGTAGATGTGATGTACATTTTGTACATGTGGGAGTGGAAAATATTTCCAAGTTTGATATATTTCTGGTTTTTCAACAAAATCACAAAGAAAAGTTGTTAGAAAGAGGTTTGAAGCGTCGGTTAATGTTATTAATTTTATTGAAGCAAAACTGATTTTCAGAATATATTTTGATACACCCTGTTTCGATTCTGAGAGTACAGCTACATATCTGTATGGTAGATTACAACTTGTTTCCTCTTAATATTTATGAATACCAGCTCCATAACATGTTAATGTTTAAATAGTAACACCTGATTGTGTTTTAGCCATATAAATAATGTTTTACATTTGTAGAGCAGCCCCCTGGTGTTAGTTTCAGAAAATAAGGTTTTACATTTGTAATGCAGTCTTGCCTGTTGTGTGAACTAACCGCATCTCAATTGCAATCGCGACTCACAGTCAGTGCTACTGGTCCACACAACAGGCTTGACCTGATACAAAGTATTGTACCAACACACTATGTATGTAATATGTACATGTATATATCACACTATTCACAGTGATTTATCAGGCCATCTCTCTTGACTATTTTATGACCACAACTTTCAACCCTACAAATCTATAAATTTAAAGTTAGAAAGGTGAAGATGTTAGGTGTAATTTTAAGCCTTATTACTTCTGACATGATATATAAACATATTTTAAGATCTACATTCTCATTTAAAATTCAGTTTTATTATATATATTATAACCCAGAAAATTTGTTGAAGATCGTAAATGTTGTATTAATGGGTTTGTTCTATTTATCAGGCTTCAGCTTGGTTTAAACTGTGTAATTCCAGCTTAGTGCAGATTTATTGTTCAGGATGCTAGACAAAGATGACTTATCTAAATGTACTTTTATAAAGGGTAAAAAGATTTGGCATATAAAGTTAATAGGACCTACAATATATATTTTATCTCCATGAAATACATGTATTAGTCACTTGGATTTGAGTAGGAAGTGATTTAAGATGTTTGCCCCACCTTTTTAAACCAAATCAAGTTAAAAGACATTTTCTGTAAACAATATATTATATATGTATGTCCTAGATTTAAACATACAATCATGTATCTCTTCAGATCTTAGGTCATTATGAAAAATCAGGTTTTTAAATATTTTTATCTGATGTCACCAAATGTAGTACTTGTATATACTAGACAAAATTGTTCCTATTTCATGTAGTGTTTAATTACAGTGTATAATTGTATGATCAGTAATCAGAGGTCCTTGTAGGATAAAATTGTCATGATTGACAGACCTACATGTACACGTTGTATGATTAGATTTTTCAAGTGAGGTTCGATAAACTCCTAAAGCAATAAACTCCTAAATCAACGTAGTCTTGTGGACAGATTAAAATGTACATTCAACAGAATTTTTTTTCAGTTATTTACCTTCAATTTCAACTATTTTCCTCTGGAGAGAAATTGCTGAAAGTTGCTGGACACATCCAGAACAGGTAAAAAATGTAAATGGTTTCAGCTACATGTATTTATACCCCCCGCAACGAAGTTGTAGGGGGGTATACTGGTTTCACCATATCCGTCAGTCTGTCCGTCCGTCTGTAGACAAATCCTATGTCGTACGATAACTTGAGTTGTGTTTCTTAGAATCTTTTAAAATTTTATCAGCTCTTTACTGATGAAGAGAGGAGGATCCCTTTCATTTTTGATGATTTTCACGATTAGGGTAAAAATCCTATTTTCCGTCATATCAAGTCCAATAATTCTGGAGCGGCAAATGTGAAAATCGTCAAAAATGAAAGGGATTCTCCTCTCTTCACCGGTAAGCTGCTGATAAAATTTCAAAACATTCTGAGAAACACTACTCAAGTTATCATACGACATATGGTAAAAATCCTATTTTCCGTCATATCAAGTCCAATAACTCTGGAACGGCAAAAATGAAAATCGTCAAAAATGAAAGGGATCCTCCTCTCTTCACCGGTAAGCTGCTGATAAAATTTCAAAACATTCTGAGAAACACTACTCAAGTTATCATAAAGCACATTGTATGCAAATTTTACTAGCCCGAACCAAATTGGGAAATTTTTAGTAGACAGTGGCATGGGGCTAGTGGTTTTTGGCACAAGCTGTTTTTCATGAAATGATCATATTGCTATATTATATATATAGCTATACATGTACAGCATGTGGACAAAAGTGATTCCGTTTCCGCCATCTTCCCTATATATTTCATATAAAACCACTTATTTTCATAACATTCTCATGAAGTCATTCCTTAGCCGATTTTCTTGAAATTTTCACCTTTAAAAACAGAATTAATTAGAGTTTATCTTAATATCTTCATGTAATTTTTTCGCACTTTTATTTGCAAGCATTTATAATTTAAACACAATGGAAATTATTGACGTCACAATTTTATATGATTATATAGTAAGATTTGGTGAAAAAATTAAACTTCGTTTTTGAATCAATTCTTAAGAGAAAGTAGAAATAAAATTATTTGCAAATTATACGAAGAAGAAACTATATTTATTTCTGCATTTAATGCTGAAAATTTCATGAAAATCAGATAAGGAATGACTTAATGAGAATGTTATGAAAATAAATGGTTTTATATGAAATATATAGGGAAGATGGTGGAAACGGAATCACTTTTGTCCACATGCTGTATATTGGTCATAATCCAAACAAATGTGGTATTGTACACAATATATCTGTTTTGCACATTCCTATAAGAAGAATTTGATTCATTATTATGATGGCCTGATCATTTGTTGACAATGTGGGTTTTACCTGTGTTTTAAAGTGATAGATGATATACATTACATGTAATTTACCTGTATTATGAGCTACCTGATTACTACTAGGAGTGAAGATCTAATGTCATTCCTAAAATATGTATATTGACATATAAAGAAGGTCAAGTTATTTAAAGTAATATTACACCAGTTTTGGGTGAAGAAAAATAACTTTTGATCCTGCTTCTATAGGAGTAGTACCCAATCTATTTGTTTTTGAGATAGCTTAAAATGGAAGACTAAATTTGGTTAATTTTCGGCCTTAAATTTAGATTAGCTTTAACCCCAGAATGCTTTAAAATATCAACTTTTTGTTAGCTGCTCACCACATTATGTTTTTCTGGGTTGATTTTTTTGCATTTGAACCTCAGTGCTACCTAGGTTATTTTTGATATTGGTATTTTACAGCCGTTTTTGCATCTATTTTTTTGTGCAGTAATTATTTGAAGCCTTTACAATTGTTGATTTTTATGTTCTGTTATATCATGCCTTTTGTTGACTATATAAAGTATTGAAAACTTATTAGCCTTAATTCCTATTGCCATAAGCTTGAATCCCAGTGGCACAAACCTGAATATGTCTAAATCTCATTTTGTATCCATTGTCAACTAATTCAATCACTTTCTGTAACAGGAGCGTGTTTGGATAACCGATATGTCTCGCTTGGTGGTTGCCAAGCAAAAAGCTCACAAACAGACAGACACAGGATCAAAAGTTATACTTTTTTTATATTTCAAACATCAAATTTTTACTAAGTAGGCCATACTGTTAATAGCCAATGGTTCCTTGAGCAAGTTGAGAATGTAAATATTAAACATTATATAAAACATTCGTCGCCTTGACAATGGTATGGTTATTATCCCCTCACCAACGAAGTTGCGAGGGGATATAGTAACGCTACCGTCCGTCCGTCACAATCCTTGTGAACACTCTAGGATCAACATCCTTCAATGGATTTTGACCAAACTTGGTACATATTTAGTCCTTAAGAGAATCTGGAACCCTAAAGATTTTCAAGGTCAAAGGTCAAGGTCACAGGGTCAAATTTTTACCACATAACATCCTTGTGAACACTCTAGAATCAACATCCTTCAATGGATTTTGACTAAACTTGGTACATACTTAGTACTTAGGAGAGTCTGGAACCCTATTGATTTTCAAGGTCATAGGTCAAAGGTCAAGGTCACTGGGTACATTTTTTACGTGTAACATCATTGTGAACACTCTAGAATCAACATCCTTCAATGGATTTTGACCAATCTTGGTACATACTTAGTCCTTAGGAGAATCTGGAACCCTATTGATTTTCAAGGTCATAGGTCAAAGGTCAATGTCACCGGGTCAAATTTTTACCACGTAACATCCTTGTGAACACTCTAGAATCAACATCCTTCAATGGAGTTTGACCAAACTTGGTACATACTTAGTCCTTACGAGAGTCTGGAACCCTATTGATTTTCAAGGTCAAAGGTCAATGTCACCGGGTCAAATTTTTACTGCATAACATCCTTGTGAACACTCTAGAATCAAGATCCTTCAATGGATTTTGACCAAACTTGGTACATATGTAGTCCTTAGGAGAGTCTGGAACCTATTGATTTTCAAGGTCATAGGTCAAAGGTCAATGTCACCGGGTCAAATTTTTACTGCGTAACATCCTTGTGAACACTAGAATCAACATTCTTCAATGGATTTTGACCAAACTTGGTACATACTTAGACCTTAAGAGAATCTGGAACCCTATTGATTTTCAAGGTCAAACGTCAAGGTCACAGGGTCTAGTTTTTAGGCGAGGGGATACGCCACGCTTTGCGTTGCCCTTGTTATTTTAATTCTGCAAATTTCTTAACAAATTTTATTTGCAGAAGTTTGTCAATGTTTAAATACGATAGATATATTACAAATAGCCTTATCATTACAAAATATATCAATAAAACATATCAACATAAAAATAAATATCTACTTTTGACAGCAAGGTTTCCGAAAGGGAGATAATTTAAACACAAATTGAACACACCCGTTACACAATCTCCCCGAAAAAGTTCAAATCTTGGGTCACACGCATATCATTTGCATTACTGTTCTGGAGAACAGAATTATCTGCTGTCAAAATTTTGCGATTTGCTCATAAATTCTGCTTTTGAGTGGATTTTTGATGTTATGCAGTTGATTTTAGTTAAATTAAGTGGCATATTAAGTAAAAATATTTAATCCAAAAATTTCATAATATTGTGGTGTAATATTACTTTAATAAATACTAATTAAGTAAATCTCAGAAAAGTTTTGAATTATGATTTGAGAACAGATGCCTAGATACTAGAGCATTGTATTGACTAGATATTACCCAGCATTTGTACGTACATGTATATGTTACATTTTACATATAAACATTGATAAACATGTACAAAATCTAAGTTGAATATATATAAAGTCTTGTGACTGTGGAGGAGTGTACATGTACCTAAGAAAAGTCATCTTACATTCTATTTGTAGACAATGAATGGTATTAAGGGGGGATTTTTTCTAGATATGGCATTATGGGTTGGACCGTTCATGTAGCTCTTGATTAACAAAGAAATTGAATGGGACATAAATTTTAAGGGAGGGTTTCTTGCAGATACTAGAAATTGCCTCCAAGGTTTAAGTTTATTTTTAGCCTGATTGCCCCATAATTTGTAGATCATGGTTTTGATTCAATTGTTTCAGGTCAAACCAAAGATAATGAACTTGTTGTTTCTCTCTAAGTACACAGCTTTATTAAGAAAGTAATTGAGATCAAACACTGGCATATTTGGAGACGAGACAGTCAGTGTGTCTGGGTTGAGGGACATGTCTATAGATGCATTCTGTTGTTTAAGTGAGCGAGCGCTGTAAAATCCATACTCAGTGTGTTTGTTTATAAAAGTTTTAAATAATGTATTTAGTCGTTTTAGTTAAATATGTTTATCATGTACAAGTTGATTACAACTTCCAAACTAAGGCTAAGCCATAAGTTTTATATCAGATGATGTTTGTGTTGTTAAGCAGTAATAAGAAGGGTGTCAATAGTAGAGCAGGAGCATACCGAAAACCTGAGTTCATCCCCCCGTCCCCCTCCTTCGATTTACACTTTCTGATTACCTCTTTGGATACTGGCAGTGATTTCTAATAGATAATTTTAATGAAAGTTCTTAAATGGAGGTACAAATTAAAATCAATTCTCAAAGGGTGTTAACCATTTTGTATTCAGACTAATTGCATGGGACTGAAAATAATTTAAACAGGAATATTTAGATTTTTTTAGGAAATAATATTGATTACTTGTAATTAAATACTGTTTGTTTGCAATTGTTAAAAAATGAAAAGATATTAATCCAGCAACATTTAAAATTTGAAGTTTTTGGCAAAAACAAACTGATATAAAATTCATAAATAATATAAAATCCTTTATATACATGGCAATAACAATATTCACAGGCTTACTGGGCCAGCAATAATGATTTTCAGCTGACTCAACTAGAAAAATAAGTTGTCATGGCCCAGCTGGTCAGTACTTAAGTCAACCCCTAGGGCTCTGTTTACCTATTGAATATAAAGTATATATACTTCACCCTCCATCTAATATTATCATTATTATGTATTGATTGTACAAATTGATGTACATACAGCATGGGAGTTCATGATATTTCCACACTTTTCTATTATACACAAAGACTGTCATGTTTGTTGTGATTTTCCTATTTTTATTCCACGGTCTTCCCTGTAATAAACATTATAAATGTTTATCTTTTGCATCGTAGTATGGACTATTTTCATCTTTTAAAATATTTAATGAGGTCATTACAGTACAAGTATACAAGATGTAGTATATAAACAAGTTTTGCCTTTGGTCATTTGTCAGTTAAGATTGTAACATTTTGAATCTATCAATATTATATTTCAGTCCACCAGCAGGCAAATTCACTGGCTGTGGAACCATAGCTGTAAAGTTTTTGGGGGTCGTTTTTTTCTTATGGTCACAAAAAGACCATCTTATGGTCAGAAAAATACCATAAGAGCTAATAAGAGCCCAGCAAATTCATTTAACATGGGGTAGAGATATTTGTTACAGGTAATTACTTGTACTGGTATTTAGGTTCTCAGACAGGTCATTACGTCAGTGAACGAGTGATTGTTGTTTAAAGCCAACAAAGCAATTTTTCAGCTATATCATGGCAAGTTAATTTTCAATGAGATCTGCTTTGTACTAGGCCAACAGGCTTAGTAGGATTATTATAGAGCTAGCTCACTGACACAACAATCTGTGGATTGCTATATAAACACAACATGCTATATTACAAGTTTAAAATTAAAAAAAAATGGATTTAATTTTTTTTCTGAATTTTTATTTTGCATGTGTTTTGCGACAGTCACACATCAGGTTTTACAGTTAAACAAAATGGTTTGTTGTGCATTTATTGGGTGATTGTACATGTATGTACATCCAGCTGTCTCTTTACAGAAAAACTGCCAAAAAAATTTAAAAAACGGGAAAAGAAAGCTGTCTTTTCTCATATTGAAAAATTTCATTTAAAATCTCATCTTTTCCTTTGTCGCAATTAATATTTGATTTCTATTTCAGATATGAAAGGAACAAATTATATACATATATTGGGGAAGTGGTTGTGTCAGTCAACCCTTACAAACCTGTCGAAATCTACAATAAAAACTATGTTGATGAGTACAAGGGGAGAGAAATCTATGAGAGACCACCACATATCTTTGCTTTGGCAGACAGTGCATATAAAACAATGAAGAGAAAAAGTCGAGATACATGCATCGTCATATCAGGTTTGATATTTCAATGTTTTCACAGAGACAGTCACAATATTAAATTTTATGATCGTAAGGTCAAAACACTTAGTTGCTACATATAACAGTTTAATTGACACCACATTCCACAGTGAACATTGTACTGGTAAATGTTATGATCCCAAGGTCAAAACACTTAGTTGTTACATATAACAGTTTAATTGACACCACATTCCACGGTGAACATTGTACTGGTAAATGTTATGATCCCAAGGTCAGAACACTTAGTTCCTACATATAACAGTTTAATTGACACCACATTCACCGCCACCGGTGAACATTGTACTGGTAAATGTTATGATCCCAAGGTCAGAACACTTAGTTCCTACATATAACAGTTTAATTGACACCACATTCCACGGTGAACATTGTACTGGTAAATGTTATGATCCCAAGGTCAGAACACTTAGTTCCTACATATACATGTAACAGTTTAATTGACACTGCATTCCACGGTGAACATCGTACTGGTAAATTTTATGATCGTAAGGTCAGAACACTTAGTTCCTACATATAACAAGTTTAATTGACACCACATTCACCGGTGAACATTGTACTGGTAAATGTTATGATCCCAAGGTCAGAACACTTAGTTCCTACATTTAACAGTTTAATTGACACCACATTCCACGGTGAACATTGTACTGGTAAATATTATGATCCCAAGGTCAGAACACTTAGTTCCTACATATTACAGTTTAATTGACACCACATTCCACGGTGAACATTGTACTGGTAAATGTTAAGATCCCAAGGTCAGAACACTTAGTTCCTACATATAGCAGTTTAATTGACACTGCATTCCACGGTGAACATTGTACTGGTAAATTTTATGATCGTAATATATAAGGTCAGAACACTTAGTTACTACATATTACAGTTTAATTGACACCACATTCCACGGTGAACATTGTACTGGTAAATGTTATGATCCCAAGGTCAGAACACTTAGTTCCTACATATAACAGTTTATTTGACACCACATTCACCGCCACCGGTGAACATTGTACTGGTAAATGTTATGATCCCAAGGTCAGAACACTTAGTTCCTACATATAACAGTTTAATTGACACCACATTCCACGGTGAACATTGTACTGGTAAATGTTATGATCCCAAGGTCAGAACACTTAGTTCCTACATATACATGTAACAGTTTAATTGACACTGCATTCCACGGTGAACATCGTACTGGTAAATTTTATGATCGTAAGGTCAGAACACTTAGTTCCTACATATAACAAGTTTAATTGACACCACATTCACCGGTGAACATTGTACTGGTAAATGTTATGATCCCAAGGTCAGAACACTTAGTTCCTACATTTAACAGTTTAATTGACACCACATTCCACGGTGAACATTGTACTGGTAAATATTATGATCCCAAGGTCAGAACACTTAGTTCCTACATATTACAGTTTAATTGACACCACATTCCACGGTGAACATTGTACTGGTAAATGTTATGATCCCAAGGTCAGAACACTTAGTTCCTACATATAGCAGTTTAATTGACACTGCATTCCACGGTGAACATTGTACTGGTAAATTTTATGATCGTAATATATAAGGTCAGAACACTTAGTTACTACATATAGCAGTTTAATTGACACCACATTCCAATATAACCTGCCTTGTGAAGATGTAAAGGGAGATAACTACGCTGCCATTACATATTATATTTTGTAGATTCATCAGTTTTTTTTGTACATCCCATCTGATACATTGTATGTATCTAGACATTAAGTTTTGTCCTATTGTTCTTCTTTAGGTCCATCCCACATTTAATTTCAGCAAAAATTTGATTTTGGACATTAACCTTTTCCGTTCTGCAGTTACACTTCTTGATTTTGACGAGCGAGGGATCCCCTTGATTTGCCAAAAAAAAAAAAAATTCCCATAAAGACAAGTAAATCAATGTTTTTGAACACAATACACAGGTCAAGTTTGAATTTGATTCAACACATGCTATGTTTTATTTTTATTAATTGTAAATAGATGACCACAGTTTGATGAGAACAAGTCTTTTCTTTTACAGGTGAAAGTGGATCAGGTAAAACAGAGGCATCAAAGATAATTATGAGATACATAGCAGCCGTTACCAATGTCGGAGGTCAAAAAGAGGTTGAAAGGTTAGTTAAGTACATTAAAATTAGGTCACACAAAAACATGGTACAGGAAACCCTTACATCGGCAAATGATTTAAATCTACTGTGAAGAAGTAATATAGATCGTACTGAACATAGGAAAATAAAGTATTTCTTAATTTAAAGAAGAAGTAACAGAAAAAGCAATAATATCATAAATTTTATTTATTGATCATAATTAAGGTATGAGAAAAGGGAGTTGTTTTTCTCTATTTAAGCAGAGTTGGGGTGTTATGGTGATTAACACCACTTTCAACAATATTTCAAATATATCATGGTGGTCAGTTTTAATGGTGAAGGAAACAACAGTACCCGGAGAAAACCACCAACCTGAAGCCAAGTCACTGACAAACTTTATCACATAATGTTATATCGAATACACCTCGCCATGAAGGGGATTCGAACTCACAACTTTAATGGTGATAGGCACTGATTGCACTGGTAGTTGTAAATCTAACTACGATTACGACCACGACCATGATGGTATGCATGTTATAGTTGACTTTGCATGATGTGATATAATTCTGGTTAATTTTTCAGTCACTGGGATCGAATATCTAAGAGGGATTAAATTATCCTGTAATAATATATAATTACTGACAATTTGAGTTTCCTAATTTTGACATTGACATGATTTTTAGCAATCGATTGTTATATATATGTTATATTTAGGTCTCGTCATGCAAAAGAAGTGGAGAGGTTTGTTTTAGCCCTTTATCACTTTCCAGGAATGAACAAACAAAACTCCAATTTATCTTACTTTTCTATACACTATTTGTTCTTTCTTTGTTTCATACAGTATTGATATGATTCTTACACTTATACAGTTGTTCTGTATTATATCCCACATCGTCATTTGTTTTGGAATAAATTTTTTTTTTACAAATGAACACAGTTTACACATTTCATTCATTTGACCATCCTCAGTTAATTATCCTATTTTTTTGGCACTTCAGATTAATTTAGACTTTTGTGTGAGATTTATATGGTTAAGGGGTTCTTTCACAAGTGTAAGAAGTTTCATCTTTTGTAGTTTGGGATTTTGCAGCCAAATAGTGCAAGATAAATAATTATGCTGTGCTCGGCATAAAATGAGCTGCTATATGTGTGTGGAAATAAATGGGGGACTGTCAGTAACGAGCGGCAGTATAAAGAGGGAGCACTGTATATTATTAAAGAAATTGTTTACCTCTTTCTAAATATCCGTAAATAAATTCACAAACTTGCCATAGACAATTTACATTTGAAGGTTAATTTAAATGTTAAGAGAATAAAAATCTTCCATCGTTTATTGACCAATAATAAGATCTTTCTTAAATTGCATGGTCTTCTCAAATATTACTTATTTTCTTGTTCATTTTCTTATCATTCACTACATTACAACAGATTGATTTATGTCAGGGCTCACGTTGGAGGGCGATTTGGGTGAAGAAGTCGCCTTGTGAAGGTTGACTTCGCTTTTTCGTTGGTGAAAAGCGAAGTTCAAGTCGCCTTGTAATTTTGAAGAGTCACCCTATGTCGCCGCCCACGTATTTTCTCCACTTGTCATTTATGAAAATGTCAATATCGTGCACATGTTTATTGAAGTCTATCATATCCGTTAAGTATTTTGAAAGTGATTTTCTTGGAAAGTAATCCATTACGGTTGATAGAAACTTTAATTTCGTTCATTAGAGCTTATGTTTATATGTGCCCGACTTAAAATAAAACTATTTGTATTTGTTTTCGTTAACAAACAACATTGGCACCATTTTGGAAAGGGGTTGCAATGCGGTAATGTGCTACCGGAAATGTTGACCAACCTTTTTGTCCGAAGCTACTTTCAACAAAACAAACTTTTGATTTATTTTTTCTCATTTCTGTGACATAAAATCATAGTTCTCATATCAAATATGTTCATATATGCGAAGATTGGCAATTCAAAATTCGTTGAAATGAACGGGGTCGCTTCAGATATTTAGCCATCCACATTGATATTTTATACTCGACGCCGGGTTAATATTACAATCTATCGAACTGTTTATTTACATCCAGATGCGTGTAAACGTTAATGCATATCCAATTAAAAAATAGAATTTGAACTACAGTAGCTTTCCTCCGTTGTTGCAATCTGATTTGAGGTCTGACAAATAATAATTACAGCCTTTACTTTCTTCAATTTTTGACTGACAGTGGCAATTTACGTTTGTGCTGTATTTTCATTCCCTAGCTATATATAGTTGGACCATTGAGCAAATTGACAGAGACATCATTCTTCTGCTGAAGATTACACAAATAAGATTTATTACAACTTGTGTGGTATTGAATCACAGCACAGTAATATTTCGAAAGGAAAAAAAAGAGGGGGGTACATATAAAAAATCATTGGTATGCAAGACTGCAATAGTCAGGTAGACAGAAATAAAATTTTACATTGAGTAGATGTCCTTAAGGTAGTTATGAATAAAAAAAACCCAGAACAAATAAGTTCAGACAGCTTTTTATTTATTAACTAAATTTGGGCAGGGTAACTTCAGAGGGGTCGCAAAAGAATGTTTTGATTAATCACAATTAACTTCTCTCAGAAGTCTCACCACTTCTCTCTGTTGTCTCCCACTTCTCCCTGTGAGCTCTCTGAAAGAGAAGTCACTTCTCCCTCCAATTTGAAAGTAGTGAGAGCCCTGTATGTAGCATTATCTTGTCAAGGATGTACATTATAAATTACACAGTGTGTTACTGACCCTGTATATATCATATTAGGTCACTAACACTATGTCTAACCAATATATCTTACTGGTTACTTTTGAATGATGGATATAGATGTAACTGCATCAAAACTAATAAATATGTAATTTTTGTGTTGTGTGTAAGTGATCCATATGTGTCGCTATAACAATATTTGGTGACTTGTGGAATGTTACATTGGTCAAGTCATTGAACCGACATTTGGGGACAAACTTACACTGCTCAATTGTAATATTTAAAAAACATTAAGACGTTTGTTGATAATTTCATCGTCTGTTGTCTGAGCGAAACGCTTCATCTTTGTTTTGAAAGAAAAAGAGGTGATAACTCTACTACCAACCGTGTATTTAAAATCTACTGACCGTGTATTGAATATACATGGTTTCCATGTGTTCACTTTAAACCAATAATATTCCTTGAAGTTTGTAAGAAGTAAGATATATATATTAATCTATTTGTTTCTCAGTAAAAACAGGAAAATAAATTTGCTATATATATTCATGTATGCTGAAATATAATATAATATGGCTGAAATGTCTCTCATGCTTTAGGCAGAAACTTCAAATGTACAATGTAATTATGATGCTGTTTATATTTATATGATCTTATACCTTCTACTATTTAGGCCATCTATAAACATTGTTTGGTTTATTGTTACATGTACTTGACCGATCCACTAAAACTGACTGTCCCTGCATATACAGAAATAGAACCATTTTAAAAGGCTTCCCCAAAATTATTTATGCTTTAAAGTATGCTATGAATGTATATATATATAAATGTAAGGAATCCCAAAATTATTTATGCATTAAAGTCAGCTATTTATAAACATAAGGAATCTCCAAAATCATATATGCATTTAAGTCAGCTATTTATAAACATAAAGAATTCCCCAAATATTCTATGCACTAAAGTAAGCAAGCTTTTTAAGTTATTGGAAAAGGAGATCATTATTCCTATCTACCTACCTACATAAAAAATGTATCACTTTGCTGGTGTAATGGTTAGCATGCTTGTCTCAAGTGTGGTAGATCGTGAGTTTGAGCCCTGGACGAGTCAATATAGAGACCATAAAATTGGTATATGCTGTTTCTCCACTAAGCACGCAGCATTAAGGAGAAAGAACAAAGACTGGTTGTCTCGAAATCAGAATAATGTGTCTGACTGGAGCAACATGTCTTCACGTCTAAGCATATTGATCTAGTACACAGGACATCATTAATATCTCGCTTGTTCTTGTCATGATATAGCTGAACGATTGCCCACTTAGCGTTAAACGACAATCACCCTCAAAAATTTAATATTATTTTCAATTAAAACATTTTTTTTAATATGACAATAGAAGTTTCATCTCGGAGGTAATTATTTTTTTGTGATAATATAATTAAATATAACTGGTATAAAGTAGTAAAGATATGTTATTTGTTACTCAGCCCCAATTTGTAGAAACAAATACAGACTAATGGGGCTTCATATGATATTTACATGTACCTCTATATATAGATGAAATATTAATCTGTTCTTGTACTGCTACGGTTGACGTGTGAACTTCTATGTAATTTATTAGGACAATTTAATAGAGAAAGATGGGAACAAATGATACACATTTAGCTGTTTACCATCTTTTTACTGTTTGTTCTCTAATAGAATAAGAATGTGTAGTATTAGTTTCTGTGATTTTTAACACAGTGTGGTAGAATATGTCGTTATTGTGTGCTTTGCCACAAAAGAGTCATTCTAATTCATTTATGTAATACAGCATTACATGTTTTCATTGGCTACTCCACAGTAAATATGTCTTAACTAATGGTTCTACTTTGAATGGACTGCCATATTGAATTTTTTGTATCCAAGATGTCAAATTATTGCAATATAATCAAATTAAAACCCATTTCTAATTTCTATCTCAAAAACCAGTTTATATGAGATATTTTATTATAATTCAAATCTGAACCACACAAAAAACATCCACTGTTTATATTAGGCTATGAAAGTGTGGTATGTCGTCATGTTTACTATGATGTTAATGTGTCAAATTTATTGACAATATTTCACGGCTCAAAAGAGCAACTTTTTGTGATGCATTGTAAAACTGCATTTGCAGCCATCACTCCCCATATTACGCCACGCAACTCTTCAAATGCTCGGACCTTCATTAATAAGACGTAGAAAAATAAGTTAATACAAAAATAAAGAACTACATGTTGATCATGATCTTATAGAATTAGCTAGCCAGTTATAAAACTAGCAAAATAGCTCTAATACAAATAATTGATAAGGTAAGCATATTTCAATATACTGTATATACAATACATATAATACAATGTTCCTTGAATCCTTTTATTTTAGGGTGAAAGATGTATTGATTAAATCTAATGTTATACTAGAGGCCTTTGGAAATGCCAAAACAAACAGGAACGATAACTCCAGCCGATTTGGGAAATATATGGATATTAACTTTGACTTTAAAGGTGACCCAATTGGTGGACATATCAATAATTATTTGTTAGAAAAGGTGAGTATTTAAACATATAACAGTTTAATTAAAAGTGTACAGATAAATTTTCATCCTCCAATTTTGTGATTTTGATTGCTAGTAAAAAAGTTCAATTTAACTTACGATACAACATTATGTGATAAAGTTTGAGACAGGTCGGTGGTTTTCTCTGGTACTCTGGTTTCCTTCACCAAAAAAACTGACCACCACGATATTACTGAAATATTGTTGAAAGTGCACGTGGCGCTAAACACAATGAACCAAACCAAAACCATCAATTTAACTTGAGTGTAATTTGAGTGACTGACATGATATATGTAGAGTGACCTGTAAGTTACTGTAACAGTATAGGCATGGACGTGACAGTAGACATCCTGTAAGTTACTGTAACAGTATAGGCATGGACGTGACAGTAGACATCCTGTAAGTTACTCTAACAGTGTAGGCATGGACGTGACAGTAGACATCCTGTAAGTTACTGTAACAGTATAGGCATGGACGTGACAGTAGACATCCTGTAAGTTACTGTAACAGTATAGGCATGGACGTGACAGTAGACATCCTGTAAGTTACTGTAACAGTGTAGGCATGGACGTGACAGTAGACATCCTGTAAGTTACTGTAGCAGTATAGGCATGGACGTGACAGTAGACATCCTGTAAGTTACTGTAGCAGTATAGGCATGGACGTGACAGTAGACATCCTGTAAGTTACTGTAACAGTATAGGCATGGACGTGACAGTAGACATCCTGTAAGTTACTGTAACAGTGTAGGCATGGACGTGACAGTAGACATCCTGTAAGTTACTGTAACAGTGTAGGCATGGACGTGACAGTAGACATCCTGTAAGTTACTGTAACAGTGTAGGCATGGACGTGACAGTAGACATCCTGTAAGGTACTGTAGCAGTGTAGGCATGGACGTGACAGTAGACATCCTGTAAGTTACTGTAGCAGTGTAGGCATGGACGTGACAGTAGACATCCTGTAAGTTACTGTAGCAGTATAGGCATGGACGTGACAGTAGACATCCTGTAAGTTACTGTAGCAGTATAGGCATGGACGTGACAGTAGACATCCTGTAAGTTACTGTAACAGTATAGGCATGGACGTGACAGTAGACATCCTGTAAGTTACTGTAACAGTATAGGCATGGACGTGACAGTAGACATCCTGTAAGTTACTGTAACAGTATAGGCATGGACGTGACAGTAGACATCCTGTAAGTTACTCTAACAGTGTAGGCATGGACGTGACAGTAGACATCCTGTAACAGTGTAGGCATGGACGTGACAGTAGACATCCTGTAAGTTACTGTAACAGTGTAGGCATGGACGTGACAGTAGACATCATATAAGTTACTGTAACAGTGTAGGCATGGACGTGACAGTAGACATCCTGTAAGTTACTGTAACAGTGTAGGCATGGACGTGACAGTAGACATCCTGTAAGTTACTGTAACAGTGTAGGCATGGACGTGACAGTAGACATCCTGTAAGTTACTGTAACAGTGTAGGCATGGACGTGACAGTAGACATCCTGTAAGTTACTGTAACAGTGTAGGCATGGACGTGACAGTAGACATCATGTAAGTTACTGTAACAGTGTAGGCATGGACGTGACAGTAGACATCCTGTAAGTTACTGTAACAGTGTAGGCATGGACGTGACAGTGGACATCCTGTAAGTTACTCTAACAGTGTAGGCATGGACGTGACAGTAGACATCCTGTAACAGTGTAGGCATGGACGTGACAGTAGACATCCTGTAAGTTACTGTAACAGTGTAGGCATGGACGTGACAGTAGACATCATGTAAGTTACTGTAACAGTGTAGGCATGGACGTGACAGTAGACATCCTGTAAGTTACTGTAACAGTGTAGGCATGGACGTGACAGTAGACATCCTGTAAGTTACTCTAACAGTGTAGGCATGGACGTGACAGTAGACATCCTGTAAGTTAGTGTAACAGTGTAGGCATGGACGTGACAGTAGACATCCTGTAAGTTACTGTAACAGTATAGGCATGGACGTGACAGTAGACATCCTTCAAAATGACCAGAACAGTGCTTGTTTCTGCTCTTTGCAGTAATATTTGGCAGTTGTTCAGGACTTTTTGTCATTGCAGGATAAACACAACATATGGGTGTCAGTATTTTTTGCACTCGCTGCAAAAAAGTCTAGAATAGCTTGCCACAGTCTCACTTTTCTACCTGTTAATGTATTTATTATATATGTACCCGGGTACATGTGTAGGTTTTGTTCCACATATTTTCTAAAGATAATGAAATGATATAAATAGTAAGTAGGCATTTTAATATCTTCCTCCTCCTTTTCCATGTATTTAGGGGAAACAAAAGAACTTGTGATATCACAGTCAGATTTATGAGGTTCTAAGTATACACTACACCAGAGTATATGTATAGCTTATGGATTTTGTTGTTAATTGTTAATTTTGTTAGTTTTGCAGTTATATTGTGGGGGATGAAAGCCTAGTCAGTGATAGAAAACTAACCCCTTCCCTTGTGTAGTAGTTTTTAAACATGGATATTGCTTGGTATATTAGCCCCCCTCTTATATGATCCCTCCCACCTAAGACCACCTTTCTTATCAGAACAGATTTCAGATGCACTAATATTGTAAAATAGTACTAAATTTTCACCTTTAAGAGAGGCCATCCTCTTATGAGGCCACTTTTTCCATAGCAAAACGGGTGGCCTGATAAGATGGGGACTACTGTATCTGGGTGCAAATCCAAGTAAATGGTGACTTTTTGTAAAAATCTAAATTTCAAATTTAGCATTTGACAGCATAATTCTGATTGTGGTGTTGGGGTCCCCATTTGAAGAAGGGTAAAATCATCACTGCCACTATAGAAGAAAGGATAAATAATAATAATAGACTCATCTTTTTTTTTTTATTTCAGTCAAGAGTTGTACATCAGCAAGCAGGAGAAAGAAATTTCCATTCTTTTTATGAAGTAGGTAGATACGTACAGCAGATTAGTCTTTTGGGTTGTTTTTTTTTAACAATGATTTTTTTTATCAAAATTTAATTTTGTTTCATATATTTTTGAGAAAAAAAATTAAAAAGAAGGAATTTGTTGATTTTCAATACATCCAAGATATTAAAACAAATATTCATATATATTCCAATCCACTTATAATGAAATTTTAATTAATATTGTAGTGGTGAAATTAGCCTTTTAAGATGTTTCTGATTAAACTTCTAACCTTGGAGTCACTTAGAATACTTTGCAGTGTATGGGAGATAACATACATAAATGAATAATTCCGAAAAGTTTATGAATCATTATCTTCATAAATAAATATATTTTTATTCACAAATAGTCAAATTTACACTGCAGTTAAGACAATGAAACTGTCTAGTGTCAATAATATTGAAATAACAACTAGAATTATTACTTCTAATAAAATATCATAACTTCAAAATAAATAGGAGTAGTTTTTCTCACCCCATGGATAAAGTAGTCCGCTAATTTAGGCGAAAAAGATTTTTCTATCTTACCCAGGCTCCTGCGTATGATAAGCTACACACGTTTTTGTAGATTTATCGATATACATCCGTGTTTTGGCAGTATTTCAAATGTATTTCATAATAAGATATATAGACATTATATATTAAATGTTACCACATCAGTGATAAATACTTTAAAAAAAAAGAAGCTATTTGAGGGGGGGAGGTAATTTTTTTCATTTACGTTAGTTACTAACAAGGGAGAGCACTCTATTATTTTGAAGAAATCCTCTTTGATGTAAAGAATCCTGTATGTTTTTAGTTGATACATGTTTTCTCATGTCATCTTTGACACCATAACTAGCGGAAAAATGTTGACTGGATACAGTACAACATGTATACATTTTGTATGTTTCTCCCCTTGAAGATTTTTCTATTGCATGAAACATTTGACCGTATTCTTCCTTATGCTTTTGGGACCATTGTCCTTTCTAAATTTTTACTGGAGGTTCATCGTTATCAATGTCCATTACAGAGTTGGATCGTTTTAGACTCGAGGCCATTTTCTTAAATACAGAAAACACGTTATTAATAGTAATACATGTATACGGACCGGCATAAATGACGCACCAGACATGAAATAATACGGATTTCTAGAAAATCATAATACAAACGAGGCCAGTCGTGAAGTCGTAACTTTGCCTCCAATTTCCTAAGCCTTAGGCCAAAATCATAAGGGTAGGCAAGTCTGTGTTCAGATCTAGAGTTATGGCCCTGTTTACTTTAGCTGGAAGCAGGGACATTTGTGTCCTATGTCTGTGTTCAGATCTAGAGTTATGGCCCTGTTTACTTTAGCTGGAAGCAGGGACATTTGTGTCCTATGTTTGTGTTCAGATCTAGAGTTATGGCCCCTGTTTACTTTAGCTGGAAGCAGGGACATTTGTGGCCTATGTCTGTGTTCAGATCTAGAGTTATGGCCCCTGTTTACTTTAGCTGGAAGCAGGGACATTTGTGTCCTATGTCTGTGTTCAGATCTAGAGTTATGGCCCCTGTTTACTTTAGCTGGAAGCAGGGACATTTGTGTCCTATGTCTGTCTTCAGATCTAGAGTTATGGCCCCTGTTTACTTTAGCTGGAAGCAGGGACATTTGTGTCCTATGGACACATTCTTTCATTTCTATATTGAAGTTTGGTTATAATAAAGAAATTTCATGTCCTTTTTAGAATTTTAATATATGTGGACTAGACTGTAGCAGACAAGAATTAAATAGTCTTATCCTTGAATTGGTGATATTTTCCTGAATGACCAACCATAATTTTTATGCATTGAAGATTGTCTTAAAAAAGTTAATTGTTTGTCCGTGTTTATTTCAGCTTATATTTGGAGCAAATGATCAGAAACTATCTGAATTGAAATTAACAAGGGATCCACACAAATACTTTTACATCAACCAAGGAGGTGAACCAAAGGTAAGCTACACTCTCTGTTAGACTTCATCATATCATATCAACTTGATTTTGAATATTGGTAAAGTGTGTAAATGACTCCCACTTTGAGGTATGGAACATTTTTCATGATTATTTGAACTGCATCGGTGGTGTAATGGTTAGTATGCTAGTCTCTGGTGCGGTAGATCGTATATATGTTAGATCTAATTAATTATTCAACACTAGTCGGTGCCAATGTTTGCGGAAGTTGGATGTGTACAAGTTGTTGTCAACAGACCAAAATGAAACATCAAAGAGCGTAGTTTATCATTGATGATGTTTGCACTTTAAAAAAGATTCGTTCTTATTGCAAGTTGAAATAATACCATGTGATAGAAGTAAAATAAGATTACATCTGCCACTTAGCAAACATGGATGAACACACGTATTGCACATTCAGGTTTCGGAAATCTTTGAATCTGAGGTCACCGTAAATAAGATTATTCTCGTAATGCTATTTTTTTGTATACAATAATTAAATATTATCCATACATGCCTCAGTATGATCTAAATTTATGCACTGGCTAGTTAGATGTGCTGGTTGTAATCACGATCATTCATGACAAGAGTAACACGATGTGTGTCACTAGTGGAGCAGGAACTGCTTACTCATCAGGAGCACCTGAGTTCACCCACGGTTATAAGTGAGGTTCATATTGCTCGATCTTTAGTTTTCTGTGTAGTGTTTTTAAATCATCGGTTGTCCTTTTGTCCTTTTTCTATTGGCCATAGAATTTTCTGTCCTTTGATTTACGGCTTCTGGTTGCCCCCCTCTGGTATCTTCACACTTTTTTTAGCTACTTTGCAATCAACCTCTATTTTGTACTGTGGTTCTTTCAGACTAAACAGAACTGCAACTTTTTTGTTTTAAGCTTCTATTTTCGGTAATGTCTGTAATGACAAGAACTAAGTAAGATTTAATAAAACATTAATATGAACAATTCTATCTATATCAACAAAATGAACTTTTTACAAAATACAATAATTAATATTTCAGTGTGCTACGATAAGTGATAGAGAAGATTACAGATCTGTTATGAATGCTATGAAGACAATGGGATTTGGTTTTGATCAAGCAGAAGCTCTATGGAAGATTCTCTCTGCTGTACTAAATCTGGTAATAAAGTGAGAAAAAAACCATCCACACTGTCGTAATAATTCTAAAATCTGATCAAGCAATCATAGAAAGATATAAAATCGATACATCTAACACTCATATACACGACCAAAATCTGGTAATAAAATGAAGAAAAAAAACTATCCACACTGTTGGAATAATTCTAAAATCTGATCAAATAATCATAGAAAGATCACAGGCGCTCGTGGCACGGTTCACCCCTCTTTTTCTAACTTTCTGTTTACAAATTTATTTTCAATAAAATTTCTTTATTTCTTTATTATTTCATCTCTTTTTCCTTATTTTAACTTGTTCGTGTCAATATTCATACAATCTCATGTTAACAACAATTTGCATGTTTCGACCCTATCTAGATACTAATAATACAAAAGGCATGCAACTCAGCAGGTTTAAAAATCGTACCCCTGCTCGCTTTGAGTACATTTATTGCACCTTATTTCCATTATGTCATTAAAACTAGGACATGTATCCATTCCTAAAAGACACATCTTTTTGCCCCTGTTTTTGTTTTGTGCATACGATAGCTCAGTTCTCCAGAATGTTAAGATTTTCACACATTTATTGCCAAATTTTTCGTATAAGCACCCACGGATGGTGGAAGTGACGTACCACTGCATTAACTTCAACGATAGGGTCAGAAAAGTTCCAAAAATTTCAATAATAAATTTTGGAACGTTTCTGACCCTATCGTTGAAGTTAATGCAGTGATACGTCACTTCCGTCATCCGTGGGTCCTTATATGAGCAAGAATATGGTATTTGAACTTTTGGTTTCTTTTGGTATCCAAATGGTTAAATACTAAAACTTAAATATTTCACACGTGGAATATGATTATATCAACACTGTACAAAAGAAACAAGTGATATCAAGGGAAAAATATTTACCCATCTTTTTAAACATTTTTATCGTGACAGGAAACCAAATGCTTATTACAAGTTATGGTAATAAACATTTGGTTTCCTGTCGCGATAAAAATGTATGAAACGGCACCATCTAAGACCAGTTGGGTTTTTTCTTGGTTATTTAATGCATTTATATACCATTTTAAATATTAAAGTAGCATATATTTTTTTTATTTATTAACACGACAGGATACCACAAGCACTGTATCGGAGTTATAATATTATCATACAAAAATTGTATAAATGTTCCGAAAATCACACTTCCATTACACGTGGTTCAATTGGGCGGAAATTGTAAATCATACTAATTTATTTAATCTTTAAATTAACGTTTCTTTTTGGATGACATGTAACGCATAACGGAACAGGTGGATGATTGAACAAAAAAAATAGAAAATGAAAAGCTTAAATGTAAACATCCGTGATTAATCTATTTAAACATCTCACGAGAGTTTATTTATGCTAATCGTTGTTATGGCGACTGTTACAAAAAGGAGATAACACAACTTAAAATAGCGCTACGAAATCGGAAACCAATGTAACATGCAATATATGACACCTGTAACAGAAATACTTACTCTGCTCAAAATTTTCTTCTCTCCATTCTTCATTATCAATGTTTGTCAATATTTTAACGGCTAGCTTACATTTTTGTATGTCACAGTTGTGTTGAAATCCAACTCCGTTACACAGTTCGGAGACGAAAATAACGATAAGAAACGACGCATAAAAGTACGAAGATGGACATTAAAAACATTTTTTATTCATAAAATATTTACAATATATCAATGGTCACCATTCATCTAACACACCAACCAACCATTTGGCGATAGAATTACAACATATATCAAAGAAATATCCAATTTTATCAGTTTTCTATCGTTATCAGAAACGGTTCAAATACCATATTCTTGCTCATATATAAATACGAAAAATTTTGCAATAAATGTGTGAAAATCTTAAAATTCTGGAGAACTGAGCTATCATATACACAAAACAAAAACAGGGGCAAAAAGATACGTCTTTTAGGAATGGATACATGTCCTAGTTTGAATGACATAATGGAAATAAGGTGCAATAAATGTACTCGAAGCGAGCAGGGGTACAATTTTTAAATCTGCCGAGTTGCATGCCTTGTGGATTATTAGTATCTATATACATGCAATTTGATGTTAACATAAGATTGTATGAATATTGACACGAACAAGTTAAAATAAGAAAAAAGAGATGAAATAATAAAGAAATAAAGAAATTTTATTGAAAATAAATTTGTAAACAAAAAGTTAGAAAAAGGGGGGTGGTCCGTGCCACGAGCACCTGTGAGAAAGATATAAAATCGATACCTCTAAAACTCATATACACACACCTTCCTGGCTTGGTACAGGCACTTCAATAAAAGGGTTTCGACTAGCTTTATGGACCAAAACCTCCACTCATAGTGAAATGTTGTGAACATGCAAGTTATGTCAACCCTTGCATATAACTGCATTGTAATTGACTATTTTCAGTTCACACATGGATGTTGTTAACATATGTGTACTGGTAATTGACTACCAAGCTCGCACAGGGATGTTGTTGACATATGTACTGATAATTATCTAATACCAGTTCTATTATTAGTACTACTATGGTAATATTATTCTTATTTTGAATTTTGTAGGGTAATATGAATTATGAGCCAACAGATGACCATGACATCGCTGGTGTAGCCGACAGAAAATTGTTAAGCAATATTGCTTCTTTGTTATCTGTTAAGCCAGAGGAGTTACAAAAGACATTGTGTACACGAGTGATAGCCGCTGGTGGACAGGTTGTAGAGAAAGGATTAACAGTGTCAGATGCTATGTATGCCAGAGATGCTTATGCCAAGGTTATTTTCCTACATTCTATGAAATCTGCAAGATTTATATGTAATTACTCATTGGTAGTGTGCTTTAGGAAGTGAACAAATATTAGTTTCTGCAAAATAAATTGGCTTGCGCTATGAGTGTTTTAAAAGCAATTCTTAACTATTTGGAGTTAGTGTTGCTAGTGTTTTAAAGAAAAATCTGTAATATATTTCAGTTATATCATGACATTACCATTTATTCACAGAGAAAATCAGACTACTCTTAAGTAAATTCACAAACCAAACTTTATCAAGTACACATCACCAAAACCTGGTTAATTGTAATTTTTTTTTTAAACCATTGGCTCTGCAACTTGATAGAATCTATCTACTGTATTTGATTAAAGATGTGTGTTAACCACAATATGGCAGAAGTATGATGATAATATATATTTGACTTATTTGCAGGCTACGTATGACAGGATGTTCTCCTGGATTGTACAGAGAATTAATGAAGCTATAGATCCTAAAGCTAGTGGTATGAAATTAGTGGGTAAAAACACAGTCATTGGTGTATTAGATATCTATGGATTTGAAATCTTTGACAACAACAGGTTAGTCTTATATCTATTAACATAACAAACATTATATCATATATTCATACAACTAGATCATGTGTAGTTGGGGGCTGGGCACTGGTAAAAGTTCCCAGGGCTCTAGCCAGCAGAGCTGCTTAGAGTGTCCCTGAGTGGTGAATAGAGGGAGTCCTCTTAATGAAGGGTTGTCGAGTTATAATATGGAAAGCCGGACTGTGTACCATAATGGGTAAAGTGTTTGGAGAAAGCCACATTCTCTGCATGCTGAAGACCTCTTTTGTAGAATTCGGAAAAGGGTAGGTGCATTGTAGCCACTACAAAAAACTAAATATTTCATCTCAACCCAACGCGCCATACTCAGTGACAGTCAAAAGTTGTTGACCCTGTTTAGCCATCCCTTTCCTCATTTTTATATATTATATATGTATTGTCCTGAATATAGTTGAAATACTGCTCGCTTGACGTTAAGCAACGATCAATCAATCTTGTAGTTAGGGGAACCACATCAATGGTGTAATGGTTAGCGTTCTTGTCTCGAGTGCAGTAGATCATGAGTTTGAGTCCCGGTAGAGTCAAACCAAAGCATATAAAATTGATATTTACTGCCTCCCTCCTAAACTTGCAGTATTAAGGACTAAGAAAATAGGCCTGTTTGATCAGAATCGGGATGTGGAGTGAATGTCTACCCGTGGACTGTTGTTTCTGTGAGCTAACACTGTAAAATCCAACTAAGCATGTTGGTCTAGTACAAAGTTGACATCAACTAAGCATGTTGGTCTAGTACAAAGTTGACATCAACTAAGCATGTTGGTCTAGTACAAAGTTGACATCAACTAAGCATGTTGGTCTAGTACAAAGTTGACATCAACTAAGCATGTTGGTCTAGTACAAAGTTGACATCAACTGAGCATGTTGGTCTAGTACAAAGTTGACATCAACTGAGCATGTTGGTCTAGTACAAAGTTGACATCAACTGAGCATGTTGGTTTAGTACAAAGTTGACATCAACTGAGCATGTTGGTCTAGTGCAAAGTTGACATCGTCATCTTCATCTCATCGAAATGTAAATTGTGTTCTCACCATGATATGGCTGAAAAATTCCTCACTTGGTGTTAGATGGAAGATTCTTAGAAAATCATTCATTTCTTTATCATGCAAAATTGTATTTAAAGAGAACTTCAAGTTTTAATGAACTCGTCTCCATTTGAATATTTGCCAGGAATCTATAGTTTTGAATTCAACTTGTTTTCGAGTACAGAAAGCAAATGGCAAATGATAAACGTTGTCATGTATAGACAGGTTTTTCAAATTATCCCCCTTAGTACTGCACGCCGCCGCTAGTTGACATAATTGTTCCGTCTGCCATTAAGGTCGTGAATGTAGATAAACATGCAGAAACAACAAGCATTACATACTCGCAGAAGTTTATGATTTTTGAAGGAAAATGTTTGTTTGTTTCCTAATCTTAATAAAAGACACAATGGATCCACACTATATAAAAGTGTTTGTTTATATTGAAATTGTGTGTTCGTTGACCTAAATGATAGCGTAACATCAAGTAAAATCAATAAATAATGTCTATATATTTATGATAAATTATTCCAAGTGGTGATTTAATAAGATTATACACTTCATACAGAATATTTGTAAAATTACGTTTATTTAGTAAAATCATTAAACACACAGGTCTACATATTTATATATACACAAACAAGAACAACAATCGATGTTTTATTTATAACCATGACAGGGTATTCCCTATGTGTACACAAAATATATTTATACACATGTAAGCATGAAATATCTTTGTAAGAAATATCTTACAAACTGCAACTTTGATCTAATAATATTAAAATTACTGACAATTAATAAAAAGGCAATGCAATACACATATTTAAAAAAAACATATGGGTGAAATATAACACACCACCCCCCCCCCCCCTTTTACTTTTATTTTAGGGATTTACTTGTATGATCGACTGCTCGTATAGTTTCATGCGGCAACCAAACTATCAAGCCTTGAAGCTTTTCAGCAAGAACTGGCATCCATGAATTATACATTCTACTGGCTAAACTTTTTGAAATTCCAAATCTTCGGGCTAAATCATTAAACAGTAAATTTAATTTTAGTTTCATTAACAGAAGAAGCAACTGATCGGCGACATCAAGTTGGAAAGAAAATGTATTTTCTATTTTCAATAGTTTAACCAAAGTAAAAAAATATCTCTTTCGTTACCCCGGTATACAACAAAGAGTCGCAATCTGTCACCATACTGCCTTTTGCCGCCATTGTACCGGTTTCAGTCATAACTTGAACACCCTTTTCGTCCATGGAAAGTATTTTTGTCTGTGTAAACGTAGTCTGGTTGTCAGTCCATGGTTTCACGTGTGTGATCACTTTTTCCTAAAAAGTCTGAATATTTGTATTGTGTCCCGGCACTGACACTTGACGGTTCAAGAACATTAAACTCACAGATAGCTTCTGGAAGATGTTCCGTTTTATGTCCTGAAGATGTAGAAACAGCATCACCGGAATAAATCCCTGCACCGCTTTCTTCCTGTATTAGTTTTCGTTTTTTACTTTCGGGTTCATGTCTCATTAGTTTTCGCCGGCCAGGAGTTGTCTTCTTTTCATACCCCAGCTTAAGTTGTGGAATTGGGTTTCTTTCTGTCGGCTTTCTGTCCAAAAAATGTTCCGAGCAAACAAATACCTGCTTAGGGAGGGATTTTCTATTTAAAGCATTTGCTCACTGTAATCGTATTGACTCCTTAGAGGGCATCGTATGTAGTCTATATGGAATCATACAAGAACAGTCTTCATGTTTTTGTTTATGTAATTCACAAAAAGTTTGTTTCCATTCATTTAATTTACGGCGATTATTTGAACAACTGTTGATGGCACACGAATTACCACCACCTTTTTTTTTATATTTTACTTCACTTGCCATAATATAAATACAAGAAATAATACAAAAAGATCGATGTGAAAATAAAAGACAGCTAATGTTTACTAATGATATACTATAGATTATTGATGCACGTGTGTTATCTTTCACGAGTGTTATGGCCGACGCAGCACATGATCTCTTAATGGCAGCGCATATGGTTTTGAGATAAACTGTGAATAATACTATAAACTTAAAAATAAAATCAGACTTGTCAACTTGAAGAAACCTTTTTTTTTCGTCATTATAAAGTGATGACACATCTAGATTCTTCATAGAAATATTGCATATTGAAATGTGAAACAAAATGTTTTGGCATGTTTCTTTTATATATTTATAATTAAACAGTCCTTGTATAAATTCTGCCTCATAGAAGTTAAAAAATAATGTCTGTAGAGAAAACGTTCACTCATTGTACCAATTTAAAGTTATAAAAAGTAAAAAAAAAAAAAAAAAAAATCTGCATGCATGTATATTGTCAAAGTATTCATTTCTACATTTAGTAAGAAAGGATATGGATGAATATGAACATGAGAGGCTATTGAACATTACACTTAGACACAAATCAAAGCAAAGGAACAGATTGTAGTAAGAAATGATATGGATGAATATGAACATGAGAGACTATTCAACATTACACTTAAGACACAAATCAAAGCAAAGGAACAGATTGTAGTAAGAAATGATATGGATGTAAATGAACATGAGAGACTGTCTAACATTACACTTTAGACACAAATTAAAGTAAAGGAACAGCTTGTTGTAAGAAATGATATGGATGTAAATGAACATGAGAAACTATTCAATATTACACTTAGACACAAATTAAAGTAAAAGAACAGCTTGTAATAAGAAATGATATGGATGTAAATGAACTTCAGAGACTATCCAACATTACACTTAGACACAAATTAAAGTAAAGGAACAGCTTGTTGTAAGAAATGATATGGATGTAAATGAACATGAGAAACTATTCAATATTACACTTAGACACAAATTAAAGTAAAAGAACAGCTTGTAATAAGAAATGATATGGATGTAAATGAACTTCAGAGACTATCCAACATTACACTTAGACACAAATTAAAGAAAGGAACAGCTTGTAGTAAGAAATGATATGGATGAATATGAACATGAGAGACTATTCAACATTACACTTAGACACAGATTAAAGTAAAGGAACAGCTTGTAGTTAGAAAGGATATGGATGAATATGAACATGAAAGACTATTCAACATTACACTTAGACACAAATTAATGTAAAGGAACAGCTTGTAGTAAGAAAGGATATGGATGTAAATGAACATGAGAGACTATCCAGCATTACACTTGCACACAAATTAAAGTAAAGGAACAGCTTGTAATAAGAAATGATATGGATGTAAATGAACAGGAGAGACTTTTTGTCCAACATTACACTTAGACACAGATTAAAGTAAAGGAGCAGCTTGTAGTAAGAAAGGATATGGATGTAAATGAACATGAGAGACTGTCTAACTTTACACTTAGACACAATTTAAAGCAAAGAAACCGTGCTTTTATTGCTGTTCTACATATTTGCATGTATTTTTAGTTTTGAACAGTTCTGTATCAACTACTGCAATGAGAAACTACAACAGTTATTTATAGAACTTGTCCTGAAACAAGAACAGGAGGAGTATATGAGAGAGGGAATCAAGTGGACCCATATAGAATACTTCAACAATAAGATTATATGTGACTTGGTGGAACAACCACACAAAGGAGTACTGGCTATACTGGATGAAGCTTGTCTAAGTGTAGGCAAAGTTACAGATGAGGTAAGAACAGCTAGACAAAGGAGTACTGGCTATGCTGGATGAAACTTGTCTAAGTGTAGGCAAAGTTACAGATGAGGTAAGAACAGCTAGACAAAGGAGTACTGACTATACTGGATGAAGCTTGTCTAAGTGTAGGCAAAGTTACAGATGAGGTAAGCAGTGCCTGAAATGGACGGTCGCCCAGTCGCCAAATGCGACTAATATCTTATTCGGACGACCAAAAGCTGCCCCAAATTAGGTAGTCACTGGCCCAACAAAAAACGTTTGGGCGATTGCCTAAAAGACCGTAAAAAATTGTTGTTTTACCGAAACCAGACATGAACTGTAATTTTATCGACCCAATCAATACACGTTTCCTACACGTTTTCATGTAATACACAAGTATTCACTAAATATTAGAAAAGAAACATGTTTTTTTGTTTCTTTATGATTTAATTATTAAAATTGTTAAAAATTACGGACGAAGTGGAAAGTTGTGAACAATAAAGAGAATTCTGTCAACTTATAATGTTTGCAATCTGGTATCTTCCACGGTTCGGAAATTTATTCATTCAATCTGCTGCAAAATGTACACTACATGTACAAATTTCATTTTACAGAAATCGGAAACCTTTTTGTGTCAATCCTTAAGTAATCATTGAAAAACTTTTCCCCAACAACGGAGAGAAAATCGCTGACAGTAATGTCAAACTATGGAAACGATCTGGCCTGTCACTTCTTTTAAACTTTTCATAGTTCATGTACACGGCTACATTTTTATGACAATTGGGAGTGGTTTTCTTTTTTGGAACCAGAACTTTTGTTTACAAATTAAAAAATAACAGGAAAAGTTAACAGTTGTTTATATAACAGAAAATGACAGCACCGTTTGTTATTTCAGCAAAGTGAGATACTTGTTTGGAATGAATAACCAACTGACATTACCCCGAACTGACAAGTTATTTTACTTTAAAATCATTTCTTCATAGTGGATTGAAACAAGTGATGTGACTCTTCACTCTGGGGAGTGCAAGAGCAGTCCTTGTATTGGCATTAGTCTACTCTTTTCCGGATGTCTTTAATGTGATCTACATCTACAGGATACTTCTAAACTTCAATGTGTTGAATTGGCATTGATCTCCCCTTACACAAACCAGCCTTTTATTGTCCCCATCCGATGGACTAGCATCGTTTCTTAAGACCACCCTAGCCAATGGCGTCAAGGTTGTCAAAAAGGTTATAACAAGTAAATTCAGGTTTCATTTGATAACAATATATGCATTGGGGTGTTTTCGCAATTTCAGCTGCACACCTGTACCTACCAAAATTACCTTGAAGAGCCCCCCCCCCCCCCCCCCCCCCCCCCAACCCCTGTGAGACTAGTGAAAGAATGAATTTTAATGATATTGATAAAACAAATATTTAATCTGAAAACTGTTTATATATTGATATCTGATGTCTTTTTTTGATAATAAAAATGTCACAAAATGTTTGGGCCACCATTATGCCATTTGGACCAGTGACTAATTTTTTACTGGCCCCAACAATTTTTTTCGGGCGGGCCAAAGGCTGGCCCTCATTTCAAGCACTGAGTAAGAACAGCTAGACAAAGGAGTACTGACTATACTGGATGAAGCTTGTCTAAGTGTAGGCAAAGTTACAGATGAGGTAAGAACAGCTAGACAAAGGAGTACTGACTATACTGGATGAAGCTTGTCTAAGTGTAGGCAAAGTTACAGATGAGGTAAGAACAGCTAGACAAAGGAGTACTGACTATACTGGATGAAGCTTGTTTAAGTGTAGGCAAAGTCACAGATGAGGTAAGAACAGCTAGACAAAGGAGTACTGACTATAATGGATGAAGCTTGTCTAAGTGTAGGCAAAGTTACAGATGAGGTAAGAACAGCTAGACAAAGGAGTACTGGCTATACTGGATGAAGCTTGTCTAAGTGTAGGCAAAGTTACAGATGAGGTAAGAACAGCTAGACAAAGGAACACTGGCTATACTGGATGAAGCTTGTCTAAGTGTAGGCAAAGTTACAGATGAGGTAAGAACAGCTAGACAAAGGAACACTGGCTATACTGGATGAAGCTTGTCTAAGTGTAGGCAAAGTTACAGATGAGGTAAGAACAGCTAGACAAAGGAGTACTGACTATACCGGATGAAGCTTGTCTAAGTGTAGGCAAAGTTACAGATGAGGTAATAACAGCTAGACAAAGGAACACTGGCTATACTGGATGAAGCTTTTCTAAGTGTAGGCAAAGTTACAGATGAGGTAATAACAGCTAGACAAAGCAACACTGGCTATACTGGATGAAGCTTGTCTAAGTGTAGGCAAAGTTACAGATGAGGTAAGAACAGCTAGACCAGGGTTCTCAAAATGTGCCTGCGACCGGCGATTTTGTCGGCTATTTCTGGTTGAGCGCCGTCTACAAATTTGTCAAAAATAAAAATAGAAGTTGGTAAAACTGAAATGTTATCAAGATATTAATTTTTTTCTCGTTCTCTGTTATAATTTCATTCCGCTTTATAAAACAACAGATCGCTCTTGATCTTTTTGAACCAGTGTAACCTATGACCGCAAAACGTTTTGTTGATCGTGGATTTTGATTCGGAGTCATCCCGAAATTGGAATGTATTAGAAGTTACCGATTTCTGGTAATGAATGAAAATCCACGATGCCAAGATGTTATCCTAACATCTACAGGTGTATTCAGTGTTTAACATGGCATTGTCAGTCAGTTCTAATTTTGTGGCATTTTGACTAGCTTGGATTTCTTCAATTTCTCTTTGAGAGGAACAAAAATTCACCCTAAAAAACCTGCATTTTTGAGACCAATTAAAAGCTTCATTTTCCTCAAATATATGCCCAGATTGCATCTCCTGCCCTCTCGGACTCGCCCCCCCGCTCACGCCTACAGCGCTCAGGGACATGCCTGTGTCATGTGCAATCTCCGCCTACTTCCAAAAATTCTCCATCTACTTAAAACTTTTCGAGAACCCTGCTAGACAAAGGAACACTGGCTATACTGGATGAAGCTTGTCTAAGTGTAGGCAAAGTTACAGATGAGGTAAGAACAGCTAGACAAAGGAACACTGGCTATTCTGGATGAAGCTTGTCTAAGTGTAGGCAAAGTTACAGGTGAGGTAAGAACAGCTAGACAAAGGAACACTGGCTATACTGGATGAAGCTTGATATCTTCTGCTGGGATTGTTTGTTTTCTTTTATAACTAATTAAAAGTTAAATCATTGGTCTCTTCATGAAAAGTTACCACAACAGTAAATAGAAGGAAGATAGACATAAAGAATCTTAACACCGGTAAGAGGGCAAGACGGAAAAATCTCAGACACCCAAGGGAAAGATTTCTGACCAATAGAAATCTTTCCCGCGGGTGTTGAGATTTTTCCGTCTTGCTCTCTTACCGGTGTTTGATTCTTTTTCTCACTAATATTTTATTGAAAGTACAGTATTTTCCTTCATGAGACACCTCATACATGAAATATGACGTGACACATATTTTGACGTCATTGAAGAATGACGTCAAAGGTACGGAAAAGGACATCTAGAAATACGAAAAAAGGAAAATAAAAGACACAAATATATTTAATACGGTTGAATTCTGTATTTAAAATAAACCAATAGTTAAATCCGTAATATATCTGTTATTCAGCTATCAGACTGGTATATAATGTGAGACATTCCTGTCTTAGAATGACATTTTGCGAAACGTAACATTTTTACGGGAAAAGTAGCGTGCAATTCTTATCTCACCCACGGGTTGAGACAAGGATATCTCACACGGCTTAAAATAGGAACTGTGCTGTCTCATTAATGAGGAAAATCAGTTGTCAAAAGAAAAGGACAAAAAAACAGGTTTTTAATCATTTGTTTATATATGTATTGCCACTGGAGATCCAGATATCAATAGGGGAGGTTTAAGATCCCATTATTACTGGTTAAAACCTGGCACATTTTTGTACATTTCCCAAGTCCAGACCTGCATTTACAACATGATATTTGTGTTCAGTGGGTTCAGTTAAGATGAGAGGTGATTGTTCATTTTGTTGATATTGGTGGAATTGATTACCATCACTGTTTAAACTTTCTTTTTATAAGCAATGTTAAGTCAAAACACTACACAGAAAACAACTAAAGATTGAGCTACACAAATCCTAATAAAAGCCACGGCAGAGTGGGTTGTGGACTTGGGTGAATATTTGTGTACAGCCAGGTAGTCCCATGTATTTTATGTTAGTTTGAATTTGAATAAAAGTTTTTTTTTAATTTTGAATCACATGATTGTATATTTCAGATGTTTTTAACAGCCATGTCACAAAAGCTAGCCAAGCATGAACATTTCAGTTGTAGAGCAGTAAGTATTATGATAGTAATGTTTGTGAAATTGACAAATTTATATATGTGTGGTAAAAGACAAAAGCAGTGGTGTAGATCCAACGTTTTCATAAAGAAAAGAAAGTTACTTGGGGGAGGAGGGAGGTGGCTTGTGTATGGGAACTATTTTGTGTTTTGTCATTTTGTGTCTCCTTAAGAAGCAGAAATGGAGGGGCTTGAGGGAAGGGGGTGCATTAGGTATCTATTTTGTTTCTTTTTGTCATTTTGAGACTCCATGAGAAGCATTGTTAGCACAAAGAAAAGAAATCGGATGATTTTATTAAAGATAATTAAAGTGAGATTTGTATTTCTTTTATGTATTATGTTAATACCATACAAGAAAATGTTGGTGATACCAAAGAGGTAACCAGAAGTGGTAAACATTGTTGTTTTGGGGGGCATTAAACCACATCTAATAATAACATAATATTGTTATATTTTAGCTACAACCAGCAGATAAAACATTAGAACATAAGAGAGACTTTAGGATCAAACATTATGCGGGTGATGTGATATACTCTGTGGAAAGTTTCATTGACAAGAACAAGGATACGTTATTCCAAGACTGGAAGAGACTTCTATATAACAGGTACATGTATTAGGCTTAGATCATGATTGGATATGCACGGTATTGTCTATTATGTCAGTTTTATTGTAGAACAAGAATCTTGAGTATCTTAAGGGTACATGTATTAGGTTTAGATCATGATTGGATATGCCAAGCTATTGTCTATTATGTCAGTTTTATTGTAGAACAAGAATCTTGAGTATCTTAAGGGTACATGTATTAGGTTTAGATCATGATTGGATATGCCAAGCTATTGTCTATTATGTCAGTTTTATTGTAGAACAAGAATCTTGAGTATCTTAAGGGTACATGTATTAGGTTTAGATCATGATTGGATATGCCAAGCTATTGTCTATTATGTCAGTTTTATTGTAGAACAAGAATCTTGAGTATCTTAAGGGTACATGTATTAGGTTTAGATCATGATTGGATATGCCAAGCTATTGTCTATTATGTCAGTTTTATTGTAGAACAAGAATCTTGAGTATCTTAAGGGTACATGTATTAGGTTTAGATCATGATTGGATATGCCAAGCTATTGTCTATTATGTCAGTTTTATTGTAGAACAAGAATCTTGAGTACCTTAAGGGTACATGTATTAGGTTTAGATCATGATTGGATATGCCAAGCTATTGTCTATTATGTCAGTTTTATTGTAGAACAAGAATCTTGAGTACCTTAAGGGTACATGTATTAGGTTTAGATCATGATTGGATATGCCAAGCTATTGTCTATTATGTCAGTTTTATTGTAGAACAAGAATCTTGAGTACCTTAAGGGTACATGTATTAGGTTTAGATCATGATTGGATATGCCAAGCTATTGTCTATTATGTCAGTTTTATTGTAGAACAAGAATCTTGAGTACCTTAAGGGTACATGTATTAGGTTTAGATCATGATTGGATATGCCAAGCTATTGTCTATTATGTCAGTTTTATTGTAGAACAAGAATCTTGAGTACCTTAAGGGTACATGTATTAGGTTTAGATCATGATTGGATATGCCAAGCTATTGTCTATTATGTCAGTTTTATTGTAGAACAAGAATCTTGAGTACCTTAAGGGTACATGTATTAGGTTTAGATCATGATTGGATATGCCAAGCTATTGTCTATTATGTCAGTTTTATTGTAGAACAAGAATCTTGAGTACCTTAAGGGTACATGTATTAGGTTTAGATCATGATTGGATATGCCAAGCTATTGTCTATTATGTCAGTTTTATTGTAGAACAAGAATCTTGAGTACCTTAAGGGTACATGTATTAGGTTTAGATCATGATTGGATATGCCAAGCTATTGTCTATTATGTCAGCTTTATTGTAGAAAAAGAATCTTGAGTACCTTAAGGGTACATGTATTAGGTTTAGATCATGATTGGATATGCCAAGCTATTGTCTATTATGTCAGCTTTATTGTAGAACAAGAATCTTGAGTACCTTAAGGGTACATGTATTAGGTTTAGATCATGATTGGATATGCCAAGCTATTGTCTATTATGTCAGTTTTATTGTAGAACAAGAATCTTGAGTACCTTAAGGGTACATGTATTAGGTTTAGATCATGATTGGATATGCCAAGCTATTGTCTATTATGTCAGTTTTATTGTAGAACAAGAATCTTGAGTACCTTAAGGGTACATGTATTAGGTTTAGATCATGATTGGATATGCCAAGCTATTGTCTATTATGTCAGTTTTATTGTAGAACAAGAATCTTGAGTACCTTAAGGGTACATGTATTAGGTTTAGATCATGATTGGATATGCCAAGCTATTGTCTATTATGTCAGTTTTATTGTAGAACAAGAATCTTGAGTACCTTAAGGGTACATGTATTAGGTTTAGATCATGATTGGATATGCCAAGCTATTGTCTATTATGTCAGTTTTATTGTAGAACAAGAATCTTGAGTACCTTAAGGGTACATGTATTAGGTTTAGATCATGATTGGATATGCCAAGCTATTGTCTATTATGTCAGCTTTATTGTAGAACAAGAATCTTGAGTACCTTAAGGGTACATGTATTAGGTTTAGATCATGATTGGATATGCCAAGCTATTGTCTATTATGTCAGCTTTATTGTAGAACAAGAATCTTGAGTACCTTAAGGGTACATGTATTAGGTTTAGATCATGATTGGATATGCCAAGCTATTGTCTATTATGTCAGCTTTATTGTAGAACAAGAATCTTGAGTACCTTAAGGGTACATGTATTAGGTTTAGATCATGATTGGATATGCCAAGCTATTGTCTATTATGTCAGCTTTATTGTAGAACAAGAATCTTGAGTATCTTAAGGGTACATGTATTAGGTTTAGATCATGATTGGATATGCCAAGCTATTGTCTATTATGTCAGCTTTATTGTAGAACAAGAATCTTGAGTATCTTAAGGGTACATGTATTAGGTTTAGATCATGATTGGATATGCCAAGCTATTGTCTATTATGTCAGCTTTATTGTAGAACAAGAATCTTGAGTACTTTGAGAAAACTACTAACATGCCACAGGTAACTGACCTACTAAACAAGGTGCATCAGTCATAGCTTTAAGTTTGATATTAGCTGGAAGCAGAGGTCATCTGTGTCCTGTGGACATCGTCAAACTTACCTGGTGTGAATGGCCAGTTTAGAACCCCGACCTAATTTATGTCTTATTTTAACTCAAATAAACAAGTTTGTCAATGACTTGCGACAGGTCGCTGGTTTTCTCTGGGTATTCAGGTTCACTCCACCAATAAAACTGACCGCCATGATATAACTGAAATATTGTTGATAGTGGCGTTAAACACCATAAACCAACCAAACCATCAAATAAACAATCGCCTCACTACTATGGTCAACAATCACTCAAAGTTTATTCTATCATAGTAGTTTACAAGTATTTAACGGTCACTTTTCATTCTAGATTTTTTTTTTAAATCAATACATGATTGTACCAATTATGCTATCAAATTATTAAATGATGACACATTAACTAAATCGTTATTGAAAACACCGTACCATTACAATACGACCACCATTTTTTCCAATAAAATATTATCCAGTGATAGTAATGAGGGAAACATGGTGAACCAGAACTGAAGATCTTGATCGGCCGATCTTAAACAAGAGGTCATTTGTCTTATCTGGTCATTTTTCCATTTTACCAAGGAAGACTGTTGAATACATATCTGACTGTATTCTTTTTTAATTTTTAATATTATTTTTCAGCAAAGAACAAGTGTTAAAGGAGATGTGGCCTGAGGGTAAACAACATATAACAGAGACTACTAAAAGACCTATAACAGCCGGAACAAGCTTTAAAAATTCTATTATAGCATTAATAGATAAATTAGCTTCAAAGGTAAGTCTGATACTATAAATTTATAGGTATACTTTTGGAATATAACTTTTATGGTAACCATGGATATTACTGAACTATGACGTTCGTTACCCAAGGAACCATCTTTACTTGTAGTATTAGCAGTAATCAGAGAAATGTTAAAATCATTAAATCAATAAATTCATTATTTTCTGTCAACCTACAGAAATTTATAGCAACAACAAAATTGAATACACAGTACCACACATTATGAAAAAGACTAGAACAGTTGAACTAAAGCTCTATATATTCTGTTAGAGCATGTAAAAAGCAGAGAGCTTGTACAGTGTATAACCTGTTGCTCAATCCCATTCATATACAGTTGTCAATAAAAATATGTTTAAAACAAAAATAAAGTCTGATACCGCACATTATTAACAGCCTGTTATAGTGAGGGCAAGGTTTAGAATTGTATTATTATATTAATAGAAAAATTAACTTAAAGGGCCGTAGTATATTTTTTGGGAATTCGTATTTAAACTGACATTTCGTATAATTTGATTACTGCAGAGTAAAATTTTCAACAAATCCAATAATAATCTTATGATATATACAATCAAACAGATTGATTATGATATATAGATATAACAATTTCAAAGTTAAAAAAATAAAATTTGAAAACAACTAACAGTACATCTGATATGGTACATTTTCATAGAAATGAAATCCTTATTAACACTTTTTCTCACTAAAAATCAGCTGAAGAATTAGAGTTACAGGGGGAGACAATCTATCACTTTATATATATAGAATATTATTAGTTACACAGTGTGTTAGTGACCTAATGCGATATATACCGGGTCAGTAAATTCCATATGGGGGCGAGAGTGTATCTCAAGCCCTATATTGAATTCACTGACCCCGTATATATCGTATTAGGTCACTAGCACACTGTGTAACGAATATATTTTACAGATTACCTTTGAATGAAGGATTTAGATGTAACTGCATCAAAACTAATAATTTTTGTGTTGTGTGTAAGTGATCAGATGAAGTGATCCATATGTGACATCATCTTTGTTTTGAAAGAAAAAGGGGAGATAACTCTACTACCAACCGTCTATTACAAACTACTCGCCGTGTATTGAATATACACATGTTCACTTTAAACCAATAATATTCCTATAAGTTTGTGAGAAGTAAGATATTAGTTACTATAATGTGACGTTAGCTACTATAAGTTTGTGAGAAGTAAGATATTAGTTACTGTAATGTGACGTTAGCTACTTTATTATACAGGAGCCTCATTATGTAAGATGTGTCAAGCCAAATGATATAAAATCACCGAGTGTGTTTGATCAGGAGCGTGTTAAACATCAAGTCCTGTATCTAGGACTTCTAGAGAATGTTCGTGTTAGGAGAGCTGGATATGCCTTCAGAGCTCATTACCCTAGATTTTTACAAAGGTATTTATTTTTAGTTACACTAAGTATGTTAATAATGGTTACAGTAGTAATGGCCACCACTTCTGAAGTGAAAAAGTGGCCTTCTAAGAGGGGTGGCATCTCTTGAAGGGTACAATTTAGTGGTATTTTACTAACTCACTGCATCAGATATTTGGCCCGATTAGAGGGGTAGCCTTTGGTGAGAGTGGCTATATATAAGAGGGGGAATACTGTATACCAAACAAAGAAACTCTGTATCAAAACATTATTTTACAAATATTGAAATACTAACCCATTACCACACCAATTAGATCAAAGATTTAACCTGTAATTCTAGATTGTTTCTGACAGTATATTTTATACAATATTTGTTTGTTTAGATGTTAAAAATAGAGCAGAATTTTTTTTTTGAGAATTTTGTTTCTACATTATTTGGCAATCTTGATCAACTATTGCCCAGGCTCACTTTTTTTGAATGAATAAAGGATAGTGCAGTCACTTTAAGAAATATAGTGCATTCTCGTTATATCGTCACCTTTAGAATTAAGCTATATTTTGCATTATACGAGTGTGGCAATAATTATAGAGAGAACTTTACATAGAATCTGTAGGATTTTTGGAAAAAAATTGGAACTTTCAAATTTGATGGCCATAAACGAGGGTGCACTCACTGTATATGCATCTGCCAATAACTACATATTTTAGACAAACACCATCAAACTGCTAATGTATACTTCATATATTTCAGATACAAGTGCTTGACCAGTCATACATGGCCAACGTTCAGAGGGAATGAATTAGATGGGACAAAAGCAATCATCAAATCATTACATTTTGAGAATGATGTAGCATATGGCAAGTCTAAAATCTTTATCAGATCACCACAGACGTTGTTCCAGTTAGAGGAGGCTAGAGACAAGATGATCCCTGGAATTGTTGTCTTCTTACAAAAGGTGATTGATTTTTGTGGTAACAAGACTGGTGCAATGGAAGTTTTAGATCACCAGGCTGAAATGCTCAAAATACTGATAACTCACTGATTAAATACTGACAGTAGCAAAAGAAGGTAAACAGGTCTGATTGGCCAATTAAAAAAAATCTTTTCTAAAAACCGTTTTGCCAAATTAATTGAAATTTGGTAGGAAGCACCTATGGAAGGTTTTGCATAAAGTTTTATCAAATCAAAATGACGGTGAGCGACACAGGCTCAGCCCACTGAGCCTCTAGTTTTATGCAGTCATCGAGGGCATTCAGTTTTACCCATGTCCGTATCAGGCATATGTCTGTCTGTCTGTATCTTCCACATTTGGTTTCCGCTCAGTAACATAAGTTCATCCTTAGTAAATTATTTGAAATTTATATACAAGATCAGGGACCATAAAAGGAAGGTTAAGTTTGATTTTAGCTGGAAGCAGGGGCATCCATGTTCTGAGGACACATTTTTTTGCATGCAGTTCTATTATAATCAGGGCCTGGTTGGCTCAGTGAGTTAGGTAGTTGGATTACCTAGCAACTCATACAAGCCTATCACCAATACAGCGTGGGTTCACGCCCGGCTTTGTAAATTACAAAAAAGGATGCACTCGACTCCTAGCCGCAAGTAATACAGTTTACCAGTTACTTGCCCATGGTCGGTGGTTCTCTCCGGGTACTCTGGTTTCTTCCACCACTAAAACTGGTCACCACGATATAGCTGAAATATTGCTGAAAGTGGCATTAAAACACCAAAAATCAAATCAAAATCAAATCTATTATCATCAACAGCTTTAATTTCTACATTCAGTATTTGGTAGTAGTGCAACCTCTAACATGATATTCAACTTGTTGAAGGGAGTCAGTATTTGGTAGAAGTAGAAATAGAAAGACCTAACACTATTTTATAGTTAAGCTGTAAAGGTTTGATTTGATTTGATTTTTGGTGTTTTAACACCACTTTCAGCAGTATGTCAGCTATATCATGGCGACCAGTTTTAGTGGTGCAGGAAGCGGAGTACCCGGAGAGAACCACCGACCCTGGCAAGCAACTGGTAAACTTTATCACTTGCGGCTGTGAGTCGAGTGCACCCTTTTTTGTAACTTACAAAGCTGGGCGTGAACCCACGCTGTATTGGTGATAGGCTTGTATGAGCTGTTAGATCCAACGACCTAACTCATTGAGCCACCCAGGCCCCTGTAAAGGTTTGAATGTATATGTAAATTAAGTGAAAGTAAGATATATGAGATGTAATTAAAGACATTAATTGAAATTAGATATTTGATGATTAATTTTTTTGTAGAATTGGAGAGGAGGTCTAGCCAGGAGGAAAGCTAAATTCATGAGATCCATTTATTTCATCATGTCTAAATTTAGACAGTACAAAATGAGGCAGTACATCTTAAATTTAGTGGACAAATTCAGGTATTTTATACTTTCTTGTGCTTTCCATCAAAACACAGGGCCATCGTTGCCGTGATCGTATGGTAGTTGGATTTACAACTACTTATACAATCAGTGCCTGTTACCACTGACATGATTTCGAATCTTGACCAGGGCGAGGTGTATAACATTATGTGATAAAGGTTGTCAGTGACTTTTGACAGGTCGGTGGATTTCTCCAGGTCCTCCAGTTTCCTCTACCAATAAAACTGACCGCTACAATATATACTGAAATATTGTTGAAAGTGGTGTTAAACACCATCAAACAAACAAATCATGAAAACAATATCAACACAACATTAAGTAGATGTAAAAACATGAGAAATCCTTACAGTTATAATAGTCAAAGTTGTATTCAACTGTCATCTTCAGGAGAAAAGGAAAATGACTGCTTTAGACAGTTCACTGCTTATTTAAAATCAAATTCAGATTCAATTAATCCTTAAACGCTTTGTTTTGTAGCTTTTAAATTATTTGACTTTCCAATCTTTTGATTATGAGCTTACCTGATGACGGTTGTTCAAGAAATATGACATGTGCGCTAAGTTCGATACTTGTGTATGTTTTTTTTTTCCATTGGTAATTTTCAAAGGCCTGATTCCTGATTTTGAATACAAAGGGCTTAGGATTAGGTTAGGTTAAATTATTGATTATATATGAAATTGAAATATTTTTTTTTTATTTAAAATTAATCATAATGATAATGAAAATTGTTTTTTTTTTTACAGAAATGTAAAAAGATCACAAGATTATGGGAAGAATGTTGTATGGCCTAAACCTCCAAATGTACTAGAGAGCCTAGTGGCAATGTTACAGTCAGTACACCACAGGTAAGATTATAGGAAGAATGTTGTATGGCCTAATCCTCCAAATGTTCTAGAGAGCTTAGTGGCAATGTTAGTCAATACACCATAGGTAAGATTATGGGAAGAATGTTGTATGGCCTAATCCTCCAAATGTTCTAGAGGGCCTAGTGGCAATGTTACAGTCAGTACACCATAGGTAAGATTATGGGAAGAATGTTGTATGGCCTAAACCTCCAAATGTACTAGAGAGCCTAGTGGCAATGTTACAGTCAGTACACCATAGGTAAGATTATGGGAAGAATGTTGTATGGCCTAATCCTCCAAATGTTCTAGAGAGCCTAGTGGCAATGTTACAGTCAGTACACCATAGGTAAGATTGGGAAGAATGTTGTATGGCCTAATCCTCCAAATGTTCTAGAGAGCCTAGTGGCAATGTTACAGTCAGTACACCATAGGTAAGATTATGGGAAGAATGTTGTATGGCCTAATCCTCCAAATGTTCTAGAGAGCCTAGTGGCAATGTTACAGTCAGTACACCATAGGTAAGATTATGGGAAGAATGTTGTATGGTCTAATCCTCCAAATGTTCTAGAGAGCCTAGTGGCAATGTTACAGTCAGTACACCATAGGTAAGATTATGGGAAGAATGTTGTATGGCCTAATCCTCCAAATGTTCTTGAGGGTCTAGTGGCAATGTTAGTCAGGACACCATAGGTAAGATTATGGGAAGAATGTTGTATGGCCTAAACCTCCAAATGTTCTAGAGAGCCTAGTGGCAATGTTACAGTCAGGACACCATGGGTAAGATTATGGGAAGAATGTTGTATGGCCTAATCCTCCAAATGTTCTAGAGGGCCTAGTGGCAATGTAACAATCAGTACACCATAGGTAAGATTATGGGAAGAATGTTGTATGGCCTAATCCTCCAAATGTTCTAGATAGCCTAGTGGCAATGTTACAGTCAGTACACCATAGGTAAGATTATGGGAAGAATGTTGAATGGTCTAATCCTCCAAATGTTCTAGAGAGCCTAGTGGCAATGTTACAGTCAGTACACCATAGGTAAGATTATGGGAAGAATGTTGTATGGCCTAATCCTCCACATATTCTAGAGGGCTTAGTGGCAATGTTACAGTCAGGACACCATGGGTAAGATTATGGGAAGAATGTTGTATGGCCTAATCCTCCAAATGTTCTAGAGAACCTAGTGGCAATGTAACAATCAGTACACCATAGGTAAGATTATGGGAAGAATGTTGTATGGCCTAATCCTCCAAATGTTCTAGAGAGCCTAGTGGCAATGTTACAGTCAGGACACCATGGGTAAGATTATGGGAAGAATGTTGTATGGCCTAAACCTCCAAATGTTCTAGAGGGTCTAGTGGCAATGTTACAGTCTGTACACCATAGGTAAGATTATGGGAAGAATGTTGTATGGCCTAAATCTCCAAATGTTCTAGAGGGTCTAGTGGCAATGTTACAGTCAGTACACCATAGGTAAGATTATGGGAAGAATGTTGTATGGCCTAATCCTCCAAATGTTCTAGAGGGCCTAGTGGCAATGTTACAGTTAGTACACCATAGGTAAGATTATGGGAAGAATGTTGTATGGCCTAAATCTCCAAATGTTCTAGAGGGTCTAGTGGCAATGTTACAGTCAGTACACCATAGGTAAGATTATGGGAAGGATGTTGTATGACCTAATCCTCCAAATGTTCTAGAGGGCCTAGTGGCAATGTAAAAATCAGTACACCATAGGTAAGATTATGGGAAGAATGTTGTATGGCCTAATCCTCCAAATGTTCTAGAGAGCCTAGTGGCAATGTTACAGTCAGTACACCATAGGTAAGATTATGGGAAGAATGTTGTATGGCCTAAATCTCCAAATGTTCTAGAGGGTCTAGTGGCAATGTTACACTCTGTACACCATAGGTAAGATTATGGGAAGAATGTTGTATGGCCTAATCCTCCAAATGTTCTAGAGAGCCTAGTGGCAATGTTACAGTCAGTACACCATAGGTAAGATTATGGGAAGAATGTTGAATGGTCTAATCCTCCAAATGTTCTAGAGAGCCTAGTGGCAATGTTACAGTCAGTACACCATAGGTAAGATTATGGGAAGAATGTTGTATGGCCTAATCCTCCAAATGTTCTAGAGAGCCTAGTGGCAATGTTACAGTCAGTACACCATAGGTAAGATTATGGGAAGAATGTTGTATGGCGTAATCCTCCAAATGTACTAGAGAGCCTAGTGGCAATGTTACAGTCAGTACACCATAGGTAAGATTATGGGAAGAATGTTGAATGGTCTAATCCTCCAAATGTTCTAGAGAGCCTAGTGGCAATGTTACAGTCAGTACACCATAGGTAAGATTATGGGAAGAATGTTGTATGGCCTAATCCTCCACATATTCTAGAGGGCTTAGTGGCAATGTTACAGTCAGGACACCATGGGTAAGATTATGGGAAGAATGTTGTATGGCCTAATCCTCCAAATGTTCTAGAGAACCTAGTGGCAATGTAACAATCAGTACACCATAGGTAAGATTATGGGAAGAATGTTGTATGGCCTAATCCTCCAAATGTTCTAGAGAGCCTAGTGGCAATGTTACAGTCAGGACACCATGGGTAAGATTATGGGAAGAATGTTGTATGGCCTAAACCTCCAAATGTTCTAGAGGGTCTAGTGGCAATGTTACAGTCTGTACACCATAGGTAAGATTATGGGAAGAATGTTGTATGGCCTAAATCTCCAAATGTTCTAGAGGGTCTAGTGGCAATGTTACAGTCAGTACACCATAGGTAAGATTATGGGAAGAATGTTGTATGGCCTAATCCTCCAAATGTTCTAGAGGGCCTAGTGGCAATGTTACAGTTAGTACACCATAGGTAAGATTATGGGAAGAATGTTGTATGGCCTAAATCTCCAAATGTTCTAGAGGGTCTAGTGGCAATGTTACAGTCAGTACACCATAGGTAAGATTATGGGAAGGATGTTGTATGGCGTAATCCTCCAAATGTACTAGAGAGCCTAGTGGCAATGTTACAGTCAGTACACCATAGGTAAGATTATGGGAAGAATGTTGAATGGTCTAATCCTCCAAATGTTCTAGAGGGCCTAGTGGCAATGTTACAGTCAGTACACCATAGGTAAGATTATGGGAAGAATGTTGAATGGTCTAATCCTCCAAATGTACTAGAGAGCCTAGTGGCAATGTTACAGTCAGTACACCATAGGTAAGATTATGGGAAGAATGTTGTATGGCCTAAACCTCCAAATGTTCTAGAGAGCTTAGTGGCAATGTTAGTCAGTACACCATAGGTAAGATTATGGGAAGAATGTTGTATGGCCTAATCCTCCAAATGATCTAGAGAGCCTAGTGGCAATGTTACAGTCAGTACACCATAGGTAAGATTATGGGAAGAATGTTGTATGGCGTAATCCTCCAAATGTACTAGAGAGCCTAGTGGCAATGTTACAGTCAGTACACCATAGGTAAGATTATGGGAAGAATGTTGAATGGTCTAATCCTCCAAATGTTCTAGAGGGCCTAGTGGCAATGTTACAGTCAGTACACCATAGGTAAGATTATGGGAAGAATGTTGAATGGTCTAATCCTCCAAATGTACTAGAGAGCCTAGTGGCAATGTTACAATCAGTACACCATAGGTAGGATTATGGGAAGAATGTTGTATGGCCTAATCCTCCAAATGTTCTAGACAGCCTAGTGGCAATGTTACAGTCAGTACACCATGGGTAAGATTATGGGAAGAATGTTGTATGGCGTAATCCTCCAAATGTACTAGAGAGCCTAGTGGCAATGTTACAGTCAGTACACCATAGGTAAGATTATGGGAAGAATGTTGTATGGCCTAAACCTCCAAATGTTCTAGAGGGTCTAGTGGCAATGTTACAGTCTGTACACCATAGGTAAGATTATGGGAAGAATGTTGTATGGCCTAAATCTCCAAATGTTCTAGAGGGTCTAGTGGCAATGTTACAGTCAGTACACCATAGGTAAGATTATGGGAAGAATGTTGTATGGCCTAATCCTCCAAATGTTCTAGAGGGCCTAGTGGCAATGTTACAGTTAGTACACCATAGGTAAGATTATGGGAAGAATGTTGTATGGCCTAAATCTCCAAATGTTCTAGAGGGTCTAGTGGCAATGTTACAGTCAGTACACCATAGGTAAGATTATGGGAAGGATGTTGTATGACCTAATCCTCCAAATGTTCTAGAGGGCCTAGTGGCAATGTAAAAATCAGTACACCATAGGTAAGATTATGGGAAGAATGTTGTATGGCCTAATCCTCCAAATGTTCTAGAGAGCCTAGTGGCAATGTTACAGTCAGTACACCATAGGTAAGATTATGGGAAGAATGTTGTATGGCCTAAATCTCCAAATGTTCTAGAGGGTCTAGTGGCAATGTTACACTCTGTACACCATAGGTAAGATTATGGGAAGAATGTTGTATGGCCTAATCCTCCAAATGTTCTAGAGAGCCTAGTGGCAATGTTACAGTCAGTACACCATAGGTAAGATTATGGGAAGAATGTTGAATGGTCTAATCCTCCAAATGTTCTAGAGAGCCTAGTGGCAATGTTACAGTCAGTACACCATAGGTAAGATTATGGGAAGAATGTTGTATGGCCTAATCCTCCAAATGTTCTAGAGAGCCTAGTGGCAATGTTACAGTCAGTACACCATAGGTAAGATTATGGGAAGAATGTTGTATGGCGTAATCCTCCAAATGTACTAGAGAGCCTAGTGGCAATGTTACAGTCAGTACACCATAGGTAAGATTATGGGAAGAATGTTGAATGGTCTAATCCTCCAAATGTTCTAGAGGGCCTAGTGGCAATGTTACAGTCAGTACACCATAGGTAAGATTATGGGAAGAATGTTGAATGGTCTAATCCTCCAAATGTACTAGAGAGCCTAGTGGCAATGTTACAGTCAGTACACCATAGGTAAGATTATGGGAAGAATGTTGTATGGCCTAAATCTCCAAATGTTCTAGAGAGCTTAGTGGCAATGTTAGTCAGTACACCATAGGTAAGATTATGGGAAGAATGTTGTATGGCCTAATCCTCCAAATGATCTAGAGAGCCTAGTGGCAATGTTACAGTCAGTACACCATAGGTAAGATTATGGGAAGAATGTTGTATGGCGTAATCCTCCAAATGTACTAGAGAGCCTAGTGGCAATGTTACAGTCAGTACACCATAGGTAAGATTATGGGAAGAATGTTGAATGGTCTAATCCTCCAAATGTACTAGAGAGCCTAGTGGCAATGTTACAATCAGTACACCATAGGTAGGATTATGGGAAGAATGTTGTATGGCCTAATCCTCCAAATGTTCTAGAGAGCCTAGTGGCAATGTTACAGTCAGTACACCATAGGTAAGATTATGGGAAGAATGTTGAATGGTCTAATCCTCCAAATGTTCTAGAGGGCCTAGTGGCAATGTTACAGTCAGTACACCATAGGTAAGATTATGGGAAGAATGTTGAATGGTCTAATCCTCCAAATGTACTAGAGAGCCTAGTGGCAATGTTACAGTCAGTACACCATAGGTAAGATTATGGGAAGAATGTTGTATGGCCTAAACCTCCAAATGTTCTAGAGAGCTTAGTGACAATGTTAGTCAGTACACCATAGGTAAGATTATGGGAAGAATGTTGTATGGCCTAATCCTCCAAATGTTCTAGAGAGCCTAGTGGCAATGTTACAGTCAGTACACCATAGGTAAGATTATGGGAAGAATGTTGTATGGTCTAATCCTCCAAATGTTCTAGAGAGCCTAGTGGCAATGTTACAGTCAGTACACCATAGGTAAGATTATGGGAAGAATGTTGTATGGCGTAATCCTCCAAATGTACTAGAGAGCCTAGTGGCAATGTTACAGTCAGTACACCATAGGTAAGATTATGGGAAGAATGTTGAATGGTCTAATCCTCCAAATGTTCTAGAGGGCCTAGTGGCAATGTTACAGTTAGTACACCATAGGTAAGATTATGGGAAGAATGTTGTATGGCCTAAATCTCCAAATGTTCTAGAGGGTCTAGTGGCAATGTTACAGTCAGTACACCATAGGTAAGATTATGGGAAGAATGTTGTATGGCCTAAACCTCCAAATGTTCTAGAGAGCTTAGTGACAATGTTAGTCAGTACACCATAGGTAAGATTATGGGAAGAATGTTGTATGGCCTAATCCTCCAAATGTTCTAGAGAGCCTAGTGGCAATGTTACAGTCAGTACACCATAGGTAAGATTATGGGAAGAATGTTGTATGGTCTAATCCTCCAAATGTTCTAGAGAGCCTAGTGGCAATGTTACAGTCAGTACACCATAGGTAAGATTATGGGAAGAATGTTGTATGGCGTAATCCTCCAAATGTACTAGAGAGCCTAGTGGCAATGTTACAGTCAGTACACCATAGGTAAGATTATGGGAAGAATGTTGAATGGTCTAATCCTCCAAATGTTCTAGAGGGCCTAGTGGCAATGTTACAGTTAGTACACCATAGGTAAGATTATGGGAAGAATGTTGTATGGCCTAAATCTCCAAATGTTCTAGAGGGTCTAGTGGCAATGTTACAGTCAGTACACCATAGGTAAGATTATGGGAAGGATGTTGTATGACCTAATCCTCCAAATGTTCTAGAGGGCCTAGTGGCAATGTAAAAATCAGTACACCATAGGTAAGATTATGGGAAGAATGTTGTATGGCCTAATCCTCCAAATGTTCTAGAGAGCCTAGTGGCAATGTTAGTCAGTACACCATAGGTAAGATTATGGGAAGAATGTTGTATGGCCTAAATCTCCAAATGTTCTAGAGGGTCTAGTGGCAATGTTACACTCTGTACACCATATGTAAGATTATGGGAAGAATGTTGTATGGCCTAATCCTCCAAATGTTCTAGAGAGCCTAGTGGCAATGTTACAGTCAGTACACCATAGGTAAGATTATGGGAAGAATGTTGAATGGTCTAATCCTCCAAATGTTCTAGAGAGCCTAGTGGCAATGTTACAGTCAGTACACCATAGGTAAGATTATGGGAAGAATGTTGTATGGCCTAATCCTCCAAATGTTCTAGAGAGCCTAGTGGCAATGTTACAGTCAGTACACCATAGGTAAGATTATGGGAAGAATGTTGTATGGCGTAATCCTCCAAATGTACTAGAGAGCCTAGTGGCAATGTTACAGTCAGTACACCATAGGTAAGATTATGGGAAGAATGTTGAATGGTCTAATCCTCCAAATGTTCTAGAGGGCCTAGTGGCAATGTTACAGTCAGTACACCATAGGTAAGATTATGGGAAGAATGTTGAATGGTCTAATCCTCCAAATGTACTAGAGAGCCTAGTGGCAATGTTACAGTCAGTACACCATAGGTAAGATTATGGGAAGAATGTTGTATGGCCTAAACCTCCAAATGTTCTAGAGAGCTTAGTGGCAATGTTAGTCAGTACACCATAGGTAAGATTATGGGAAGAATGTTGTATGGCCTAATCCTCCAAATGATCTAGAGAGCCTAGTGGCAATGTTACAGTCAGTACACCATAGGTAAGATTATGGGAAGAATGTTGTATGGCGTAATCCTCCAAATGTACTAGAGAGCCTAGTGGCAATGTTACAGTCAGTACACCATAGGTAAGATTATGGGAAGAATGTTGAATGGTCTAATCCTCCAAATGTTCTAGAGGGCCTAGTGGCAATGTTACAGTCAGTACACCATAGGTAAGATTATGGGAAGAATGTTGAATGGTCTAATCCTCCAAATGTACTAGAGAGCCTAGTGGCAATGTTACAATCAGTACACCATAGGTAAGATTATGGGAAGAATGTTGTATGGCCTAATCCTCCAAATGTTCTAGAGAGCCTAGTGGCAATGTTACAGTCAGTACACCATAGGTAAGATTATGGGAAGAATGTTGTATGGCCTAAACCTCCAAATGTTCTAGAGAGCTTAGTGGCAATGTTAGTCAGTACACCATAGGTAAGATTATGGGAAGAATGTTGTATGGCCTAATCCTCCAAATGATCTAGAGAGCCTAGTGGCAATGTTACAGTCAGTACACCATAGGTAAGATTATGGGAAGAATGTTGTATGGCGTAATCCTCCAAATGTACTAGAGAGCCTAGTGGCAATGTTACAGTCAGTACACCATAGGTAAGATTATGGGAAGAATGTTGAATGGTCTAATCCTCCAAATGTTCTAGAGGGCCTAGTGGCAATGTTACAGTCAGTACACCATAGGTAAGATTATGGGAAGAATGTTGAATGGTCTAATCCTCCAAATGTACTAGAGAGCCTAGTGGCAATGTTACAATCAGTACACCATAGGTAGGATTATGGGAAGAATGTTGTATGGCCTAATCCTCCAAATGTTCTAGAGAGCCTAGTGGCAATGTTACAGTCAGTACACCATGGGTAAGATTATGGGAAGAATGTTGTATGGCGTAATCCTCCAAATGTACTAGAGAGCCTAGTGGCAATGTTACAGTCAGTACACCATAGGTAAGATTATGGGAAGAATGTTGAATGGTCTAATCCTCCAAATGTTCTAGAGGGCCTAGTGGCAATGTTACAGTCAGTACACCATAGGTAAGATTATGGGAAGAATGTTGAATGGTCTAATCCTCCAAATGTACTAGAGAGCCTAGTGGCAATGTTACAGTCAGTACACCATAGGTAAGATTATGGGAAGAATGTTGTATGGCCTAAACCTCCAAATGTTCTAGAGAGCTTAGTGACAATGTTAGTCAGTACACCATAGGTAAGATTATGGGAAGAATGTTGTATGGCCTAATCCTCCAAATGTTCTAGAGAGCCTAGTGGCAATGTTACAGTCAGTACACCATAGGTAAGATTATGGGAAGAATGTTGTATGGTCTAATCCTCCAAATGTTCTAGAGAGCCTAGTGGCAATGTTACAGTCAGTACACCATAGGTAAGATTATGGGAAGAATGTTGTATGGCGTAATCCTCCAAATGTACTAGAGAGCCTAGTGGCAATGTTACAGTCAGTACACCATAGGTAAGATTATGGGAAGAATGTTGAATGGTCTAATCCTCCAAATGTTCTAGAGGGCCTAGTGGCAATGTTACAGTTAGTACACCATAGGTAAGATTATGGGAAGAATGTTGTATGGCCTAAATCTCCAAATGTTCTAGAGGGTCTAGTGGCAATGTTACAGTCAGTACACCATAGGTAAGATTATGGGAAGAATGTTGTATGGCCTAAACCTCCAAATGTTCTAGAGAGCTTAGTGACAATGTTAGTCAGTACACCATAGGTAAGATTATGGGAAGAATGTTGTATGGCCTAATCCTCCAAATGTTCTAGAGAGCCTAGTGGCAATGTTACAGTCAGTACACCATAGGTAAGATTATGGGAAGAATGTTGTATGGTCTAATCCTCCAAATGTTCTAGAGAGCCTAGTGGCAATGTTACAGTCAGTACACCATAGGTAAGATTATGGGAAGAATGTTGTATGGCGTAATCCTCCAAATGTACTAGAGAGCCTAGTGGCAATGTTACAGTCAGTACACCATAGGTAAGATTATGGGAAGAATGTTGAATGGTCTAATCCTCCAAATGTTCTAGAGGGCCTAGTGGCAATGTTACAGTTAGTACACCATAGGTAAGATTATGGGAAGAATGTTGTATGGCCTAAATCTCCAAATGTTCTAGAGGGTCTAGTGGCAATGTTACAGTCAGTACACCATAGGTAAGATTATGGGAAGGATGTTGTATGACCTAATCCTCCAAATGTTCTAGAGGGCCTAGTGGCAATGTAAAAATCAGTACACCATAGGTAAGATTATGGGAAGAATGTTGTATGGCCTAATCCTCCAAATGTTCTAGAGAGCCTAGTGGCAATGTTAGTCAGTACACCATAGGTAAGATTATGGGAAGAATGTTGTATGGCCTAAATCTCCAAATGTTCTAGAGGGTCTAGTGGCAATGTTACACTCTGTACACCATATGTAAGATTATGGGAAGAATGTTGTATGGCCTAATCCTCCAAATGTTCTAGAGAGCCTAGTGGCAATGTTACAGTCAGTACACCATAGGTAAGATTATGGGAAGAATGTTGAATGGTCTAATCCTCCAAATGTTCTAGAGAGCCTAGTGGCAATGTTACAGTCAGTACACCATAGGTAAGATTATGGGAAGAATGTTGTATGGCCTAATCCTCCAAATGTTCTAGAGAGCCTAGTGGCAATGTTACAGTCAGTACACCATAGGTAAGATTATGGGAAGAATGTTGTATGGCGTAATCCTCCAAATGTACTAGAGAGCCTAGTGGCAATGTTACAGTCAGTACACCATAGGTAAGATTATGGGAAGAATGTTGAATGGTCTAATCCTCCAAATGTTCTAGAGGGCCTAGTGGCAATGTTACAGTCAGTACACCATAGGTAAGATTATGGGAAGAATGTTGAATGGTCTAATCCTCCAAATGTACTAGAGAGCCTAGTGGCAATGTTACAGTCAGTACACCATAGGTAAGATTATGGGAAGAATGTTGTATGGCCTAAACCTCCAAATGTTCTAGAGAGCTTAGTGGCAATGTTAGTCAGTACACCATAGGTAAGATTATGGGAAGAATGTTGTATGGCCTAATCCTCCAAATGATCTAGAGAGCCTAGTGGCAATGTTACAGTCAGTACACCATAGGTAAGATTATGGGAAGAATGTTGTATGGCGTAATCCTCCAAATGTACTAGAGAGCCTAGTGGCAATGTTACAGTCAGTACACCATAGGTAAGATTATGGGAAGAATGTTGAATGGTCTAATCCTCCAAATGTTCTAGAGGGCCTAGTGGCAATGTTACAGTCAGTACACCATAGGTAAGATTATGGGAAGAATGTTGAATGGTCTAATCCTCCAAATGTACTAGAGAGCCTAGTGGCAATGTTACAATCAGTACACCATAGGTAAGATTATGGGAAGAATGTTGTATGGCCTAATCCTCCAAATGTTCTAGAGAGCCTAGTGGCAATGTTACAGTCAGTACACCATGGGTAAGATTATGGGAAGAATGTTGTATGGCGTAATCCTCCAAATGTACTAGAGAGCCTAGTGGCAATGTTACAGTCAGTACACTATAGGTAAGATTATGGGAAGAATGTTGAATGGTCTAATCCTCCAAATGTTCTAGAGGGCCTAGTGGCAATGTTACAGTCAGTACACCATAGGTAAGATTATGGGAAGAATGTTGAATGGTCTAATCCTCCAAATGTTCTAGAGAGCTTAGTGGCAATGTTAGTCAGTACACCATAGGTAAGATTATGGGAAGAATGTTGTATGGCCTAATCCTCCAAATGTTCTAGAGAGCCTAGTGGCAATGTTACAGTCAGTACACCATAGGTAAGATTATGGGAAGAATGTTGTATGGTCTAATCCTCCAAATGTTCTAGATAGCCTAGTGGCAATGTTACAGTCAGTACACCATAGGTAAGATTATGGGAAGAATGTTGAATGGTCTAATCCTCCAAATGTTCTAGAGAGCCTAGTGGCAATGTTACAGTCAGTACACCATAGGTAGGTTTATAGAGAGACTATATATTAAAAAATCTTCTAAGAAACATTTTGAGGAAACAGTTTTGTTTGACTCAAAAGAAAAATGTTAAAAATCTTTTTTCTCAGTGTGCCCAGAAACTATCAACCTGATTAAGTGATATCCTAATATAGATAAATTTTGAACAACTCTCAATATCTATGTGTAGAACATGGTATTGGTGCTGTGATATGCGAGCGAAGCCAGCTCTTTATGGTAAAAAATGTGTACCTAGGATATTTTGACAAATTTAATCTTCTTCAATCTTCACATGGCTTCACATACTGATGGATATTTTTTTTTTCTGCACTTTGTAAACACGTTCCACGTAACACACTTACACACTCTACTAATTAAGATCTTCTTAACATAAAGCGGAAAGGTGATACTAAATCTCGGACCCTCTCTCGTACGTCCGATACCACTGAAACCCGGAACCTGTGTGTAATAAAAGTCATTTTGTTAGCTTGTTCTACTTATATTGCTATTTTCAAATTTTATTAAATCTCTTCTGACATACTGACAAGAAACATTTTTTTCTGCACAGAAGTTAACTTTTGAGATCTCGTAAGGAACGAGAGATTGAATGAGACTAGATTCGACCCTAAAAAAGTCGTCCTCGATATATCTCGGCCCCAAAAATTTTGACACTATTTTGATGCACTGGGTGAGCATGAAATTGGCAGATAATTTTCAGATTCGCGAGCATTCATAGCCATGCCTGTTTCATATTATGGTCAAGATGTGTAATATAAGTTTATGTAAATTTTAGACAAATTTTATGGCTCATTCAGAACTCTTTTTTTTATATTGCTTTAGAATGGAGGTTACTACATGTATAATATTTGAAGAATTGCCATGGTTTTCCTATAGTAAATATCAGTTTATCTACTTTGACTATGTGTTGCAAGGCAAACTCAGTATCCAACATTAGACCAGTGGTTAACATTAGCAAAGCTTACAATACAATACAGTTATCTCCTATTCATTGTGTATCTATTTTTCAACCCTTTTCAGATGGCGAGCAGTTATGATCCTGAAAGGTCATCCAAAAACTGAATGGCCAGAATTACGTTTGAAGACTGTCGCTCAAGATCTATTGAAGGGACAAAGATCAGAATGGGGTTACAAAAGGAAATGGGAAGGCAACTATTTGTCGCTTGTAAGTTGTTAGAAATATATTATATTTAAATTATACACTTGACATATTAGCTTCTCAGGCCAAATTCTAAAAATTGTGATGAGGCAGGCAGGCACCTTTTTTTGTTGTTGTAATAATCAGTGTTGGTTCAAATGCAGTGGCAACTTATACTGGAAACAACCATGCATGCCTTCGACATAAACACTTTACTGACAATGATCGCAATCAACAAGCTTACGGATCGGACCGAAACGGACCTGAAAATGACCGAAAACGCACACACCAAAAATTTCCCAATGTAAAAACAATCAATGCGGCAGTAAAAATACACATGTGGCGGTGCCTGAGAAGCTAACAATTATTTTTTTTTTGGCCTTATGTCTCTCTTTTTTTTCACTTACAATACATGACAGAAAAAAAATTAGGAATAACTTTTGAAAATCCAGATTTTTTTATTTTCATCAATTTTATATATTGATTTTATCGCGTTTTTTGTTTATATTTGAAAATTCAAAATAGGTTTGGAAAAAAGGAAGTTGCCTTTGGGAAAATAATTATTAACAGTTTTATTTTTTCAATTTTATGTATAAATTCAGTTTTAGAAAAAAAAATTATGCTTAGGAAAAAAAAACATTTGTCTGCCAATATTATTTAAACAAAATTGTACCTATGTTCTAATAATACAAAGATATGATGGATGAGATTAAACCCTCCACCAAAAAAAATTACTATTTTAAGAAATACTTATATTAGATAAACAATAGTTTGACAATTTATACAGGAGTCAACAGATAGGAAGGTAAAACTGTTTTTTGCATGTTTATAAGGAAGTTTCACTGGAAATATTTTCTTTTTGTTCTATCAGAAAATCTAATAAAAATCAAATAGCTACAGTGTACTTCTTTTTATGTTTCATTTGTTGCTTCTGTTCTGTTACATATTTTATGTTGATTGGTTTACAAGGAAACTGTAGGGGGAGAGGTGGAAGCAAACAATAGATAGCAGTCTTTGTCTGAATTATTTTCACCTATTTGCCCGAAAACCAAATTTAGAAAGAACAAAAAATTATTCAAACAAATTCTTTCATAATTTTCACTTATCCGAATCCAGTTTTACTGGTGCCAGGCTTCGTGCAAGTGGGTTAGCGTGAAATCTGGATAGTGAGGACAAAGATAGATGCAATGAAATAAACTATTATGTCTTAAACAAATAGATAGAATTTGAATAACTTCCTTAAAAAAATATATTGGAAAAAAAAAAAATCAAGTTCTGATTTCTTTTTTTTTCTTCCTCAATGACCTGATGGGTATGGGTATGTTCTCTTGTAAAACAATAAAAAAGGGAAATTAATAAAAATACTAACCTATATATTGATATTTTTTGTTATTGTTTTCCAATGAAACTTCATAGGTTTGTTGCACAATTATAAAAAAAATCATACAAATTATTTTGCTAGAATACAAGAGATATGAACACAATAACAATTATACAATTACAAGTTTATTATGTTGTTGTGGAAATAAGATTTTATATTATTTGTAGAAATGAAAAAATAATTTCTAATTGTTGTTAAAAGTACTTATCTGTTCCATGTATTGAACAATTTCCTTATTTTTGGAAAATGGATATTACAAGTTTGTAATTTATAGTTTTCTTATGTTTATTCCATCAAAGGTTTATGGTAGTGTAGGAAAGGGGTTCAAGAACTCGTTAGTTACCGAATATTTCTATCTTTGCTGTTTCTAGCTTTTATTTAATGGATACAAAACCATTGATGGGTGACACAACCCATGACGTTACAACAAAACTCTGTAACTACCATATACAGTGTAATGTAATATCCTTACTTGGACATTTATTATCCCCTCGCCAACGAAGTTGCGAAGGGATATAGTAACGCTACCGTCCTTCCGTAACACTCTAGAATCAACATCCTTCAATGGATTTTGACCAAACTTGGTACATACTTAGTCTGTTAGAAAATCTGGAATCCTATTGATTTTTAAGGTCAAAGGTCAAGGTCTAATTTTTACCCTGTAACATCCTTGTGAACATGCTAGAATCAACATCCTTCAATGGATTTTGACCAAACTTGGTACATAGTTAGTCCTTAAGAAAATCTGGAACCCTATTGATTTTCAAGGTCAAAGGTCACAGGGTCTAATTTTTACCCTGTAACATCCTTCAATGGATTTTGACCAAACTTTATACATACTTAGCCCTTAAGAGAATCTGGAACCCTATTGATTTTCAAGGTCAAAGGTCAAATTTTTAGGCGAGGGGATATGCCACGCTTTGCGTTGCCCTTGTTATAGTAGATGCTAGGTATACAATAATTATATCACGTAAGAAATAAAAAGCTTTTAGAAATTTGCTCTTGTTTGTCATTCTATCAAGACCAGATTGTACGATTAATTCTTCTGTTAACTAGGCCTATATGCACTGTGATGGGTTTAATCCTAGAATCTACGTCAAATCTTTTATTAGCACATCTGATTGAAAGAGTGGTGTTATGCACTTGGAAAAAAATGTTTTGAAATTTAATTGGTCCGTCTAATTGTAATCAAAATCACAACTTACAACAGAACTTCTCTGCCTTTTTTATTACCTCACCTGGCCAAAGGCTGAACTTTTGCCATCACTTGGCACCCGTCGTCTGTTACCTTTTCATATTTGAATTTTCTCCTCTGAAACCGCTATGAAAACGATATTTACCAAGGCCAAAGCCGAGGTAAATATCATATATCTTGGAACGATAGATCCTTATATTAGTCTCACCAAAAGTCAATAATTGTCTATAATATTGTCAGGCCTGTTTGTACACCTTTATATTGTACAAGGTTGTCCTACAATTTACATTTATGAATAGAATCACTCAGTCAAGAAGTAGTGTCTTAACAAAATCAAAGGCCACTTTTACAATAACTCTGCAGGGGATATTTCTGTACAATGTTAGATGAATTAAAAATCTTGATAGAATCAGTCATAATTAAGTCCATAGTTTAAATTAATTTATAAGTGATTTACAAAGTTCCAGATGCATGACCTTTTCTGCTTTGATGCTGCCTTTTATCAACTTCATACAGCTTGTTTTTCTATAATTTGTTGTGAGTGGGGGGGGGGGGGGGGGGGGACAGGAACATGATCTATGGTACATGTTTGGTGTGGTGGGATTATTAAATCTATCTTGAAGCATATGGGTGTCACTCTTATTACTAACTATGTTTATTGCAACAAATACTGGCTGTAAATATATTATCTTTACTATGTATAAATAAAGAAATTGTTATAGATTTAGATTTGATGTCTCTGGAGAAATCATATGTTTACAAGATTGTATAAAAAATTAACTAGAAGTTGTTAATTTTTTATACAAACTATTTCATTTTCAGATGAACCCACCTCAATTCAGTATTAAAATATTTAAGCTTATTCAAATTTGTTATACCCTCGTTGCTAGACGTCGGGGAACATTAAGTTTTACCCATGTCTTTACTTCCTCCAATTAGTTTCTCCTCAACAAGTTCAGTTGCTCTTCAGCAAGTCATTTGAAATTGATACACAAGATCAGGGACCATAAAAAGGAGACCAAGTTCAATTTATGATTTTTACCACTTTTTTTTGTTCAGGAATTATGCGCTGTTTACTGTAGCTAGAAACAGGATTATCCGTATGCAATGAACACATATTCTATCTTGTTTTTTCTTTGAATTCTTTAGGTTTTGTCACCACTGTACAATATCTGTGTGTGTTTTTTTATTAGAGCAAAGACAATAGTAATACCATGGAGTTTGTTGTCAAGATGAACCACTTAAAGACACAGGATAAATTCACCAGCATAATCTTCTCTTGTATGGTCAAAAAGGTAAGGTACAGTGAAACTTGTCTAAACCTCCTTAGGACCAGTGTTGGTGTCTGTAATAGACAGGTGTTCTGTTTATGGGCAGTTTCAAAATAAATGGCTCTTACTGCTATAGCTGTCTAATTTACTCATTTTTATGATTTTATTGGATCTAAATAGTTCAAAAGATCTGTAATGATTTGATGTTTGTTACTGCAAAAAATCTTTAAGATATCTAGAATAACAAAAAAAAAATGTCCAAAAAACATGTCAAAATTGTCAGGAGTGCAACACTTTTTTGTGACACTTTAAAAAATCCTTAATTTTCAACAACCTACCACAGTGTTAAATCAAACAATACGTTATCAAAATCTATTTCATCACAAACTTTGATATGTTGACATACTTTAAGATAGCAATAGATCATGCTTCATATTTATTATTGCATAAAAATATGGCTTTGTAAAAAAGGTGTACCTAGTCAGGAGTGCAACAAACATTTATACAAGTTTTCCTAAATTACATTGTAGAAATGTTGTCTTTTAGTTTTCAAAGATATGGAGTGTAAATAAATCTTAATACATCATTGCTGCTTCAAAACCATAGTTAAAGGATACACTAAAATCAGTAGTAAGGCCAAGAATGTCACATTAAAGACAGCACCCTCAAATGTCAGGAGTGCAACATTTGATATTTTCTTAGACATATTTTCTTTTAAATGTAACTAAAATCACATGTGTCTTTCTATTTCAACAGAGACTGACTAAGAGAACAGATAAAACCCATTTACCTGTTTGAGATACATAAAATATCTCTAACAGAAGCATTTGATTCATGTCAGGAGTGCAACTAGTTTTAAGTGATCTTCTACACAGTCTAATTATAGCTTTTTATATGGATGATTTAAATAAAATGAGATTCTGTCAAGTTTAAAATAATGTTTGAAAAAATTAAAAGTGCCATTAGCATTTTATGTGCTTTTAATTTTATGTAATAAAGCATTTTTGTTCATTTTAAATGGTCTCATGCTTTAATATCTATTAGGTATTAATACTAGAGACATTCTCTGACAAGGGAACATGTTTTCTAGGTTCATTAGCTATTGGAGATTAATTGACTTGATAAAGTTTATGATAAATGCATTTATCTATTTTCTTATAGATAATTTATGGTTGACCATGTAAATGTTGTACTCCTGACATAAATATTTAAAAATCATTGAAATTTGATATAATCAATTTTCTAAGTATCCAAAAATTACTTGTAATTGTACATTAAACATCTATTTTCAATATTAATTTAGATTAATACATGTTTTAAATGTTTTTGTATAGTATATTTCAAAAATAAGTTGGAATTTTCAAGAAGTATGGCTGTAAACAAGTTACAAATAACTAGAAAAATGTTACTTTAAGAAACAATTATCATTAAAACTTGGTAAAACTAATACTTGATAGAACACCAACTGATTTGTTCCCCTGTGAATTGTTTTTAAGTTAATAACTCTTATTTTTCTTGATGGCAATATAATGTCAGGAGTGCAACATATTCTGATGAAATAGTACCATTGATAAAATAATGATAATTTATAATAAATTGCCTTTTCTAGCCTATAAAAATATTCTAATTATTTCTTTATGATTTATCCTATAAATATATTAGAGTGATATAATACAAATTTTCAAATGTAATTAAAAATATTGCTGCTAAAACTGGGTATTAAAGAAGTGGGTATGGCAAAAAATTGTTACAAATTTCCAAATACTGTCATTTCTGTACAAATATTTCATTGAAACAGGGAAAAATTATTGTATGAGTTAACAGTAACATCAGTGTTCAATGTTGGCATTTTAAAATGTGATATTTTCTTCTTTTTCCTTTATTATGAAATGTCAGGAGTGCAACAAAAATAGACAAAATTATTTTGCGATCGTTCAAAGAATCAATATGATTTTTTTTTACAAATGGCTACTTATCTTTAAAGTTTGAAAATTTTGCTGTCTTAAGTAAAAATATTCGTTATTATTTTGATTATAAAAACTTTATCAGGTAGATTGGACAAAAATATTAAGAATTTTTCATAAAAAATAGCTTTTAAGAAAAACTACAACTACCAATAATCCAATATTTTGCACAAAAAGTCATTTTTATCAGTTGCATTGTTTGAGAAACCATTATACAAAATAATTGAGACTAAAGATTGTTTAACTGATATAGAATAAGTATGTGTTTTACATGTTTTTCATGCCAATTTGTGTTCAATAAAAGGTTCTTAAAAATTTATTGCTTATCTGTTCATAGTTTCTTTCTTGTTTCATTTACTTTAATGTATACAACATTGAAAATTATCAGCATAAAGTTTTTAGGAGTGAGTTTAATTTGGACATTTTTTTCACATGTTGGAGCCATTTTTTTTTAAACAGCCCTTATACAGGTTGAATTAACAAAGAATTCCTGAATATTGGGACTTTTTAAAAGTTTGGTTTATGCAGGATTCTGGTTTATTCAGGATTTTGTTTTAGACAAATTTCACTGTATAAGGAATATAAAGGGCTAAAATTTAATTATATTAGAAGGTACTGCCTTTTGAATGTCATATAATCAGTATACAATAGTTGTTAAATATTGAGGCTTAGCGTTATGGTGTTTAATGTCGCTTTCAATGATATTTCAGTTATATCGTGGTGGTCAGTTTCATTTGTGGAAGAAACCAAAGTACCCGGAGAAAACCACTGACCTGCTGCAAGTCACTGACAAACTTTAGCACATAATGTTGTATCGAGTACACACCACGAGCAGGATTGGAACTCACAACTGTGGTGGTGATAGACATTGATTGCATAGGTAGTTGTAAATCCAACTAACTACCATACGATCATGATCACGACGGCCCCTGTTTGATTATGAAATGGTGTATTTACCTATGCGATAAATGATAAAGCACTGCTAAATTATAAAATTCATATACATCAAATATTAAGCCATCTAAAAAAAATGTTCTGGTTCTCAGATAATGGATTTCAAAAAAAGGGCAAGGTAGATAGGGTTTTTATTTTTTGTTTTTATTTCCAATCCAACATGGGAAGGATTTTTATATTTTGTTTTTATTTTCAGCGGTTTAAAAACATAACGCAAACCAGTTCAATTCTACTATTTTGGCAAACAAACAACACAATAGGCAGGATAGTCCACGGAACTAGTTTGGAACATAACTGTACAACAAAACTGACGAGGACAGTGTTTTCACTCGTAGCCATGGCCCATGCTGAATTTTTACTTTCGTTTTCGATTGATCAGTCATTCAAACGTTTGTCAAAACTCGTCCGCGTCACCGGCACGCTTGAAAACTTAAATTTGGCGGTAAATTTGAATATTTTTTTCTTCAAAAATATGGCACGGCAGCGATTTTATTTCTGTATGGCAATAAAAACGTCCCATCAGCCGAAATTTTGAGGGGGCGGCGTTGTCTGGGAACCAAAACTTTTTATTTTATTTGGTCTTACAGAACGAGTTTTATTATTTATTCAATATTATTCTTCACTTCAAATTATATATGTTCTAGATTATTAAAATTTAGCAACTAACCCACAATTCCATGCTTGATATGAGTAGGCATGCATGTTTTAATAAATAACGCAAGAGAAATAGATTACGACCGTGACGGCCCCTGTTCGATGTTGAAATGGTGCGTGTACCTATAAGTTTTAATGATAAAACATGTGTTTAAGCAGTATTATGTATTTTTATTGCATGTAAAACAAGACAATAATTTTAATTTCAAAGTGTTTTATCTATCCATTGTTTCTTGGACAGTGAATTTACAGAAAATTAATTAATACTTCTTATTTTTCAACTTACAGTGCAAAAAAATACTATTGTTACATTTTTATTTAAAAATGTAAAGTTCTGTAAAATTGAGCTGCAAAGTAGAAAAAAGAAGTGGTAACAATTTCATAGTTTAATATCTTGATTCTTCCCGACCCACCCTTGTATATAGGTATTTGTGTTTCTTTTATTATTAGATAAACAAGCACTCAACGCCAGCTGATAGATCTATAGCTGTAACAGACAAATTTATATACAAACTTGATCAGAAGAAGAAATTCAAACCAATGAGAAAAGGAATACCATTGTCAGAGGTCAGTACTTACTGTCTGTAGTAGGATATACAATGCATAATGTCTACTTTGCATGACACAGTTGGTTTTTTATAGTTCTAGCTCACTGAAATAGGAGTCTGTTGGTAGACAGATTGCTCCACTCAGATACATTTGTTCTGAGCCGACCAGTCTTTGGTCTAACTCCTTATTAATGCTGCATGCTTAGGGAAGAAGCAGCAAATATTAATTTTATAGTCTTTAGTTTATCTCAACCAGGCTTCGAGCCCACAATCTACCACACTATAGGTGTACACACTAACCATTACACCACTGATGCGGTTCTCTATAATTTCAATACAAAATGAATTAAGGGTTTGCAAATACATAAGTTAAACAGGAAACTAAAATATTTTCGCCAATGTGACATCTTGTTTTGATATAAAACAATCAAGTTACATGTGTATCCATTCAGATCTAATTTTTGTTTATTTAACATTGTTTCATGTTATAATAGTCAATAGGTTTGGTTGTGTTGCACAATTCTCATCAAGTGTCATGGTAGAAACAATTCTTAGTGTGATTATTGTACTCCAAAAATCAACCAATGAGAACACTGTATTTATTAAATATAACTTTCTATGGAATGTGTTTTGAGTAAGATGACACAATTTGTACTCAAACATTTTGTGACTGGAAGGCTAGGTTATACAATGGTGATGTGGTGGATGGAAGGCTAGGTTATACAATGGTGATGTGGTGGATGGAAGGGTAGTGTAGTACAGTCAAACTTGTATATAAAGGCCACTGAAGGCAACCTGAAAATGTGCTCTTTATATACAGGGTTCAAGTATATGCACTGTTCATTAATGGTAAATAATGAGACTGCCCTTTATAGACAGTGATTTGTTATATACAGGTGCCCTTATAGGCAGCTTTGACTGTATGATTAATTAATTTTATTGTTACAGGTAACTGGAGTGAGTGTTACACCTGGAAAAGATCAGTTAATTGCAATACATCTATCATCAGAGAATGATATTGTTGTGTGCCTTCAGAACCCAGGAAAAGAGGAAAGGATTGGGGAATTTGTTGGAACTTTGGGACGACAATGGCAGTTGTAAGTCATTTTAGAAATTCTGGATATTCTAGATAAACAGAGTTCTGGAAAAAAAAATTCTTGTGTCAGTCATTTGGTCTGATATCCTTCAGAATTTTGTCAGTCCGAAATAACTTTTTAAAAATATTTTTTTTTAAATCAGAATGTCATAGTAAACATATCAGTTGTATTATGTTTTAATGATACTCCATTTCATATTCTATTTCTACAAATTTGTTAACATTTCTAAAAGTTTCATCTTCACTCTGCTCACACTCTGATTCATTATCAATCTCACCATCGCTGTTTACATCATTCTCGTCCCTATTTTCCTCACTGTCTCTTTCTTCCTCCCTATTACTCTGGATTTCCCTCTCACTTTCAATCTCTGTTTCCTTACTTGCAATCTCTTCCACTAACCAGTAACCAGACCAGTTTTACATCCCATCATATTAGAATCCCCATCACAAGTCTCTGCAGTCATATTGTCATAGTATGATCTAGTCCCTTTGCCCTGTCTAACTGGCTAAGCCATGTAATGTCAGATATTGGCCTATTTTTTTTAATCAAGGCATGACATTTTTAAATTTTAATTCAACATATTTTCAAGTGGGCTCTTTAAGAGCCATGACAGTTTTATGAGCTGTTGTTTGTAGTGTCAATGCATGTTTTTGTGATTCTATCAATATGTACACGAGACTTCTCATGGTCAGATAATGTACTGATTTAATCATTTTGGAACCTGCGAAGAAAAGATGTTTTTTACTCGAGCCCTGCAAATTTTAAAACTTATCCCCGTAATGTTCAACACAAATTTGCAAGTCATTCCTTTTTCGTCGTCATTTTGCAGGTATGTCTGTATCCCAGCTGCTTAAAAATAACTGCTTCCTATAGGCTTCGTACTTTTCATTATTTTTGTTCTTCACACCGGATTAGCTGCTGTATGAAACTTAATCGGCCAAGATGTAGCCATACTTGTTTGTTATGGTACAGAAGCTCTCGGGTCTCATCCGCCATCAGAATTCTGAATCGTTCTTCATTATAATATGAGAACCATTATGCGGAATGGGTACGAATTTCCATCTGGACCGATATTTATGTAGTTTTTATCGGACTTTCACTTTTTTTTATCGGCAAATCCGATAAAACCAACCGTTTTCAATAACTCTGGATAAAGATTTATAAAATTATAGAATATACCTTAGTAATTTAATTTGATTTGAATATTTCAATCTGATTGGCTAATCCACCTGGAGAAAATTTTGGTTATACTCGATAACCTGGGTTGGTATTGGTGACGTCACCAACGTGTTCATCTGCCAACGACAAATTCAAATAGTCACATGAAATAATCGTAATTAAAATCGAGGAATCATTAAATTTTGTTGTAAAAATTAGATTTACAAGTACGCCAAACAAATATGGATCATTGTTGTACATTATCAGCTTGTTTCTCAAGAAAATGCCCCGTGATCAATCAGTAGTTTACTGTTTTGGTGTTTTTTTTTGTTTTTTTTTTAACTTTGTAGTATTTTTTTTATTCTTAATGAAATAATTCAGCTCATTTTGTTTTCATAATCAAATTATTTGCATTCCTGAGAAAATTATGTTTATAAAAAAATTATAAAATGTTACCAAATAAACATAAGTTTTGGATAAACAAGATTTAAGCATTATTTTTGTAGCAAATTACTATTGTCTACAGTCTAACAAAAATAAAATTGGTAAAATTCCTTTTTATGCATGTTTTTGACAGTACCATTTACATTTGTTTCTTAATTAATATTTCACAAAATGGATATGTTTTTTGCTAAACTTCACACTAGCAGTCAAAACTTAAATTATAATTCTTTGTACTATACAAGAGCATGACATGCCATAAATGATACATATAAAAAAAGTTGCATTAAACGGTAAAGAAAAAAGGTGAAATTTTATGTCACAGCAGTTAAACATCACGTGTCAACAAATTAAAATCCTGACCTCCGGGCGTATATGATACCAGTATACCGACCGTTAATCCGATTATTATCACCAATTATAAAAGGCGACAATAATGTTAGTATTATCGATTGAAATTTTACAAAAAATGTTTTGTATTTATTTATATGTGAAATAATAAAATATATATATATAGTGAGTTTTGTCTACTATATATAGTATATAGAGCATACATCGTATCAGGTTGGCTTTGATGCATTGAATCAACACTTCATTAAACAATACAAAATTACTGGAAGTTATTACCGCAAAATGTTTTCATCAATGTCACAACAATAAACAATTTATTCCAAGAGTTTACATGTTTATTAATCACAAAATGACACACAGGTACATTTATTTTAGATTCACAAGACATGCATTACAATCACATCATGTAACAATGTTGAATTATCTACATGGCTACACACGTTTGTTTTGTCAAAACCTTGCTTTCTGCCAAACGGAAATCAAATGATCATTTTTCGTCGAACATTTAAATTTGTGGTTTGCTGGCACCCACGAAAACCACGAAAATTGGTATACCACGAATAAAAATGAATTCACAGTATAAGGAATATTTGAAATTGTGGAACAGGTTATACTTGCATTACCTGGTTTGGAGTCAGTTTACGCTTTTCATAAACCGCTTCATAAACCGCTTCACGGTTTATTAAGCGTAAACTGACCCAACCCAGGTTATATCGTATAACCTGTTCAACAATTTCAATTATTCCTTAAATACCTGATATTCTTCTTCTTCCCGTATAGAGTGTAATTACCATGTTGTATGTCTGTACTGTATAGTTAAAAACAAAATCGTATTTACAATTAAAAACAGGGTGGAGCATTATTTACATCTGGGACTGTACGGGAAGGGTAATATTCAAAGACATCTAAAGCATAAGCATTGACGAAATAGTTGAGCAATAAAGTGGCAATTTGTTTTTCTAATTAAGAAATAAATCATGGAAGCCAGAATGTGTTTTGAGTTTTAACATGCATGGGTTGGTGGATATTAGTATTTTATCCCGAGCCTGCTCAGGCTGAGAGGCGAGGGATAAAATTTACTAACCCATGTTAAAACTCAAAGCACATTCTGGCTTCCATGAATTATTTCAATTCTGATATGTCCAAGAGTACAAATACGGTAGTATACTTTGATTGGAAGACGGTTATTTATATTTACGTTTGTGGAATATGTCGCACACAATTTATGCTGCCAAATTCGAGCAGACGATAATTCATCAACATGTACATTTACGACAGGAAAGTCAGTCACACGCACCGGCGCATGTGCTAATGAGATTATACCCAATAGATAAATCGCTAGTTTTTTTACAAAGCGAAAGAAGGACGTCATGTTAGAATAGACATTAATCCATTTTTGTTTTTAAACAATAACGTAGTTAAGTGTACTGGACATGTTAATGAAAGGAATTTATGATTTTTGTAAATATTTTAGAATGAACAAAGAGCTAAAGGTTCAGACATTAAAACCTGTCCATTGTATGTTGGGTGGTAAGAGAAGAACTGTAGCAGTACGACCAACAGCAAACAATGGTGGACCAACATTCCAAAAAGATGGCGTGGATATTGCCTTGTTGTGGCCTGAATCAAGTTGAATCATGTTATAGTCCATGAAATAGTATTATTATTTTATACAGCTTTTGGGTAAATGGATGAAAAATATGCAGCAGTTTTTTGTTTTCGTTTTTGTTTTTAATAAGAATTGTTTTTCATGAAATCCTGTAGAACATGTTCTTAATGCACCATGTTAAAACATTTCCATCTAACACAGAATTGAAAACAATTAAAGCTTTTGTCAGATGCAGATCAGTCTATATATATATATATATATATATACAAACCATTCAATATCCTGAAATTTGATTATTGGTGTAAATAAATCATAAGTCGGATTAGTTTAAATTGTTGTTTAATTAAATCATATGACAGCAAGGATCAATTATGAGTGAATGATTGTTGTTTAACGCCAACTCAGCAATTTTTCAGCTATAACATGGCGAGAACAAGTTAATTTTCATTGAAATGATGATGATATCCGCTTTGTACCTGACCAACATGCTTAGCTGGATTTTTATAGTGCTAGCTCACTGAAACAACAGTCTGCGGATAGACATGTCGCTCCACTCTGACACATTATCCTGTTTTGGAGCCAACCAGTCTTTGCTGTTTCTCCTTAATGCTACGTGTTTAGCAGGGAAGCAACAAATACCAATTTTATAGTCTTACGGTCAATTATGGCTTGTATTGTAAAGAAGTGTGCTATTGTATATTGTTGTTATTTTTTAATGTTTGAATGGCAAAGAATTTGGTGTGGAAATAGAATAAATATTTAGAATATATTTTAAAAAAATGTGTACTAATTTTGTTGAATCAACACATACAGTAATTATTGTCACAAGGTATTTTATGTACAGTGAAACCTGTCTAAACCGAACCTTATTGGGACTAACTTATGTGTTTGGAATATTGATTGATTGATTGATTTGTGTTTAACATCAACTTTAGCAGTATTTCAGCTATATCGTGATTTGAACAAATTTCATAGATGAGACACTGTGTTTGGAGTAGACAGGTTTATGGCGGTTTGTTTTAACCAAGATTTCCTATCTTGGAACTTGATCTAAGGTTGGGTTTATACAGGATTCTGGTTTATTCACAGTTCAGTTTAGACAGGTTTGGCTGTACAAGTTCATTTATGTGGATGAGGCAGATAGCAGTTTAAATTTACATGTCTCTATGTCTTGTACAATTTTGATTTTTCTGGATCTAATTGGTGCAAATTGACAACTGCCATGTATATAAGTAAAAGATACGCTGCATTCGTCTATTTTTGAATGATTGTGAATTTTAGGTATTTTCCATTTTAACACAAGGTTAACACAAAGAAATTGTTAAAAATAACATTAATGATGTTATGATTATTTAATTAGTTTTAATATTTACTTCATGTTGCTACATTCAGATTTATATACATATAATATTTTTGTTCAGAAAGTAATTATTTGACTGGCCTGTGTGAATATATTATACAGCAGGAATCAGTGAGGTTATAGTGACATAATCTGTTGTGATCTGTGTGTCATCTGTCGTTAATAGTATAACTTAAACTACTCTCTACATTCAGAATATTGAAAATAAATCATGAAAAGTGTGTTAGCACATGAGTGAGCTATCTTCATTGTACACATGAGTGAGCTATCTTCATTGTACACATGAGTTAGCTATCTTCATTGTACACATGAGTGAGCTATCTTCATTGTACACATGAGTGAGCTATCTTCATTGTACACATGAGTGAGCTATCTTCATTTTACACATGATTGAGCTATCTTCATTGTACACATGAGTGAGCTATCTTCATTGTACACATGAGAGCTATCTTCATTGTACACATGAGTGAGCTATCTTCATTGTACAGTTACATGTGATTTATTTTTGATATTCAGAATTCAAGAGTAATTCATATTGTTTATTATATAGAGATTACACTGTTGTTAAGACATTTCAAAAATGAACTTTCTTTCCATTGTTGGACGTCCAATGATATTTTCGAATGGGCCACAGTCGCTACTTTGACTTCACACAGTGAAATAAAAAAAATGTTTCACTGGGTAAAATAATGATATATCTTTCACAAGGGATTCTCGTTATTTCATGGGCGTCTATGTAATAACAAGGTACAGAGATATTATCTAAAAGGGATCATTTCTGCATTTTTGTTTTATTACAAAAGAAAGATAAATGAATCTCAAAAACAAAAACAAATAATAATTCCCTGTTTAATGATCACATATGAATGTGCAAAAAAAAATTGTGATAATTTAATAAGAAATAAATACTTGTACATTTTCAAAAAAATGTAAATAAAAATAGAATTATTGTTTATGATTATGTTATGTTTGTGTATAGCATACTATAGATATATTAAAAAGGTGCCTTCTAACAAATAAAAAGTGCTTTGTATGTATTGAAATTATAATCTGAATAATAGTTCAAAACATAATACTGGTAAATAGACTTATTTAGACATTTAATAAAATACAGAAATAATTAGTAACATCTGTAATTAATAGGTACACAGGTATTTGTTCTAGATTTGATTTAGAACTTTGTTCAGTGTAACAGATCTGGTCAATTTGTTAAGTTTCGACATTCTCACTTTCATATTGGTCGTATAATTAAAATAATGTTAAGTTCTGACATTTTCACTTTCATATTGGTCGTATAATTAAAATAATGTTCAGTTCTGACATTTTCACTTTCATATTGGTCGTATAATTAAAATAATGTTAAGTTCTGACATTTTCGCTGTCATATCGGTCGTATAAATAAAATAATGTTAAGTTCTGACATTTTCGCTGTCATATCGGTCGTATAATTAAAATAATGTTAAGTTCCGACATTTTCACTTTCATATTGGTTGTATAATTAAAATAATATTCAGTTCCGACATTTTCACTTTCATATTGGTCGTATTATTAAAATAATGTTAGTTCTGACATTTTCCCTGTCATATCGATCGTATAATTAAAATAATATGAAGTTCTGACATTTTCACTTTCATATAGGTCGTATAATTAAAATAATGTTCAGTTCTGACATTTTCACTTTCATATTGGTCGTATAATTAAAATAATGTTAAGTTCTGACATTTTCGCTGTCTTATCGGTCGTATAATTAAAATAATGTTAAGTTCTGACATTTTCCCTGTCATATCGGTCATATAATTAAAATAATAATCAATTGAGTCAAGCTATCATATTTTTGTTGTTATACATTTTATACATTTTTTTTTATCGGATAAAGTAACATCTTTGTTTAGACAGTTTTGAAGCTGCTGGTATTTGTTATTTGGTTTTTTGTTTTATTTTCATTCAATTCTAACCAATAAGTGGTACTGCTGTTAAGACAGGGTTAGGCAGCATAGCATTGTTCATGGCTCTCAATCTAATGATCTTACAAAAATCTAACCTTTTTGGGGTTTTTTGTTAGTAAACTACAATTTTTTACCATACCAACGTAAAACAAAGTCATGAATTATGAGTAATCGTTAGTAGGATTGATATTTTTATAGACGTGACATTTGTTGTAGAGTTTTTCAGTCACTAACAATTCCATTCAATAGACTAGACCAACTAAATGTAATGATAACTTCACCTATGCATGACATTTTGATTTAATAATAACTTCACCTATACAAGACATTTTGATTGATGTAATTTGATCATGTATTTTGTATGTAAATTTGTAGCATAATTTTTTAATGTGATTTTTAAACATTGATTGGCGACCAGTCTTGTTCTGAATTAAAATTCTATTAGTCCTAGTCATCTGATTAAATCATATGTTCAGATTTTTATTATATAAGTTTTGAGATCTAGACAATCTGATTAATATCGACTGTTATAAAACACTACACTCCTCCTTACATCGGATACAACCAGATTATTTAAGATATTAACCAATCAGGGAACTTTACTTTTGCTATGTGTTAATAAAAAAAACTTGAAAGGCACTGATAACATTTTGCCAGCTGCACTTTTTATTGGCTGATCATGAATTCTTCTTGGCATGACCTCTAATTGCAGCTGCATTATTATTGGCTGATTATGAGTTCATCTGGAAATCACCTCTAATTGCAGCTGCATTTTTATTGGCTGATTATGAGTTCATCTGGACATGAGCTCTAATTGCAGCTGCATTTTTATTGGCTGATTATCAGTTCATCTGGACATGACCTCTAATTGCAGCTGCACTTTTTATTGGCTGATCATGAGTTCATCTGGACATGACCTCTAATTGCAGCTGCATTTTTATTGGCTTGTCATGAGTTCATCTGGACATGACCTCTATTTCAGGGCTGGAAATTAACTTTTTTCCCTACAAGCAAAACTTTGCTAGTTGAATAAAAGTCTACTAGCAAATAGACTGACCTTACTAGCAACCAAATTTAATTAAAAAATGTATGCTTTACAATGTATTATTAAAATTATGTTGCAATAAAACAGTAAAGTCTTACTAGAAATATCACTCCACTTTATCCTGATTCGGATCTAACCAGTCTTTGATCTTGCATGTACACCTTTGTACTTAGTGGAGAATAACAATACAATTCTATAGTCCTTGGTTTGATCCAACCATCATACCCGATATTGTCTACCCTATATAGGCTAAAGTCGGATAAACGAAAATCTTCATCTTGCAAGCAGACGGCTCGCCTTCATATGATTGTGTAGCATCTGTCAAACAATGATTTTTACGTTTATTCTCTCTTAATCGTAGAAACACCAGTATAAATCTACATGAAACTCGACTGAAGAATTTTAATTTTTTCAACGTCGTATCAGAAGCTTTTCGCTTTGACATTGCGACTGGTAACTCTAACTGTAAAAACTGCAACCAGATGTAATTTTATAAATCGAGAACCAGTCTAGTTCGTATTTCTCGGACAAAGACGTAAATATACCATCCTTCTCTGGATTTTACATAGGATCAATGTGTATACTCTGGATTTTCATAATTCATTACCAAGTGTAAATACGCGATCTGACAAGAAAGCAAATTTGCACGATTTGTCATAGTTCAGATACAATTCTGAACACGTATTTTTAGCTCACCTTGCCAAAGGCAATATGAGCTTTTGCCATCACTTGGCATCCGTCGTCTGTTGTTCGTTAACTTTTCACATTTTAATCTTCTCCTCTGAAACCCCTTAGCCAAATGGACTGAAACTTGGTATGAAGCATCTATGGAAGATCCTCTATAAAGTTTGCTCATTTCGTCCCGATCCATTAACAAACATGGCCACCACAGGCAATTCTTGTTTCTGATTGGTCAATTTTTAAGAATCTTCTCCTCTGAAACCGCATGGCCAAATGAACCAAAACTTGGTAGGAAGCATCTATGGAAGGACCTCTGTTAAGATTGCTCATTTCGTCCCGATCTGTTAACAAACATGGCCGCCACAGATGATTCTTCTTTCTGATTGACTGATTTTTAAAATTCTTCTCTTCTGAAACCGTTTGGCCAAATAAACCGTAACTTGTTAGGAAGCATCTTTGGAAGGTCCTCTGTAAAGAATGCTAATTTCATCCCGATTCGTTAATAAACATGGCCACCACAGGCAATTCTTCTTTTTGATTGGCCGATTTTTTTAAATCTTCTCCTCTGAAACCGCATAGCCAAATGAACCGAAATTTGGTAGGAAGCATCTTTGGAAGGTCCTCTGTAAAGATTGCTAATTTCGTCCCGATTCGTTAACAAACATGGCCGCCACAGACAATTCTTGTTTCTGATTGGTTGATTTCTAAATAAATTTTCTCCTCTGAAACCGCTTGGCCAAATAAACCGAACCTTGGTAGGTATCATCTATGTGCGGTCATCCTAATTTTTTCCCAATCCATTAACAAACATGGCCACCACAGGCGATTCTTGTTTCTGATTGGCTGATTTTTAAAATTCTTCTCCTCTGAAACCGCTTTGCCAAATGAACCGAAACTTGATAGGAAGCATCTATGGAAGGTCCTCTATAGGGATTGCTCGTTTCGTTTTGATCCGTAGACAAACGGCCGCCATAGGCAATGCTTGATTCTGATTGGTCGATTTCTAAAAATCTTCTTCTCTGAAACTGCTTAGCCAAATGAACCGAACCTTTGTAGGAAACATATATGGAAGGTACTCTATAAAGATTACTAATTTTGTCCTGATCCGTAAGCAAACATGGCTGCCATAAGAAATTCTTGTTTCTGGTTGGTCGATTTCTAAAAATCTTTTTCTCTAAAACTGCTTAGCCAAATGAACCGAAATTTGGTGGGAAGCACCTATGGAAGGTTCTGTATTAAGTTTCCTCAAAGCAGAATGAAAGGTGAGCGACACAGGCTCTAGTTTTACAACTAGCAATATTCTGCTAGTTCTAATTTTAATCACTAGCAAAATTAAGGCAAATCGAAATTTCAACTAGCAATTTGCCTGCTTGCTAGCGTTAATTTCGAGCCCTGTATTTGCGGCTGCATTATTATTGGCTGACCATGAGTTCATTTGGACATGACCTTAATTGCAGCTGCATTTTTATTGGCTGATCATGAGTTTATCTTGACATGACCTCTAATCGCAGCTGCACTTTTTATTGGCTGATCAGGAGTTCATCTGGACATGACCCCTAATTGCAGCTGCATTTTTATTGGCTGATTATGAGTTCATCTGGACATGACCTCTAATTGCAGCTGTATTTTTATTGGCTGATCATGAGTTCATCTGGACATGACCTCTCATTGCAGCTGCATTTTTATTGACTGATCATGACCTCTAATCAGGTTCTATCAGAACTTAAAAGGATCATAGCATATATAGTAACAGCAGGTTTTAAATCAGATTGAGATCTGGAAGAAGTTTTATGATGATGTAAATTAATTGTTATTTTATTAAATTGTTGATTTTGTTTATTTGTACATGTTTTGAAATTCTTTAGAAAGCATTAATTCTAACATTATATATATAAGGTAGATAGGTAATTTAGCTAAAATAATATCTCCATCTTTCTCTAATCTCTTTTGTTTTGTTATATTCCTTTAATTCTTTTTTTTCTTCTTTGGTTGAATGTTTTGTAAATATATACACACTATCGGCTATTGTTTTTTTGGAAAATGGGTTTTTCATAGCAACATCACATTAATGATGGAGTCTGAGATGAGAGATGAGATAAGAAGTCCATTTTGAACAAAGCAGTTCAATGATCATATATTTGTCGTTTATTAAGGATGTGTCAATGTGATGCCAATGTCGTCATGTAACGTCACATTAGAAAATGTTTATTTATATCACGCTTGTCGCCTTATCCTTTGGTATCTTCAAACTCTTCTTATCATAGATATTTATCATATGTTGAGATCAAAGAGAAATCTTTTCAACTTAAGGATAAAATTGGATATTCATTCCTATTTGATATTAATTTAAAAAATGTAATGATCAAAATGATATGATGCAGACATAATATATTAACATTCCATTTTTCTTAATGAAAATTGAAATCTGTGATATTTTTTAATCAACCATTTTTGAAAATCTTTATTTGTCTAGTTTTTTTATATAATAAAAAAGATGATACAGTTTTTGGATTTCAATGATAGACATTATGTTCATATTGGAGAAATTAATATGTTCTGTGGCTCTGATATCAGTGGACATCAGTGCCTTTCCTTCAAGCTCTTTGTTTAAATTAATCTTCATAAGTGCTTTGAATTCATGTTTTGAATAGATAGTGAATATTGACACTTCACAAAAAAGTCATGATTTTACAATGTTTTTGTTAGGTGGCAGTACAATCTGATGAAAATCAGATCTCTCATTTGCTCCCCTTTACTGGTATATTGTGCTAAAGGAGATCTGAAGAAACCACATTACGGGTCACATGCAATTGACCCTATTTTCCATCCAATGAAAATGGTGATTACAAGAATTTGAAAGTGTTACAGAGCTGTTTTGCATGCTACGAACAATCTGATTGCGTTATATATTCATGATATAATGTCATTGCACATGACATGTAATATGGTTTCTTCATATCTGCCATACACTGCGACACATATCAGTTAAGGGGAACGAGTGAGAGATCTGATGTTAATAAGATTGGTCACAGTAAATGTCTTGGTCATGTGATATAGTTGGTTTCTGTGTAAGCAATCTATTGTTTGGTATGTTTAGTGTAAATTTATACAAAAGACATTATTTTGAAACATACAGGTATTAACATGACAAAAGATGAAGTTTAAATATAAAATGATAGCTCTGCTATATAAGTATTATAACCTATTATTTATGATATCAAATGCACTGTATTTTGGCCCTTTTTTGTCATGCTATTTCTTATTTTGTTAAAGAGTACAAATTAATTAAAAACAATGTTTAACATGTGAAGTATTGCAAAGATATTTTGAAATTTGATTAAAACTGAATATGCCTCAGTAAGAGTAGAGGCCGAGTTGAATGTTGGTCTTATAAATGTTTGTACAATAAAGAACTGTCCTTGTTTGTAGTTTGAGATTTAGTTTTCATGATAGTAACACAGTTGTATCTATTAATGTTCCACAATATAACTGTAATATTGTTGAAAGTGAAGTTAAACACCATAACCATAACCCTAACCCTCTCTTAATGTTCTAAACAATGCAGTATAATGACAATATAGAATCATTTATTTCATTTTCTAATTGTCGTTAAGAACTAACTTTATGTTTTTTCAAGATAAAATCTTTTATTTCATTTTTGCAATTCTCATTATAAGGACTAACTTTATGTTCTGTCAACTTTATGTGATATGTTACTGCTCATTTTGGAAAGAAATCCCTTCTTTTTATATGTGTATTAAAATGGTATATTTTTCCTAGACTTGTTTTGATGGATATTACTACACATTACTCTATATATATTGTCACATTTTACATAGTTTACATACCGGTTTTTTGTGTTGTTCATCTTGAAGACATTTTTCATGTTGTCACCCTTATATCAGTAAATGTTATTTACATAAGAGAGAGAGAGATAAATTAGATCTATTTTTTGTTGTTGCTATTTTCAAAAACTAACCAGACATGTTTGTCCCATGTCAGTAGCATGTCCATGATAATGTGTATTGTTTATTACTTCAATCTAGTGGTTGCTAGGTAACTTGTTCATCTGTCTACATGTCCGTGATAATGTATATTGTTTATTACTTCAATCTTTTGGTTGCTAGGTAACTTTTCCATCTGTCTACTTCCATAGATCTGATTTTGAGTCTATTTTTTCATTGTTAATGTTAGAAAAAGAGATAAAACATCAACAAGATAATTGAACTAATATGAAGTTAAATTTAATTATTTGTCATATTTTTAATTGGATTCAACTGTAGATAATCATATTTGTAGTTCATAAATCTTGCATAATTTAAAACTGTGGTAATATACCAGTATTTTTTCAAATTGTTTTTAAAACATTTCAAATTAAAATGGACAAAATCTTGGTGTCACTATTTCAAGATCAGCAACAGGAGATAATATTTGTTTCACTTGTATATTATTGGCAACACAAGGAGGAAGGAGATAGTATAAGTCCCACTTAGATATCATTTGCGACATAAATTAGATTAAGTTTGTGATCGTTTGAAGCCAATATTTTGTAGCTATATCATGCCGAGAATGTGTTACTTTGATGAGACGACGATATCTGCTTTGTACTAGACCAACACACATTGTTGGATTTTCATAGAGCTTGTTGACTGAAACAACGTCATATGTTGTGGTCCCCCCTTTTTGTGTTCAGAGATGTGAGGTGTTGTTGATATTGGTGGAATTGTTGACCCTCACTATTTAAGCATTCTTTCATTATCCACTCAAGACACATTACACTGACTGAACCAAACAGCTTTCACTCTTACTCCTTTATAGTGTATACTTGGTGGTGAAGCAGCTAAATATTAATGTGAAAGTTTTTATTTTGACGCTGTTTTCAATAGAACACATGATCTACCGTACTCTAGGCGGCCACTTTAACCATAACCTCCCCTAGACAGATCACTTAACGGGATGGAAAGAAGTGACTTTTCTAATTACAAGCAGGGATATCTAATATTTTATAATGCAATTGGCTATGTTTTATTAATAGTTATCAACAGACAGCTGTGTAAGATTTATTTATGTGTAATCTTTTTCTCGTATTATATTTCTATGTATCTAATGACTTTTTATATTATACACTGGTTATGCCTTTTGTCTTATTATATTTATGGTTATGGTAATGTACTGAATCGTTATATTTATTTGTAAAGGACCATTTTCAAATTTCCCACATTATTCCAAGATTATACGCTTATACACATTTTTTTAAAGGAGTTATTTCCCTTTAACGTGGGCAAGACGTTCCCTTTCATGCAAATTTGATATGAAAATGATATATATTTTTCCCATATTCTGTTCAAAATTTAAATGTAATAACTTGTAGAATTTTCTTTTTTTACAAGGTTCAAATTATTAGAAAATTATACTCAGATGTTTTGTGCTTTCCGTTGCTCTGATAAAAAGTGACACCATTTTTCCTGTCATAATGGAAATAACTCTGGTAAAAACCGTATGAAAACATATAATTTTAGAATTAAATTTGGAATGTGCACAAGGTCTATTACCTATTTTATTTTATTTTTTTGGGGGTCATTTTTTGTTCTTTTCGAGTTCATGATCAAATTAATTTGCATTACATGAAAAATGGTAAGAAATCAAATTATAGGTTTTTATATGATCTAGCAATACCCAGTACCTTGGTAAATTAGAAAATAAATATACTTTCTTCTAGATTTGAAGACTTTTTAATGGCACATTTCTTTTTCCTGTTTTAATTTGTGATTAATTACACTGTCAACTATTAATGTTTAACTTTCTATTATCAATTCTTATGATAAATGTTTGATGTATTTCTGAGAATGTTTTCAGATTGCTGTGCCATACATATGTCCCTGCAAGTCTCAGCATTTTAATTTTCTTTTACCTTTGTTTCTTCTAATAGAACCTTGTTTCTTGGTTACACGAGGGTTATTTTTCATATTCGGAATACAAGAGGAGCTATACTATTATTACATAGATTTTACACTTTTATGTGAAGTAATAAGACATTTACAAAAAAGATCTTGTTAGTTAGTATTGTGACGTCCACTGTGAAATAAACGTTTTATTTTACACTGGTGACATATTGGTATATCATTCACGTGGAAATCTTAGTATTTCATGGTCATCTATGTAAATTTTTTTGTTGGACTTAAGTTCCAGATGAGTTTTACATAATTCTCAATAACATCTAAATTGTTTTGTGCTAAAATTCAATCTTCCTGTTATTCAAGTTAGAATTCACAAGTTTTGTATGTATGGGGTAATTTTAGCTAACATGTAGAATTGATTTAGTGTTGCTATTTTTGTATTGAGTTCGGATGTAATATTTTATGCTAGGATTTCAGTACTATTTCTATACAGAGTTGGGATTTTATATTGTATGCTAGGATTTCAGTCCTATTTCTGTATTGAGCTGGGATGTTATTATTTTATGCTAGGATTTCAGTATTTCTATGCAGGGCTGGAATGTTTCATTCTATGCTAGGATTTCAGTACTATTTCTATGCAGGGCTGGGATGTTTCATTTTATGCTAGGTTTTCAGTACTATTATTATTTATTATTTTGTAAGACTATATTGTATTAATTATGCAAATATTTGACATGCATATAAATAAAATATTTCATGTAATATGACCTTTAGTTCTATTTTAAAGTAGTATAGTCAAACGTTAATGAACAGCCGTATTTGTTGTATGCATTTCTATACTACTTTGTGGTGAACGATTAGATTTTGTTTTTTATTGAATAACACACATTATTGTTGTACCTCTCGCCAACCAGAAAACTACGAGGGTTGGGGCGAGTTCTATGGGATCATATTTACTGGTTTAATCCCACCACATTGTTGTGCCTGTCCCAAGCTAGAACCTGAATTTCTTTTCTAATATGTTGCGTCTTTTCTTGTTTTCAATGATTTGTGTTGAGATGTTTTTGTTGATATTATTGGAATTGTTGACATCATTGTTTTAATTCTTTTATTATATACTTCCAATGGATTGTCTCCTTCATGGTATTGTTGTATGTTACCAGTATTTAGTTTGATGTTTGTCAGAGGAGTGGCTGGTATATTTGTATATTGATAGTACTATTACTCAATATCTGGTTAGTTTATCATATATTCCAACATTGTCTTTATCATAACTTCTTTCTTCTCCACTGCAAACTGAAATAAAACATATGACTGTTTGTGTAGTAGATCAAGCCGATGAGCTGGTGTGCAGCAATAAAAAGTTATCAGTGTGCAAATGTGTCACTTTACCAAAACGTACTCAATTTCTGATGCAGAAAGCAAAATGGAGGAATATTCAAAAGAGCTACATGCGATGTACGAAATGCACATTATTTTAAAAATATAGACAAGGTAAGGATGAACAAGCATGAAGCTCTTGTTTTATATATATTTGAATATTTGGAGAGAAAAAAACATAACTATACACCTTTGATGTTTTTGAAATGTCATAGTTCTGCGTTAGAAATGTTCGTATGCAGGGCATGATTAAATTGTACAGGAAACTCGCCAATCTAGTCATTCATCGTCAATTCCCTTTGACCGTTACTTCCATAGAGATCGAAGTCAAGACCAAGAATTTTGATTTGCTATTGATGCACACTCTCAAACAATTTGTTTATTTACATGATGCAATCTTGGAAATCTCATATGTAAATCAAAACATAAGAAGATCGAGTATTACACCTATTTCTATGTGTTTCAAATGAACTCGAGCCAAATCGCCCCACTGTAATTGTAAACATTACTGTAAAATGTATTTCTATATGCAGTGTATCATGTAATTTCAGCTATTTGATTACTTTATATATGGAAGCAACGACTTGCTATACAGTCATTGACCATTATGTTTATTGCCAGCTATCATGATAGCAGGTTTATATAATTTCATTACCAGCAATGGGCAAGCTTATGGCAACACGTTTTTAGTGCAATATCAAAAAATTGGATCATTGGCTAGGATCCCCTTGATGTCATTCCAATAATACTACATTACAAATACAATGTAGTAATAATTATTAACATATTTTTTATAGATAATAATAATTATCTTTATTTAATAGAGAAAAACAATTTGGGGCGATTTTGATTAATGTGGGGGCGATTTGACCAGGCACTGACAGACCATGACAGTTGAAATTGCAATTGAATCGGGCGTTTGTGAGAACGTTTGCTCGAATCTCCATAATTAACAAAAAGCATACTCTACAAACCTTTGCTTATTGTACATGACCGAGTGTAATGTCCAGAATCATAAATGCTAAGATCAAAATAGAAAAGTTAGTTATACGTATCTGATGCCGAGAAAAACATGTGTTCACATCTCGTATATAGTTGATGCTGGTTTCAAGTGAAGACGTTTCTGTCATGCATTGAAGACCATTGCATATTTTAATTCCTCTTGTAAAGAGTTTGTATCTATAATAACAGTTTCAAAATGTTAGCTTGCAGCTAAAATGTACTATGAGTACAAACAATGTATAACTAGATGACAATTATGTCTCCCCCCACTTTGGAGGGGAGACATATTGTTTTTGTCCTGTCCGTCACACAGTTTGTCAACGCAACTCCTCTGAAACTACTGAACATAATTTCATGAATCTTGGTAGGTAGTAAGGACACCATATGTAGTTGTGCATATTCCCAGGAAATTTTGATCGCCTGAATTTTGTGGGAGTTATGCCCCTTTGAACTTAAAACTTTCCCGAAATATACTTCTGAAGCAGCTTGTCAGCACAACTCCTCTGAAACTACTGAACAGAATTTCATGAAACTTGGTAGGTAGTAAGGACACCATATGTAGTTGTGCGTATTATCGGGAAATTTTGATCCCCTAAATTTTGTGGGAGGTATTTGCAAACACTAGTGTAATATCACTTACTGAAGCTTGTATATATGTACAAGAGTCTATCATAATGTCACTATTTCCCTGAAAAAGTTTTTCATCACCAATCCATTGAATTTAGAAGAATAAAACTCCTTTAAAATCATTGGAACATAGGCTGAGCAATTTTCTGGAATGGGGAACTTTGCCATGACAATATGGAATAGTACCTGTAACCCTTGCTTTAGCACTTTTGATCAAATTTTGTTTGTGTTTCATGGATTAAAAACAGTTTTTTGTGTTATTCATTGAAGCTTAATTTTATTTGTTACCTAAATAGATTTTTTACCTTTGACTACAGTTTGTGGGACGGGGGAAGAATACGTTTTTGCGGGCAAGAACAAACTTTAATTCATATTAATTTTGCACCAACAGAAAAAGAAAACCAAACATACAAAAAAGCAACAACAACAAAAAGCCCAAAGAAAATACACTCTGCAAAAATAAAAACGCAAAAGGGGATTTTAGGTATTTTAAATCAAAAATTTTCAGTTACACTTTTAGATATCGACTCAGAATGTTCATTATTGAAAAATTAACATTCCATACTTCAGAGGATAAGTAAAAATAAAGGCATGTTATCACAGTTCAGCACATTTCCGTTTACGTTACAGTTAGGCACTGGCTACGATTACCCGGATTTACCTGGATTGGGTAATAATAACGAAAAATTAGGATTCCGGTTCAGGAACCTATTTCACGGAAAAAAATCGGGTAATCGTAATTTTATTTGTTAGAATTACCTGGTCTTATTATTACCCGGAATAGTTGTATGTAAATAAAATATTAAATCTTATTTATTATTGTTGTTGATTTATTTTTATAGGTACCAATTTTATTATAAACTTTCATTCTGAATTTAATTTGTCTATATTTATATGTTATCAAGACATGTAGTTCATTTGGAACACAACAAGTGATTTGGGAATCTTAAAATGGACGCGAATGAGGGAGTCCAGTCCTTCAATTTTGAAGTTAGACACAAGTTTAAGTCATTTAAGGAATTTGAGAGCCAACTTAAACATTACCAAGATGCAAAATTTATACAAATGTACAGAAGGAGTAGTTGCAAAATTGAGTCAACGAAGACAAAGCAAACAATTGCAAACAATGATCTTTGTAAATATATTTACGAAATATATTTCATATCTTTTTGATGTATTGATTTAAAATGTATTATCAATTACAAATTGATATAAAATAATAATAATTCTTTCAATTCTTTATGTCCAATAATGAAATCCCTAGAACTTCCGGGTAATAATAAGACCAGGTAACTCTAACAAATAAAATTACGATTACCCGATATTTTCCCGTGAAATAGGTTCCTGAACCGGAATTGTATTCCGGCACTTAGTCTCAGGTAATCCTAATTTTTCTTTATTATTACCTAATCCAGGTAATTGTAGCCAGTGCCTTAAAGTTAGTACCGTGTATGACCACCACGCGCGGCCAACACTGCTCTGCACCTCCTCGGCATAGACTCAATCAATTTTCTCACATTGTTTCTTGGTATTGTTCACCATTCCTGTTGCAACACTTGGCGGAGTTGATCGAGGGTCTGAGGTGGAGGTTGTCGCTGGCGCACACGTTTATCCAGCTGATCCCATAGGCGTTCAATGGGATTCAAGTCCGGCGATTTGGAAGGCCATGGAAGCACATTGATGTTGTTCTGCTCAAGGAAATCCATTGTTACACGCGCTGTGTGTGGCCTAGCGTTGTCCTGTTGGAATACTCCCTTTCACAGTCAATTACGTGCATGAGGTGAGGTTGGAGAATTTCGTCTCTGTACCTTACAGCCGTTAAATTGCCCGGAACGTGCACTAGGTCTGTTTTGCGGTCATTTGAGATAGCCACCCACACCATGACACTATCTCCACCGAAGCTATCCACTTCCTGAACACAGGAGGAAGACAAACGCTCATTCCGGCGCCTATATACACGTATTCTGTCATCACGTTTCTGCAGTAGAAAACGAGACTTGTCGCTGAACCAAATTCGTCGCCAGTTTCGGAATGTCCAGCCTCTTAATGTGTTGCACAAGCGGACTCTTTCACGTCTGGTGTAACGGCGTCAATACCGCACCGAAATACGGCCTTCTGGGTCTAATGCCATGCTGTCGAAGTTGGTTGCGGACTGTTTGTGAGCTGATTCTTCGCAATCCAGGTATTTTGGCTGCAGTGGTTGATGCGGCAACGGTTCGATTCCGTAGATAAAAGACCTGGATGTACCGATCTTGCCCAGGAGTAGCTAACTAAGTACCGGAATACAATTCCGGTTCAGGAACCTATTTCACGGAAAAAAATCGGGTAATCGTAATTTTATTTGTTAGAATTACCTGGTCTTATTATTACCCGGAATAGTTGTATGTAAATAAAATATTAAATCTTATTTATTGTTGTTGTTGATTTATTTTTATAGGTACCAATTTTATTATAAACTTTCATTCTGAATTTAATTTGTCTATATTTATATGTTATCAAGACATGTAGTTCATTTGGGACACAAAATGGGATTCAAGTCCGGCGATTTGGAAGGCCATGGAAGCACATTGATGTTGTTCTGTTCAAGGAAGTCCATTGTTACACGCGCTGTGTGTGGCCTAGCGTTGTCCTGTTGGAATACTCCCTCTGACGGTCAATTACGTGCTTGAGGTGAGGTTGGAGAATTTCGTCTCTGTACCTTACAGCCGTTAAATTGCCCGGAACGTGCACTAGGTCTGTTTTGCGGTCATTTGAGATAGCCGCCCACACCATGACACTATCTCCACCGAAGCTATCCATTTCCTGAACACAGGAGGAAGACAAACGTTCATTCCGGCGCCTATATACAAGTGTTCTGTCATCACGTTTCTGCAGTAGAAAACGAGACTTGTCGCTGAACCAAATTCTTCGCCAGTTTCGGAATGTCCAGCCCCTTAATGTGTTGCACCAGCGGACTCTTTCACGTCTGGTGTAACGGCGTCAATACCGCTCCGAAATACGGCCTTCTGGGTCTAATGCCACGCTGTCGAAGTTGGTTGCGGACTGTTTGTGAGCTGATTCTTCGCAATCCAGGTAGTTCGGCTGCAGTAGTTTATGCGGCAACGGTTCGATGCCGTAGATGAAAGACCCGGATGTACCGATCTTGCCCATGAGTAGTTATGCGAGGTCTTCCACTCCTTTGGTGGCCATTCGTTGAACCAGTTTGTTGGAATCTGTTCCATATCCTGGAAATGGTGCTCTGGTTATCATTCAGAGTTCGTGCTACCTCATGTTGGGACTCTCCGGCTTGGAGACGACCGATTGCGATATTTCGAGTGGCAGGGTCTATCCTTGGCATGACAGCATATCAACTTAGTAATAGAAGTCAAGCTTCAAACTTGGTCCTTTTATACGCTTTAGTTTAACAGTTGAATTAACCACGAGACGCCCGTGAAAAACGCTACCGAATTTTCGGTGCGATGCATAGCATATTCATTTTTCAGAGGCGTTGTGCACATGTGGTAGAGAGTCAAATCTAATGAACAGGCATTTATAATTTAAAACTTACCTTTAAAAAATCAATGATTAAATTGGCCATTTAATTTTACCTGGTAAATCGCAGAATTTGCATTTTGCGAAATAAAAGTGGGTTATGCGTTTCTTTTTTTGAACAGTATAGAAATAACCTAAAAAAAACTATAAAAAAAACAAAACAAAGCAAAAAACAAAACAAAAACAAAACAAACAAAAAAGAAGAAAAAATGCTTGGACGTCAAATAAGGACGTTCTAGGTTTAATCAGCTGTAGAATCTTATATTTATGACATAATTCCATCTTTAAATAATTCATTTTTAGATAAGATCAATTATTTATTGAAAAACAGATATTGACTGACTATAAACTATGCTTAGCCATACCTATCACGTGCTTGTCAATGTTCATGACGTTTGTTGACAACTAGTATTATTCAAAATTCCGCACACATCAGACCCCGCCTTTGATATCTATTGAATTATCTTCATACACAGGATATACATGTACCAGTATTATCAACGAATTGTTTATTTTTTAAAGCAGTTTTATGAAAGGAAAAAAATCAAATTTTATTACGTAATTATCACTTATTTAAACCACTGTGACTCTTCCAGAGGAACATACATGATATATATGAGGTTTGATATCACTTTAAAACACATTATACATACTATTTAAACTATAATTAGATACACAGTTGTTGATTTAATAAAATTGTGTGTTGGAATTTTACAAAAGAAATTTAATATCACTTTAAACACACTACATACCAAAGGGAAACCAGAAGTCGTAAATCAGAAAATAGCAGACAGTACAATGGTCAAAAGAAAATCAGGACAAAAGGATAATAGATTTTCAATCACAAAGCCATAAACATGTTTCTAAAAAATCAAAACTCAAAGTGGTAAACAAAAATTATATTGCATATGAAAACACAAAAAATGTATATTTAATAAATCAACCGTAACTTTACATATCCATATCCGAAAACGTTTAATATTTACAGTTCTCGTCTCTCAATAGATAACAATTAACCTGTTTAGCACACTAGTATGGCTCAGTCAGTATCAAAACCATGCGAGATATGCATGGGGGGCCCAGGATCAGAATTTTGTATAGACTGTGAGCAATATTTTTGCATGCATTGTAAATCTTTACATAATAGGATGAAAGGAACAAAAAATCACGAGTTTCAAAGTAGTGAAAATGTCGTCCCGGAAGTAAAATTGAGATGTGAAGAACATAAAGAAGATTTTATTTTTCGCTGTGACAATTGTGCAATTTCGGTTTGCGTACAATGCGTCACCGGCAAGCACAAGGGCCACACAGTGTCCAGTATTAATGAGTTTATTTCCGGCCTTAAGAAAACCGTCAGAAATGAAATGAAGTCGAAATTGGATGTGTTCCAAACAAATGAAAAGCAGATAGAGGAAGGTCTTACTACCTTTGACCTGAGTGTAACGTCTGTTATAAAGGCATTAACAGAAGAGGGGTCGAAATTAAAAGCAATGGTTGACCGCCATATCGAGAAGATGATCGCGACATTGAGAGAGAAAGCAAAGCAAGAAAAGGAACCACTAACGAAGATGCTGTTGGAATACAAACAGTTATTGGAGCAGGCAAAGGAGATAGAGAAAAGGGAAAACAAGATACGACAATCCAGAGAAGATGCTTCTATCATTCACCATCTGCAGACATTAAATGATGATATAACAAAGCTGTCTATTGTGCCTTTACCAGTATTCCCCTCTGTTAAATACAGCCCCAGGACAACAAGTGATTCTGATGTTGAGCAGTTGATTGGAACATACAGCCTGAGGTAAGTAGATGTATACCGATTCACATTTAATCACACTGAATGTCATTAACATGATTCATGTAATTATAATATAAAACACTCAATCAATTGTTGATAATTTCTGTTAACTAAAGGTAAAACCTGAGTATTCCGACATCCTGTCCAATCCGACACATTTCCCTGGTACCTTGGTGTTTCGGATTAGACAGGTTATACTGTAATACTGTCGATTACCAGTATTAGATCCACCCAACATTGTATCCGAACGGTAAGCAACTGTAGGTACATGTAGGACACGAGTACAACGCCTGTACTTGTGAGTTTTACATGTATGACAATATTCTTGGTCTTACTACCAGTTTGTTTGGGAATTTGTATCGTACTGTTGTGCTCATCGTCAGTAACCCACAGATGATCACGCTCCATATACTCTCCACAAGTTAACAATAAAAAAAAGAAAAAACAAAAACAAAAACTTAAAACGATGGCAGTAGGCCTAGGCGGTATATCATATTTAAACATTTAAAGCCCTTTTTCACCTTGATAGATAAAGCTTTAAGATATGACTAATAATATCTGAGTAACACTATCATGTATGGGTTGAAATAAATATATTGATCGTGTTATTTATCTTTGTGTATTTTATGATGTAGTTTTGTAATTACAATCACTTAAAAATAAAATCTACATTGATCGTAGACATCTACTGTTTTATATACATGTGTGTTATAATTACAATACATGGTATTTTCTTGACACATAACAGTGTTATATATACACGTAAATGATTTTTTATAAATTAAACCTCCAATACACATTTCATATTACATTGTTATTGAATATTCTTTACATGCTTGAGTTTTTGATTGTCTCCATATTTGCTATGCTTGGTGGTCGAGTTTTTCAACAGAATCGGCATTCCTACAGTTACTAACCGTGCTCCTCTTTTCGCCGACATGTTTCTGTATTCCTACGCGCAAGACTTGATACCGGGGATTTTGAAGCTAGTCCAACCCTTTAATTTCAAATTGCACTATATAGATGGTGTCCTTTCACTAAATACTTCTAAGTTTGGTGATTATAAACCCTTTGATCTTGATATAAATGATACCATATATACAGAACGGTCCTCTTATTCCTTCACCTACACCTCAAAATTGATAGTTAAGAAACACAATTTACGCATTTTCTATTTGTGAACTTTCCATTTATATGCAATAACTTTCCAGCAGCACTTGCATATTATGGATTATATATCTCTCAGTTGACCCGATATTCTAGAGCTTGTTCTTCCTATCACGATGTCATTGATAGAGAATTGCTGTAAATAATTAAGCTACTGAACCAAGGATTTGCATAGGTTATGTTGAAGTCATCACTTTGAAAATGTTATGGTCACCACCATGATTTGGTTAACAGCTACGGAATGTCTTTATCAGAAGATAATGTTTGTGTTCCGTTTGTCGTAATCACAATTCAGTTCCTTCCTCATTCAAAATTTGTCACCATGATTGTTAAAAGAGCAACACGACGGGTACAACATATGGAAGAGGAACTACTGTCTCTTCCGGAGCACTGAGTTTAATCCCGCTTTTTATTGGGGTTCTCTTTACTCGATCTTTAGTTTTGTGTGTAGTTTTGTAGATCGTTGTTTTTCTTTTGTCCTAATTATCTTGGTCATTATATTGCCTGCCCTTCTTCCAGTTACGGCTTCTTTTTTTCCTCTTTTGCATCATCAAACCTTTCTTTTGTTGGTTTCATTAACTTTCTAGCACTCTGAATTATGCTTTCCTTGGCTACCTATTTGAAAAAGGGAAATAAGGGTCGTTGTTAGTTACTATCCAACGCGTATTGACAATGTGAGTAGAATTGTGAGTGAATAATAAGTGACAGAAACTGCGTACTCTTCGCGAGTACCTTGGTTAACGTCCTGTTTTTGGTAGGGTACGTGTTGTTCAGTTGCTTATTTGTCTGTGTTGTGGGTTTTTTGGTCTTCGTCTGGTGATTTGTGTAACCAATGTTGACAGTGTCTCTGGATTGTCCATTCCTCATTTGTCCTTCAGTTTTCTCTTGCGTTTATTGATGAAACTTTGCTTGAGAGTTTGACAACAACCTTATGTTGTGACGAAATGGCTCCCAGATTTGAGAACTGACCTCCTACATTATACCGTACATTCACACACCCTCCCCCCTTGTAGAAGGTGAGTGAAAGTCAGTCGAAAGATAGTCCAAGTTGATATGATGTTTAATGATACATATCACAATTAACAAAGTGTCAGCTGACAGGATATGTATTTATATAATTAGGCACTAATATTAATTAATTGGATGGAGGTTATGAGTTGTCTTTATTAGAAATCATTTACAGTTCCTAGATATTATAATGATAATTAAGGCGAAGGTTCATCTACCTCAGACATAGGTAACTTTTACTGATTTCGGTTACCCTGTTTATTCTCTTTAGTTTTCGTGCTCTTAGGGACATATATAAATCATCAGGCTTTCCAATTTTTGACTTTTAAATGATATTCCAGAAAAGCGTCATGCGCACTACATTAGATGTCTAGCATTTGCTTGAAAGTATATTGATAAGATAGGTGAGATAGAGTTATTGTTATTTAACAAATGACTAACTTGTCTGCAATGTAATGGCAAGAACAGACAGCATTTTGATGCTATGATGCTGATATCCATTTAGTACAATATCAACACGTTTAACTGGACTGCTAGTGATAGCTCATTGAAGAAAGAGTACAGTGATAAATATCACTCCGTGGCGATAAATAGACAAATGAGATACACATATCGTATGTGTTAGAAGGCGTCTATAGTTATAATAACAAGACAAGTTATATACACACAATATGTCTCCATGAAATGATTCCATTATTATCTTGACAAGATACGGAAGTATGGTTGACCGAACCTAATCTAGAAAAACTAGAATATATCAAAATTGTCGAAGTTATTGTCAATAGAGACGGTAATTCGAAGAAAGGACAGACAGGAAAATATAAAATAACGAAAAGACAAAACAAATAGTCCATTACACATTGCACAAAATACTAAAACAATAGTCCATAAAACATAACACAAAATACTAAAACAATAGTCCATAAAACATAGCACAAAATACTAAAACAATAGTTCATAAAACATTACACAAAATACTAAAACAACAGTCCATAAAACATTACACAAAATACTAAAACAACAGTCCATAAAACATTACACAAAATACTAAATCAACAGTCCATAAAACATTACACAAAATACTAAAACAATAGTCCATAAAACATTACACAAATACTAAAACGACAGTCCATAAAACATTACACAAAATACTAAAACAATAGTCCATAAAACATTACACAAAATACTAAAACAATAGTCCATAAAACATTACACAAAATAGAAAACCAATAGTCCATAAAACATAGCACAAAATACAAAAGCAACAGTCCATAAAACATTACACAAAATACTAAAACAATAGTCCATAAAACATAACACAAAATACTAAAACAATAGTCCATAAAACATTACACAAAATACTAAAACAATAGTCCATAAAACATGACACAAAATACTAAAACAGTAGTCCATAAAACATAACACAAAATACTAAAACAATAGTCCATAAAACATGACACAAAATACTAAAACAATAGTCCATAAAACATAACACAAAATACTAAAGCAATAGTCCATTAAACATTACACAAAATACTAAAGCAATAGTCCATAAAACATTACACAAAATACTAAAGCAATAGTCCATAAAACATAACACAAAATACTAAAGCAATAGTCCATTAAACATTACACAAAATACTAAAGCAATAGTCCATAAAACATTACACAAAATACTAAAGCAATAGTCCATTAAACATTACACAAAATACTAAAGCAATAGTCCATAAAACATTACACAAAATACTAAAGCAATAGTCCATAAAACAAAGCACAAAATACTAAAACAATAGTCCATAAAACATAACACAAAATACTAAAACAATAGTCCATAAAACATAACACAAAATACAAAAACAATAGTTCATAAAACATGACACAAAATACTAAAACAATAGTCCATAAAACATGACACAAAATATAAAAACAATAGTCCATAAAACATGACACAAAATACTAAAACAATAGTCCATAAAACATAACACAAAATACTAAAACAATAGTCCATAAAACATTACACAAAATACTAAAACAATAGTCCATAAAGCATGACACAAAATATTAAAACAATAGTTCATAAAACATTACACAAAATACTAAAGCAATAGTTCATAAAATATTACACAAAATACTAAAGCAACAGTCCATAAAACATTACACAAAATACTAAAACAGTAGTCCATAAAACATTACACAAAATACTAAAACAATAGTTCATAAAACATGGCATAAAATACTAAAACAATAGTTCATAAAACATTACACAAAATACTAAAACAATAGTCCATAAAACATTACACAAAATACTAAAACAATAGTCCATAAAGCATGACACAAAATATTAAAACAATAGTTCATAAAACATTACACAAAATACTAAAGCAATAGTTCATAAAATATTACACAAAATACTAAAGCAATAGTTCATAAAACATAACACAAAATACTAAAACAATAGTCCATAAAACATTACACAAAATACTAAAACAACAGTCCATAAAACATTACACAAAATACTAAAACAATAGTTCATAAAACATGGCATAAAATACTAAAACAATAGTTCATAAAACATGGCATAAAATACTAAAACAATAGTTCATAAAACATTACACAAAATACTAAAACAATAATCTATAAAATATAACACAAAATACTAAAACAATAGTCCATAGAACATAGCACAAAATACTAAAACAATAATCTATAAAATATAACACAAAATACTAAAACAATAGTCCATAAAACATTACACAAAATACTAAAACAGTAGTCCATAAAACATTACACAAAATACTAAAACAATAGTTCATAAAACATGGCATAAAATACTAAAACAATAGTTCATAAAACATTACACAAAATACTAAAACAATAATCTATAAAATATAACACAAAATACTAAAACAATAGTCCATAGAACATAGCACAAAATACTAAAACAATAATCTATAAAATATAACACAAAATACTAAAGCAATAGTCCATAAAACATTACACAAAATAGAAAACCAATAGTCCATAAAACATAGCACAAAATACTAAAACAATAGTCCATAAAACATTACACAAAATACTAAAACAACAGTCCATAAAACATTACACAAAATACTAAAACAATAGTCCATTAAACATTACACAAAATAGAAAACCAATAGTCCATAAAACATAGCACAAAATACAAAAGCAACAGTCCATAAAACATTACACAAAATACTAAAACAATAGTCCATAAAACATTACACAAAATACTAAAACGTAGATATCTTATGTAAAGCGCATGACTCGTTTCTTGATTAACCTGAGTGAGGCATTATCACAATCAAAAGACTGGAAAGATAAATAATTTTGGAAGTAAGTAAATAAAAGGGCCAAAACAAGATAGCCAAAAGTGTGAAAGGTCTCTTAAGCCTGAGGGAGGAGAACCTTAGTTTTAATAATAATTACATTATTTAAGAACTGTAAAGTGTAATAATAGAGATATCTAGTAAACCATATCAGTGACGAAACACTGACTACTGAGACTATACTAACGATTGAGCAGCCCGAATACCACTACAATTCTGGGATCCGCTACGGGAGGGTAAACAGTCCCTGTTTCACAAATTACAACCGTCGTGTACTTTATGCTAAATATCCAGTGATAAGTCATGAACGAGGAATGAATGGAATTATAATTCAACAGTGAATATCTAAATATATGTGTTAGCTATAAAACCAGAGAAATATATAATAATAATCATTATATATAACTTTATCTACAGATCAACTGTAAAAGTAGAGGAAGAAAAGAACGGATATTTATACAGATGCAAATGCGGGTTAGTTTTACATAAGAATTGCCTATTTTATGTTGTATTTTGTGTCAGAAAGTATTGTTTGCTAATGGCGTCATACACATCGGTGCTATATATATTGTATAACTATTCAATTGTCTAGGTCAAGATGAATCGTCGTATTCTGTAATTAATTTTAATATTTAAATGATCATAGTGTGTGGTGAGATGTCTTAAAAGATACATGTATTGCTAACGGTGCTTTCTATCCAGGCAAGAGGATACATGATCAAGTTATAATGTTGTTTTTTTATTGACATAAACAAAGTCACACACTCTCCTCTTCCTATTTGATATTACTTTGATACGTTTTCTTGATTTGGTAAAAAAAAAGTCACCACTGATCAATATATGAACATAACTCCTAGACCAAGAATATTCTTTCAAATGTCTGAAGTTTGTCCAGTGTAGATAATCGGAGCGTTATCAATATATCACAATAATACTATAATTTATCATGTTCTCGTCGAGAATGATAGAAACCTAGGATATGTTACATATATAAAGTAACACGGCGAGTGTCTTATAAAAAGCAGGAACTGCTTATCCTTCACGAGCACGGGAACCTTCCTTTGAAGGTCTGACGGTTGTTGAGTCGAGAGTATCGGAGCGTGATTACTATTGTAGCAGTGATTCCTCCTTCAGCTTGTGGTAAATAAAACACTGAAATATATCTGAGTTCTAATAAGTTCCTTTTCCTCATTATTCATATAATAAGTACGATGACATTTCATCTAAGTTCTAACCCTAATAAAAACAAAAGAATGTCCTTGATTAGACATGATAATAGCAACATGTTAAAAATAAGATACAGGTGTCAAACCACTAATTCACCAATCAGAGCTTAGAACATATACAAAAGTAGTTCCTTTCGCTTTGTTGTATTGTGACAAATACTGAATGAAATGCAATAATTAAAAGTGATAATGGAAGTTGAATATATAAGAATTGTTTGGAGTCCAAATTTGATGCATTTAGTTGTATTTTAAGACCTCTATGGAGGATTTGATGCATGACCTATACATATTAATTTCCCGGGGATAACCGAGCTATTTTTAGAGTATGTGTTTTCCATAGCCTGGCATTTCACTACAGGAATTTAAACATCCCCTAATATTTTCACAGAACGTAAAGGCATCATGTAAGTTTCAGAAAATATATGGTCTTGGAAAGTTTAAACTTAAGATAAAATGGCCAGGCAGGCTCGCAAAAACACAAATTTAGTAGAAAATGTGAAAGAAATTAATTAGTGGTATTACACCTTACAATGATATGTTTATGTATAGGAAATGTTTACAGTGTATTTCTATCTCTTAAAATAATACAAACTTATTTAACACAACATAATGATAACGGATCATTCTGAGTTCACTCGAATATATGCACAAATACCATTTTACATGTTTATCAGTATGCTATTCACAAATGCACGGTCGCACAGTCATATTGAAGCTGTGACTTCACAATAATAATAATAATAGTAAATGGTTAAATAACACAAATAGCAGCATTAAATTAATGCAGGCAGGAAATTACATGTTTGCAACTTAGGCTGCAAGCAGACATTATAACTAAGCATTATAAAGCTAAACTAAACAAAGCAATAAAAAATACAATTAAACCTACCTCACATGAGGTGCGAAGGTCCTCAACTTTAGTTCCATCTAAAGAACAACATTAACATAATAACTACTGGGTTCTAATAATAACCTCAATCATATTAACTAGGAAAATATTGAGCTATCTCCCATTACAATGCAACATTTAAAGTATTTGCTTACTTTACTTTAAATCAAAGTTTAAAATCATTAGCACACATTAATTCAGACTGTTAAAAAATACTTTAACATCATTGACATAATGATTTAAGCCATTAACATTATATATGTTTTTTAATTGCAAACCTTAGATATTAAATTCAGCTAAAAATATGTTTGACCGAATTAATGATTATTTATTGCAATTAGTTAATTTGCTATCTGTCAGTTATCACAATCATACAATCAACATTCTATCTCTCAATTATTCCACATCTTGCAACACTTGCAACTTACACTCAATTTGGGAAATTAGATGATTAAATATTATTTGAAATGGCAAAAGAATGAAAACTGACCTTCAAAACGAAATATCCAATTCCAAGAATGAATTCCAATAAAAAGATTGCCAGAGAAGAAACATGGCTTCCTTAAAGATAACTTCTCAAAAGTGAATTGACCCAAACAATAGAAATAAAGACAAAAAGTTCCCGCCTAAAATAAACTGACCACTGGAATTAAAGAAAGTCATAACAAGAATTGTCACACTTGCATATGGTATCAGACTATAAAGTAAATATTGAATAAAATATACAAGACAATTAAATATTCTTATTTCTAATGCTTATTAATTCAATTGCTAAATTGAATTTTAATATAAATCTACAATAAAAATACAATACAGTTAATAATATCCAAATAAACAAAATATCAAAAATTCCAGCACTATCACACAATATTATTATGTTTTATTCTGTTTTGGACAAGGATGATGGAAATGTAGGAAATGTTATATATATAAGTAACACGGCGAGCGTCTTATAAGAAGTACGAACTGTTTATCCTTCAGGAGATCCTGTGTTCATCCCCGATTTTTGGTGGGGTCCGTGTTGTTGCATATATAAGTAACACGGCGAGTGTCTTATAAGAAGTACGAACTGTTTATCCTTCAGGAGATCCTGTGTTCATCCCCGATTTTTGGTGGGGTCCGTGTTGTTACATATATAAGTAACACGGCGAGTGTCTTATAAGAAGCAGGAACTGTTTATCCTTCAGGAGCTCCTGTGTTCATCCCCGGTTTTTTGGTGGGGTTAGTGTCGTTACATATATAAGTAACACGGCGATTGTCTTATAAGAAGTAGGAACTGTTTATCCTTCAGGAGCTCCTGTATTCATCCCCGGTTTTTGGTGGGATCGCGTTGTTACATTTATAGGTAACACCGCGAGTGTCTTATAAGGAGCAGGAACTGTTTATCCTTCAGGAGCTCCTGTGTTCATCCCCGGGTTTTGGTGGGGTCCGTGTTGTTACATTTATAAGTAACCCCGTGAGTGTCTTATAATGAGCAGGAACTGTTTATCCTTCAGGAGCTCCTGTGTTCATCCCCAGTTGTTGGTGGGGTCCGACTTGTTACATTTATAAGTAACACCGCGAGTGTCTTATAAAAAGCAGGAAATGTTTATCCCTCAGGAGCTCCTGTGTTCATCCCTGGGTTTTGGTGGGGTCCGTGTTGTTACGTATATAGGTATCACGGCGAGTGTCTTATAAGAAGCAGGAACTGTTTATCCTTCAGGAACTGCTGTGTTCATCCCCGGATGTTGGTGGGGTCCGTGTTGTTGCATATATAAGTAATACGGCGAGTGTCTTATAAGAAGCAGGAACTGTTTATCCTTCAGGAGCTCCTGTGTTCACCCCCGGGTTTTGGTGGCGTCCGTGTTGTTACATATATAGGTAACACGGCGAGTGTCCTATAAGAAGCAGGAACTGTTTATCCTTCAGGAGCTCCTGTGTTCATCCCCGGTTTTTGGTGGGGTCAGTGTTGCCCATCTTTGTAGTTTTCTGTGTAAAAGTCAACTTGTAAATAAATAGAAAATGAAGTTTTGATAATAAATTCAACCGGAATAAAACAACGCATTGATATTATACAACCGGATCTGATTCGAAACTAACATGTCTAACGTTACCACTTTCTGATTACCCGTTTGGTATCTTCAAGCTCTTCTCTATGTAATCTAAGACTTTGTTTTCAAATACAATTATACAGACCTCTTTGCTTGTATGTAGCACAGAGTTGCATCTTGTAATATTTTAGTGAGAGAAATATATATTGTCACTGAAATAGTGTTGAAAGTGGCGTTAATCACCACAACCCTCTTTGTTTTTATGTAACACATATATGTATCTTGTAATATTTAAAAAAAAAAGATTTACCACATATCAAGGTTAATTATTAATATTTTGTATATTGCAGATTTGAACAGATTTATCCATATGGGTAAGTTTATTATAAGACAATAATACACAATAAACCTATAACAATAGACACAATAAGAAAAGTCTGAAGATACCACAGAGGTAATAAGAAGATGTAAATAAAAGATGGACAGAAAATACAATGGTTACAATAATGGATAAAATACCTTGAATGGTCGACAAAACACGAACACCACTAAAAGCAAGGAGTGAAATCCAGACGGGTGAGCGATACAATACAATAATCTTAATGTTAGTAAAGTCGTCCTTACTGACAATAAACTCTACATCAATAAAAGATGGACAGACAACATAATTGTCAAAATAAAAGATAAAATTACATTCAATGGTTGACAAAGCACTACACAGAAAATTAAAAGCTCAACACAAACCATGCTACAAACAGAAGGTGAAACCAAGTGAGGAATAATATACAAAAACTTTAATGTTAATAAATGTGTCATTACTGACAGTAAAATCTACATGAACTTAATATAATGATTTTATTGATTTCAGTAGAGTTCAAATGAGAATTAATGTTCATTGCATCCTACAAGTGAAAACAATTGTCTATAATAATAATAATAATAATAATAATAATAATAATAATAATAATGATAATAAAGGATGCATATCGTGGTCTCAACGAAGGAAGACTGGATGATTGGTGTCTTCACTTGGAGATCTACCATAAAACAATATTAATGTTTAGAGAATAATAATAAATATAAAAATAAAAATAAAGTGACACCCTTGGTCCTTATTATCTACTAATACATATATAGATAATCAGATGCATTTACAGACTATAAATCATATCTGCTGTTAATATAAACATAAAGTTAATACAGACATATATGTGATCTAACTATATATTTCAAACAGTCAACACACTTCCTATGATATCTCTGTTACTATTTGATTTATTTACAAAACAATTCTAGATATATACATGCCACCGTACCAACATTATACTGATGAATGTAGAACGAACGTCATAACTTTAATGTATACGTGATGGTACCGGTTATTTATTATAATCGTTATTTGATTCTGTACAATGTTATGTGGATGTTAGAGGAAACAATATGGTGAAAATCAACTAAAAGTAGTATTCTAAATATTTATCATGGAATTTGTATGTCAGAAAAAGCATTTTACGATCGCTAAGTACATTTCTTAATTTTCTTCCATTGGTCATAGTTGCATAAAAAGTACATTATTAAATTGAAGTGTGTTAAACGTCATGATAGTGGACAAACTGCCCAGTTACAACATCATGAACTACTTGTCTGCTTCACTCCAAACCTGACATGACAAAAAGAGAACAACTACAGAAACGGATGAAAATATAGGTTCTGGTTTGTGACTGACAAATAAAAACAAAATATATCTTGCTTACTAGATTCCGTACATACAAGCCAATAGCAGTAAAATAAGACTAAACCTGGACATATTGCTACTAAATTAGTTAACATTCTATCATTAACAAATGACACCATAATCATGTTCACTACAATATCAAGGTCAATGAATGTTTTCAACAACAAAGAAGTTAGAATATTTTATAGTTGTAGACGATCACTCTGGAGATCAAAGATCACAGTTGATATGTCTACTAGATTTAATATTAATTACTGTAATAACAATACATGTTATGATCTCACAGTAATATTGTATATCTTGTTTACCTACAAACATGTTACTTTTACATCAATATTGCTCTGATTTTCAATTCAATTGTTTTATCAACATTAACATAGATTCCCCCAGTTTAACTAAATAAAGATCATATCACGTTTTATTGAAGATCAATTGACAGAGATAAGTTGATTGTGATCACTGTCAGTATTTGGTGGTAAATCACAACAAATAATATAATAATATGATGATGATGTACACAACATAAATTGATTATATCTACCAAGTGATGGTTTACATTATGTGATTAATTTTCTGTATTTACAGGTCTTTGTAAGTATCAAGTAAACAACAAGACAGATAAGTACATCCTACATATACTTGAACATAATCACTTACAAAACACAATGCTTACATTATTACAGATATTTATAGAGGAACAACATGATATAGATAGTATATCTTAGACACTCGTGGTCTTAATTATCTACTAATACATAAAGATAATCAGATATAAATGTACAGACTATAAATCATATCTACTGTTAATATAAACATGAAGTTAATACAGACATTTATGTGATCTATCTATACATTTCAAACAGTCAACACACTTCCTATGATATCTCCGTTACTATTTGATTTATTTACAATACAATTCTAAATACATACATGTCACCATACAAACATTATACTGATGAATGTAGGACGAACGTCATAACTTTAATGTATACGTGATGGTACCGGTTATTTATTATAATCGTTATTTGATTCTGTACAATGTTATGTGGATGTTAGAGGAAACAATATGGTGAAAATCAACTAAAAGTAGTATTCTAAATATTTATCATGGAATTTGTATGTCAGAAAAAGCATTTTACGATCGCTAAGTACATTTCTTAATTTTCTTCCATTGGTCATAGTTGTATAAAAAGTACATTATTAAATTGAAGTGTGTTAAACGTCATGATAGTGGACAAACTGCCCAGTTACAACATCATGAACTACTTGTCTGCTTCACTCCAAACCTGACATGACAAAAAGAGAACAACTACAGAAACGGATGAAAATATAGGTTCTGGTTTGTGACTGACAAATAAAAACAAAATATATCTTGCTTACTAGATTCCGTACATACAAGCCAATAGCAGTAAAATAAGACTAAACCTGGACATATTGCTACTAAATTAGTTAACATTCTATCATTAACAAATGACACCATAATCATGTTCACTACAATATCAAGGTCAATGAATGTTTTCAACAACAAAGAAGTTAGAATATTTTATAGTTGTAGACGATCACTCTGGAGATCAAAGATCACAGTTGATATTTCTACTAGATTTAATATTAATTACTGTAATAACAATACATGTTATGATCTCACAGTAATATTGTATATCTTGTTTACCTACAAACATGTTACTTTTACATCAATATTGCTCTGATTTTCAATTCAATTGTTTTATCAACATTAACATAGATTCCCCCAGTTTAACTAAATAAAGATCATATCACGTTTTATTGAAGATCAATTGACAGAGATAAGTTGATTGTGATCACTGTCAGTATTTGGTGGTAAATCACAACAAATAATATAATAATATGATGATGATGTACACAACATAAATTGATTATATCTACCAAGTGATGGTTTACATTATGTGATTAATTTTCTGTATTTACAGGTCTTTGTAAGTATCAAGTAAACAACAAGACAGATAAGTACATCCTACATATACTTGAACATAATCACTTACAAAACACAATGCTTACATTATTACAGATATTTATAGAGGAACAACATGATATAGATAGTATATCTTAGACACTCGTGGTCTTAATTATCTACTAATACATAAAGATAATCAGATATAAATGTACAGACTATAAATCATATCTACTGTTAATATAAACATGAAGTTAATACAGACATTTATGTGATCTATCTATACATTTCAAACAGTCAACACACTTCCTATGATATCTCCGTTACTATTTGATTTATTTACAATACAATTCTAAATACATACATGTCACCATACAAACATTATACTGATGAATGTAGGACGAACGTCATAACTTTAATGTATACGTCATGGTACCGGTTATTTATTATAATCGTTATTTGATTCTGTACAATGTTATGTGGATGTTAGAGGAAACAATATGGTGAAAATCAACTAAAAGTAGTATTCTAAATATTTATCATGGAATTTGTATGTCAGAAAAAGCATTTTACGATCGCTAAGTACATTTCTTAATTTTCTTCCATTGGTCATAGTTGTATAAAAAGTACATTATTAAATTGAAGTGTGTTAAACGTCATGATAGTGGACAAACTGCCCAGTTACAACATCATGAACTACTTGTCTGCTTCACTCCAAACCTGACATGACAAAAAGAGAACAACTACAGAAACGGATGAAAATATAGGTTCTGGTTTGTGACTGACAAATAAAAACAAAATATATCTTGCTTACTAGATTCCGTACATACAAGCCAATAGCAGTAAAATAAGACTAAACCTGGACATATTGCTACTAAATTAGTTAACATTCTATCATTAACAAATGACACCATAATCATGTTCACTACAATATCAAGGTCAATGAATGTTTTCAACAACAAAGAAGTTAGAATATTTTATAGTTGTAGACGATCACTCTGGAGATCAAAGATCACAGTTGATATTTCTACTAGATTTAATATTAATTACTGTAATAACAATACATGTTATGATCTCACAGTAATATTGTATATCTTGTTTACCTACAAACATGTTACTTTTACATCAATATTGCTCTGATTTTCAATTCAATTGTTTTATCAACATTAACATAGATTCCCCCAGTTTAACTAAATAAAGATCATATCACGTTTTATTGAAGATCAATTGACAGAGATAAGTTGATTGTGATCACTGTCAGTATTTGGTGGTAAATCACAACAAATAATATAATAATATGATGATGATGTACACAACATAAATTGATTATATCTACCAAGTGATGGTTTACATTATGTGATTAATTTTCTGTATTTACAGGTCTTTGTAAGTATCAAGTAAACAACAAGACAGATAAGTACATCCTACATATACTTGAACATAATCACTTACAAAACACAATGCTTACATTATTACAGATATTTATAGAGGAACAACATGATATAGATAGTATATCTTAGACACTCGTGGTCTTAATTATCTACTAATACATAAAGATAATCAGATATAAATGTACAGACTATAAATCATATTTACTGTTAATATAAACATGAAGTTAATACAGACATTTATGTGATCTATCTATACATTTCAAACAGTCAACACACTTCCTATGATATCTCCGTTACTATTTGATTTATTTACAATACAATTCTAAATACATACATGCCACCATACAAACATTATACTGATGAATGTAGGACGAACGTCATAACTTTAATGTATACGTGATGGTACCGGTTATTTATTATAATCGTTATTTGATTCTGTACAATGTTATGTGGATGTTAGAGGAAACAATATGGTGAAAATCAACTAAAAGTAGTATTCTAAATATTTATCATGGAATTTGTATGTCAGAAAATGCATTTTACGATCGCTAAGTACATTTCTTAATTTTCTTCCATTGGTCATAGTTGTATAAAAAGTACATTATTAAATTGAAGTGTGTTAAACGTCATGATAGTGGACAAACTGCCCAGTTACAACATCATGAACTACTTGTCTGCTTCACTCCAAACCTGACATGACAAAAAGAGAACAACTACAGAAACGGATGAAAATATAGGTTCTGGTTTGTGACTGACAAATAAAAACAAAATAGATTCCGTACATACAAGCCAATAGCAGTAAGATAAGACTAAACCTGGACATATTGCTACTAAATTAGTTAACATTCTATCATTAACAAATGACACCATAATCATGTTCACTACAATATCAAGGTCAATGAATGTTTTCAACAACAAAGAAGTTAGAATATTTTATAGTTGTAGACGATCACTCTGGAGATCAAAGATCACAGTTGATATTTCTACTAGATTTAATATTAATTACTGTAATAACAATACATGTTATGATCTCACAGTAATATTGTATATCTTGTTTACCTACAAACATGTTACTTTTACATCAATATTGCTCTGATTTTCAATTCAATTGTTTTATCAACATTAACATAGATTTCCCCAGTTTAACTAAATAAAGATCATATTACGTTTTATTGAAGATCAATTGACAGAGATAAGTTGATTGTGATCACTATCAGTATTTGGTGGTAAATCACAACAAATAATATAACAATATGACGATGATGTACACAACATAAACTGATTATTTCTACCAAGTGATGGTTTACATTATGTGATTAATTTTCTGTATTTACAGGTCTTTGTAAGTATCAAGTGAACAAAAAGACAGATAAGTACATCCTAAATATACTTGAACATAATCACTTACAAAACACAATGTTTACATTAATACAGATATTTATACAGTAACAACATGATATAGATAGTATATCTTAGACACTCGTGGTCCTAATTATCTACTAATACATAAAGATAATCAGATATAAATGTACAGTCTATAAATCATATCTACTGTTAATATAAACATAAAGTTAATACAAACATTCATGTGAGCTAACTATACATTTCAAACAGTCAACACACTTCCTATGATATCTCTGTTACCATTTGATTTATTTATAATACAATTCTAAATATATATGGTGAATAGCAAAAAAAAGTAGTATTCTGAATATTTATCATATGATTTGTAATAATAAATAATCTTTGATGCATCACGTACATATCTTACTTTGCTTCCATTTGACATAATATATTAATATGTGTACACCATTGATATTTCTACCAAGTGAAGGTTAACATTATTTGATTAATTTTCTGTATTTACAGGTATTTGTAAGTATCAAGTGAATAACAGGACAGATATGTACATCCTAAATATACTTGAACATAATCACTTACAAAACACAAACATATACGATGACTGTTAAGATAAAAAAAATAAAATAGACATGTGGACTAGATAAAATGACAATTCATTGGTTGTTTGTTGTTAAATGTCCAGTAGGAAACATATCTTCATATTCAGAGAACAAATTGAAAAATATTAATCTAACCTACAGAAAGTAAGAGACAAAATGGACCGGGGCGAGTTAATATTAATTAAGCATGACAATGCACACTTGTTTCCCAATAAACAGGATTTTAATGAGTAATCTTGTACAATTTGACAATGCACAGTAACATTCTATGATTTTACTAAGTAATCTTGTACAATTTGACAATGTACAGTAACATTCTATGATTTCATAGTATAATCTTGTACAATTTGACAATGTACGGTAACATTCTAGGATTTCATTGTATAATCTTGTACAATTTCATAATGTACAGTAACATTCTAGGATTTTACTGAGTAATCTTGTACAATTTGACTATGTACAGTAACATTCTAGGATTTTACTGAGTAATCTTGTACAATTTGACTATGTACATTGACATTCTAGGATTTTACTGAGTAATATTGTACAATTTGACAATGTACAGTAAAATTCTACGATTCTACTGTGTAATCTTGTACAATTTGACAATGTACAGTAACATTCTAGGATTTGATTGTGTAATCTAGTATAATTTGACACATCAATCGGCTATTAGGATCTTATTATATCATGATTGGCTAAGAATAAATTAAATTTGAATTATTATGTTTATATAGGTTCGTAATTTCATTTTAATCTGAGGTTGTTATAGTGTAATGCATGTTTTTCAGGGTGTGTCCTTCATGTACTAAGCGGTAAGTAGATAATGTATCATTGAATGTTATTACGTACCCATATAAACCAACAACTGTAACATTGTAATAGTCATAAACAACAAACACGTGAAATTCTAACACTGACAGTTTTAATTACTAAACACCAAAACCTCAACATTATATCCTTGCAGTCAGATTTATCGGTAGAGGAAACCGGAGTACCCGGTAATGCTACCGACCGGTCAAATTTTATCGCATAATGTTATATCGAGTTTTTTCGAACTCACAATAATATTGCCGATAGTCATTGATACCATAGTTAGTGGTAATTCCAACAACAGACGACACCTACCACAACCTTAGATAATTAACATTTACTTCCAACCCTAACATTGTATAAGTTTTAATAAACATACACCACAACTATGACATTTTAACAGTTTTAAATAACATACACCACAACCTTGAAATTTTAACCGTATTAATTAGCATACACCCACAACCCTAGCATTGCTATAGTTTTAATTAACATACACCACACCTTTAAACTTTTAACAGTTTTAATTATCTAACACCACAACACTAACATTGTAGCAGTTTTAATTAACATACACCACAACTCTAACATTGTAACAGTTTTAATTAACATACGCCAACAACCCTAACATTGTAATATTCGCCGACGTCATCCAACATGGAAGCTCTTTTTTTCAGAGTGCAAATTTGGCTCTATGTTTTTGGTTTCTATGAAAGTAATAGCAAATTCTAACCTTGAAAAACGTGAGATTAGTGAGTCAACATCACATCAGACGAGTGTATTAAGATCAAAACACGCCGGGGTCAAGTGGGGACGCCTTGCTGGACCAAAATACATCAGGCCTACACACTGTCATCGTAATTTGTAAGCAAACAAATTATGGAGTTCGAGTTCCGACCTACATTGAGATCTTTTATGAGAATTACCATGTGTACATTATTGACTTTAACATGCATCATATTCTGCATATTTCTGTGCTACCCTCATATGAAGAAAGAGACAATTAATGAGAACTTTCAAATGTCAATAACAATAGTAAGCTGGCATGAACATATATCCATTTATAAAGTAATGCATGACCGTCAAAGGGTGATCCACTGCAATCGACCCATGCTTTACCTTACATCACTGCTCATCCTCGTGTCGGCAGACATACACAGTAATCCTGGCCCGGTCAACTTTCCGTGTGGAGTATGTGAAAAACCAGTCGGAAAAAATCACAGAGCTCTAGAATGTGAAGCTTGCTCTTACTGGGTACACATAAAATGTGGAGGAATAACACCAAACAAGTATAAAAACTTCCAAAACAATACTTACCTCTCATGGGAATGTCCAAAATGCTTACTTCCGAACTTATCAGACTCATTTTTTCTCGACAATCGAATTGGACAACTCATACGAGTCACTATCAGGCAACAGTAACACCAGTATAATAGACGATACACAAGAGATCAATACTCACAGAAGTAATAACTCAAAATCATCAGATAGAATCATACTTTTCAATGTCAACTGCAGAAGTTTGAGAAGTGAATCAAAACGAGAAGAATGTTTAGCGCTAGTCGACATGTATAAACCACACATCATACATGCAACAGAAACACACTTAGCTAAACAAATATCTAACGCAGAACTCATAGATCCATTACTATATGATATATATCGCAAAGACCGACTGTTTGATCCAGGTCATGAATGTGAAGGGGTTCTCAATGCGATAAGGAAGGATGTAATTTCATCAGGATAGATAACGCTAGAAACGGACTGTGAATTAACATGGAATAAAATCCAAATTAAAGGAAGCAAACCATTATATACAGGGTGTTTTTATCGCAAACCCAACAATGACGCAGTACCTATACAGAAGCTAGATGAGTCACTGAGAAGACTCACCCATACTACCTCACTACCCAACATAAGTTTGACAGGTGATTTCAGACATTGAATGGGACAAGGAGGAAAACAAGATTAAAGCTTCACCAAACTATTCAAAAGAAGTAAATGAAACCATCATAAATCTTGTGAATGAACACAACCTACAACAATGTAACAATATACCACCTAGAGGGAACAACATTCTTGACTTAATTTTTACCACAAATAACAACTTAATTGACAATATTACAGTAGAAGACGGAATCAGTGTCCATCAAGCGTTATAGTGAGCATAAAAACAAAAGTAAAAACTGCAAAGAAGAAGCCAAGAAAAATCTTCATGTATTCCAAAGGAAATATGTCAAAAATCAAGGAACAACTTAAAGATAAACTGCCAAACTATATTGTTGAAAATAGAGAGAAAGGAATAGACAACTGCTGTGAGTCGTTTAAGGACATACTTATATCTCTCATGACACAAAATATTCCTCAGAAAAAACTGCACTAGCAGATGGAACATACCTTGGATAAATAAAAGAATAGGAAGATCAATGCGAACTAAACAGAGACAGCATAACAAAGCTAAAACATCTGACAAACCAGAAGACTGGGCAATATTTAAAGCTACAAGGAAGGCCATCAAAAAGACGATCGAATGTGAACACAAAAAATACATAGCAGATATCCTTAACATCGGAGATGACATCACAGAGGAACAGCAGGCAAGAACTAGTATTACAAAAAATTTTGGAGATACATTAAATCTAAGAAACAAGAAAGTAGTGGTGTAGCCACCTTAGAAGTAGATGGATGCTACATGGAGGATAGCAAATCTAAGGCGGAAGCACTAAACAAACAATTCCAATCAGTCTTTACTGACGAAGACATGTCAACTTTACCTCAAATGGGAACAAGCAAGACACAGGACATCTCAAGTATCCAGATACAGGAAAAGGGAATAGCTAAATTACTATCCAAGCTAAATATCAACAAAGCTAGTGGTCCAGATACAATCTCGTGTAGAATACTTCGGGAAGCCGCAGATGAAATTGTATCATACCTAAAATTCATTTTTGAAAAATCATTGGAATTGAAAAATGTACCATATGACTGGAGAACAGCCAACATCACTGCTCTATTCAAAAAAGGAGATCGATCAAAACCTGTCAATTATAGGCCAATCTCTTTGACATCGGTGCCATGCAAGATAATGCAGCATATTATTTGTAAGCATATCATGGAACATCTGGAAACTCACAATATATTAGCCGTTTCCAACATGGCTTTCGTGAAAAAAGATCTTGCGAAACACAGTTAATAATCACAGTCGAAGAAATCAGCAGATACTTGGATAACAAGCAACAGGTGGATATGTTCATCCTTGATTTCAGCAAGGCTTTTGACACCGTGCCTCACACCAGACTCCTCCGGAAACTAGACCACTGTGGAGTGAGAGGTAATATACATGGGTGGCTGGAATCTTGGTTAACAACGAGAGAACAAAAAGTCTTGGTGGATGGAGAGAAGTCAAGATCAGTCAAAGTTAAATCTGGAGTACCACAGGGGACGGTATTAGGCCCATTATTGTTCTTACTATATATTAACGACATCGGAGAAAATATAGGATCATCAGTAAGACTATTCGCTGATGACAGCCTCATCTACATGGCAGTATCATCTAGGAACGATTGTCTACGACTCCAAGACGATCTCACCACCATGGTCAACTGGAGTAAGAAATGGCAGATCTTCAATCCTTCTAGATGTTACACCTTAAGAATAACTAAAGGAAAGCAACCAGTTATATACCTGTACCACATAGAAGGACAAGTGCTTGAATCAGTAAACAACAACCCTTATCTTGGTGTTGAACTGTCCAGCACTCTATCATGGGACACTCACATTGGCAAAATCCTCACAAAGGCCAACAGATCTTTGGGATCTATACGGCGAAATTTAGGCAGATGTCCCACAAATATCAAGCGACAAGCCTATCTCAGCCTTGTAAGACTGCACCTTGAGTACGCCAGTAGTGTATGGGATCCGCACCTACAAAAACACATATACCAAATAAAATGGTACAAAGAAGGGCAGCGCAGTTTATCAAGCACGAATATTCAAGAGATCCTGGGATAGTAACATCAATCATGCGATAACTGGAACTTCAAGCACTCCAAGAAAGGCGCAAAACATCACGCCTGCTAGTCTTCCACAAAATAACCCACCAGAAGGTAGCCATACCATTACCACCATATTTACAGAAACCTACTAGAACGACTCGACAATACCATCCAAGAAGATTCGTAAGGATAGGCTCAACTGGTGATCAGCGGAAACACAGCTTCTTTGTAAGGACCACATCAAAGACTGGAATGATCTTCCACCGGACATTCTAGGAATTGATGACTATGAGGCATTCAAGACCAGCCTCATAGTCCACAGAAGCCAGTAAAATCTCACGAATGTTTTTAAACTGCACATGTACATATGTTTTTAATGAGCACATGATGGATGACGTCCAGTATTATGCATTCGCGTGATGAGTCAGACGACTCTTTACGAATTACCAATGTAGAAGTAGAAGTAGAAGTAACAGTTTTAATTAACATACACCAACAACTCTAACATTGTAACAGTTTTAATTAACATACACCAACAACTCTAACATTGTAACAGTTTTAATTAACATACACCAACAACTCTAACATTGTAGCAGTTTTAATTAACATACACCACAACTCTAACATTGTAACAGTTTTAATTAACATACACCAACAACTCTAACATTGTAACAGTTTAATTAGCACACACCAACAACTCTAATATTGTAGCAGTTTTAATTAACATACACCACAACTCTAACATTGTAGCAGTTTTAATTAACATATACCACAACTCTAACATTGTAACAGTTTTAATTAGCATACACCAACAACTCTAACATTGTAACAGTTTTAATTAACATACACCACAACTCTAACATTGTAACAGTTTTAATTAACATACACCACAACTCTAACATTGTAACAGTTTTAATTAACATACATCACAACTCTAACAATGAATACATATCATCATCCCCAAAATAGTTTTAATTAACAGATATTTTAATAATATAATTGTTTATAATTGAAAGTAGATATGATATTTTTGTTTTTATCAAAATCCTAAGTAGAAGCTGAACATTTTGTTTTTAAATAACTCTCAATATTAACCCTACGTTATAATTTCTTAGGTAATCGGACAATATAATAATGTTATCTGAAATAATGCATTTCATTTGTTGCTACAGCAAGATAAAAACGTTCGTAAGTTGTAACTTTAGAAAACATATGTTTTTAATTAGATTGTTTTTATAAAAAAAAATGTGATATTGAGAGCAACCGAGTTTATAAAATGGATTCTAACATGGCGTCCTTCTTTGGCTTTGTCGACAAACGAGCGATTTATCTATGGTAAAATCTCATTCGCACATCCGCGGTGAATTTTACTTACTTTTCCATTAGCAGCATAAATTGTGTTCGACATTTTCCGCGAACCTAAATATAAATTACCGTCTTCCAATGAAAGTATACTACCGTATTGGATTCTTAGATATATCGGAATAGAAATAAATCATGGAAGCCAAAATGTGTTTTGAGCTTTAACATGGATTTGCGGATATTAGTTAATTTTATCCGCCGATCCATGTCTAAGCTCCCAACACATTCTGGTTTCCATGATTTATTTCTTAAGTATACTACATTACTGGTATTTGGATTATACTACAGAGTCGGCAGTTATTATTATTCTTATTTTGTCATTGTTTTGCTTGTCGTTCTTGAATTGGTCCTGTTGTGGTCGCGATCGTATGGTAGATGGATTTGCAACCACATGTATATGTACAATCAGTGACTACCACCGCTAAAGTTGTGAGTTCGAATCATGCTGATGACGAGGTTTACTCGATACAGCATTATGTGATAAAGCTTCCTCCCCCACTAGATCTAACCACCACGATAAAAATGAAATAGTGTTGAAAGTGGCGTTAAACACCCTAGCCATAGCTCTTCTTGGACTTACGGTTTCTAATGACACCTTTGGTATGTTCAAGTTTTGCTATGACCATATATAGCTGGTATTTTTACTATATATTCACTATCAGGTGTTTTGTATAGTATTATGACACAGGTATGTTTTACTATTAAGAGTTTGAAGATAACAAAGGAGTAATCAGAATCCACAAATCGAAGGACAGACAACACAATGGCCAAACAAAGGAAACACACAACACAATGGCCAAACAAAGGAAACACAACGATCTACAAACATTACACATAAAACTAAAGATCGAGTAACACAAACTCCACTAAAATCAGCGGTGAACACAGTTGCTCCGGAAGAGTTGGCAGTTCCTGCTCCACTAGTGGCACCTGTCGTGTTACTATGTTATAACACAGGTATGTTGTATTGTATTATGACACAGGTATTGTGCACTATATTATGACACAGGCATTTTTTATTATGTTATGACACATGTATTTTGAACTATATTATGACACAGGTATTTTGTACTATATTATGACACAGGTATTGTGTACTATATTATGATACAAGCATTTTGTACTATGTTATGACACAGGTAGTTTGTACTATGCTATGACACAGGTATGTCATACTATGCTATGACACAAATATTTTGGACTATATTATGAGACAGGTATTTTGTATTATATTATGACACAGGTATTTTTTACTATATTATGAGACAGGTATTTTGTACTATATTACGACACACATATTTTGCGCTATATTACGACACAAGTATTTCGTACTATGCTATGGCACAGGTATTTTTTACTATATTATGAGACAGGTATTTTATACTATATTATGACACAGGTATTTTGCACTATATTATGACACAGATACTTTGACTATTCTCACTATCAGGAATGTTTTACTATATTATGATACAGGATTGTCTAGATTTTCTTATTGGCATTTAAATTTTACACTTAATACACTTTAATGCGAGTTGAGCCCGATGAAGTAAAATATAGGTCCAGTATCTACAATATATCACAATTTAATGTGTTACAAATACCTAGTATTTATTTTTATTAATCTTAATATACACCATGTTATATTACTTTCCTCAGGAGTCTTTGCTACATCAAAAAGGTGATATATGAAGGGGTTTGAAGTAGAGGAAGAAACATTTAAAAGTAATCGAAATATACCAAGATGTGGGTCAAACAGTAGATGTTAAAACTGACTACTAATTAACAATAAACATCTTCCAGCATACAAACCGACACACCTTTTCTTCATTTCCTTTTATTCTTTGATTGTTTTCAGCTCTGCTATATAATAATTTTGTTTCATTTGTATATTTCTTGTTTTCTTTTGCATTCTCAAATACTGTAATAATAATAGTATATATAGGAGAAGACTCCATAAGTTGGTAAATTTTGTGTCTGATCCTCTTTGTATCATTGATTAAATAGAATAATCATAAACTAAAATAATCAACAGATTCCAGTGTATTATATTATATGACTGTAAATAGTATGTACTTTGCCAGTTTTCTAATCATATTGATTCGGCCTTTGACCCTGTACAACTGCCTATAATTAAAGTTTGTAATGTGCAATGTTATCAGATCTGTCATTTTATCTTGAACTTTTACTCTTTATTACTCTATGCTACTCTCTGTGTAGTATTAACTAAGTCAGGATAAGTGCGAGTTTGAAATATTAAAGAACAAATGTGATATAACACGTTCTATTATCGTACATATGCTTACTGATAGTTCCTGTCAGTTTGTATTAACTTTGGTGAACTGAAAACAGGTTCGCTGGATTCCTTTGTTTTTAACCCTTTGCAACGACGATGAATGCTCATAGAACCGACAGATTTGTAAGTTGTATGTGCATTTTAGCTTCGTCAATGTAGACATCTGTCATCATTACCTACATTAAGAATGATTGAGTGGCCCAATGTGAACTCTGCGTAGACATGTTAAAACTATGTATAATACCGATTCCTTGATAACAAATATTTAACACAGTTGTCATCTATCTTGGAATGCGCATAGGAATATTGAAATAAGTCTTTATACAGAAAGAAATATTGAGTAGTTTATGTGACATAGCGGATTTCTTGTGAACACTTGGAGGTGGCAGGTGCACTCTTTAGATTCCACGTAAATATAGAAGCACATCATCAAAAACGAATGTAGAAAAAGTCCATTACTTTCATTAGTAAAGATCTGAGTATTCGATTTGCTTAAAAACAAACTGTGCAAACTGGTAACATATACATACACGCAATTTCCGTTGACACTCTACTTTAAAGTATATCCAGGAAATTGTCACTCAGAGGGTTTGCTTTATGGTGTCTATCGCCTCTTTCAACACGATTGCAGTTATATCTTGGCAGTGGGTTTTATTGGGGAGAAAACCGGAGCACTCGGAGAAAGCCGCCGACCTGTTGGAAGTCACTTACAAACTATATCACATAATGTTGTATCTAGTACACCACACCATAAACGGGGTTCGAGCTCACAACTTTAGTGAAGATAGGCACTGATTACATAGGTAGTCATAAATCCAACTACCATACGATCACGACCATGACCATCTCTTGTCTCTCGGAAAATAAACATATAAAATGGTTATATGCTTTGTAAAACAAAAGACAGTGAATGGAGATTAAACAGCAAACTCATTCAACTTTCAACATTTTAGTGGACCACAATGTTCCAGAGCGTCCTCTCAAGATGGACTTTGGTGACAATAGAAATTATGAGACTGCCTTTTCTCGATTAATTGATGGTAGCGAAAAATGTCTCACAATAACTTCGGCAAGGCATGCTCTTTATTTGCATGTGCGCTAGACTGAAGTGACTTTGGAGAGGACTTTGCAAACTTGATCAAAGGGAGAAGCACTAGAATCGAAGCACAATTTAAAACACCACTGACAGAACTATTGAATGTGAGCGTACTCGATATATTTCCATCTCTTTTACAAATATATCAGTCCGGCACAGTTAAATGCATACAACCGGGAACAATCAACAGCTAAAATCCATAATCTGGTCAATTTCATGTGTTTGCCCCCATTTCATTGGCATGTTTGTTAGAAGCGGTCTGCCAGAGAACATTTGTATATATCTTATCGTAAATATAGAACCATTTCCATATTCGGGATATTGGATTGCTGATTTATTTCTAAACAAATCCAGATCAGAATTTTCCGACATCCTAGGTACACCTAGGTGTTTCTATCGAAAAAAGATAAGATAAGCGAATGTATGCTTCATAATTCTTTAACATGTGTGTACATAGAAAAAAACGAATTCAATCTTCCGTCACTGACAGATATGTACTATATGCTTTATTTTTTCTAATATTGCGTTTCGTTTGAAACTATATGCAATTTGAAAGAATAATGTAAATGAAAACGACGATGTTATCAAATGTTTTTTTTATGTTACAAGTGTGGACACAGAAATGTGCTGTCCAAAAGGCAAGTGTGGATGTCAGTATTTCATATTATTAACTTAAAAAAAAAATCATGGATTTTTTTAATAAAAAACTAATCCTGGATTATCATTTTTGCTTAAAGTCCGGACCTGTGTTTTTATTTCAAATTTTCATCATAGCCCCCCTCCCCCTCCAAAGGGATATAAAGTTGTATCATTAATAATAAATTAATAAATAATGAATTCAGATTTTCTATTTAAAATAAATCTCATTTACAAAACCACTGATATTTGTTCAATTTTTAACGCTGATTTAAGCTTTAATGGCAACAAATTTTAATTTTTATCTTTAAACTGTCGAAACATAACATTTATCTAACTGTAAAATTTACAAATAAAATTCCCCCCTCCCTTTTCCCCTTTTTTCTTGTTTAAATCAATGATAAACAATATTCCAGAATCAAACAAATGAATAAATATAACATAGATTTATTTTACATGCATCTTTTTACCATGCGGAGTCAGTGTGTTTTAAATCGGTCATCCAATCAGGACGCTCATTATTCTTGTCCAAGATAAAAATACATCGCTAAAATTACCTGTGGGTGTTTCCCACTTCAACTCGTAAATTTACATAGACACCGGAGATATTTCGTCATAAAACTTCACACATGGTTTTGTCTATCACATTTCTTGAAGACAAACATAATATTTTATTGCATTTATCAATATTTTATGAGTATCAACAGTTTGTTCAACACCGTATCTGTTTCTACAAACAGCCGCCCGATTACAGTGACCCGTGACCCATGTCAGCACGTTCTACCAGTTTTTCCTTAATAATGATGTTTAAATAATGTTTTCATGTGAAAATTTCTATGTACACTTCGCTACACACAATTTACAACAAAATATCTTTGTTTTTTACCTGAGGTAGTCAGCTGTAGGTATAATATCACTGTATTTTAGTTATTGATTGAAATTCAATATCCTCTAATTGTATTGGTTTAAAACAACTGTACAGTTCAGTTAGTACAACCTATTATTTTGTTAAAGGACATATATAGTAGTATCGTTAGGTGACGCACGAATATTAAGTGAACCACAAAACTGCAGTGATAGCTGCAATGCTTTCAGCTTGTGTCATGATGGTTTGTTATCAGATATAAAAGTGGGCAAGAAGTTTGCCATTGGGAAATTTACAGGATATATTAATAGAGTCACACCCTTCAATATCCAAGTGTGCAATTTGACATCTTGCTGTGGGCTTGAGGTGCAGAATCCCAAGCAGGCAATTAAGTTATATCAAGGTAAATGAAATACCTTTCACTTAAACTACAAGCGGGCAAGACATTTGCGGTGTTAATTTTACAGCAGCTATTTAGAGAGTCTACCCCTTCCACCGCGGAATAAATGTTCAGATATAACTGCCTGCTATGGGCTTCATGTGTAGAATCTCACCCAGGCACTTAGGTGCCTTAATGTCCCGTGTATAACCTTTCACCTAAACCACGTAGGCGTTGGATATTTTACAAGATATATTTATGTAATATTGAGAAAAAAATAATTTATAAAATGGAATATACTACATAACTGGTATTTGAATTGTACTACAGAGTCGGTAGTTATTATTATTCTTACTTTGTCATTGTTTTGCTTGTCTTTCTTGAATTGTTCCCGTTTTGATCGTGATCTACAACCACATGTACATGTGCAATCAGTGCCTACCACCGCTAAAGTTGTGAGTTTGAATCATGCTGATGACGAGGTTTACTCGATATAGCATTATGTGATAAAGCTTCCCCCCCCCACTAGATCTAACCACCACGATAGAAATGAAAAAACGTTCAAAGTGGCGTTAAACACCATAGCCATAGCTCTTCTTGGACTTACGGTTTCTAATGACACCTTTGGTATGTTCAAGTTTTGCTTTGACCATATATAACCGGTATTTTTACTATATACTCACTATCCCGTATTTTGTATTATATTATGACACAGGTATATTACTGTGAAGAGTTTGAAGATAGCAAAAGGGTAATCAGAATCGATAAATCGAAGGACAGACAACACAATAACCAAAAGGAAAAAAACCGAAAGGACAAACCACGATCTACAAACATTACACATAAAACTAAAGATCGAATAACACGAACACCACTAAAATCAAGGGTAAACTCAGGTGGTTATGACACAAGTAGTTTGTACTATATTATGACAGAGGTATTTTTACTATTGTATGACACAGGTATTTTGACTCTAATTTCTTATTCAGAATTGCATTTACACATTAATGAGGACTGAACCGGGTGAAGTAAAATGCAGGTCCAGTATCTATAATATACCAACATTCAATGTTTTACAAATACGTAACATTAATACTACTATATACCATGTTTTATTACTACTTTCAGGAGGGGTTTTCACTTCATCAAGAAGGTGTAAGATGATATACCAATGTGACTGAAATAGAGAAAGGAACATTAAAATGAAAACAAAACTTACAAAGTTGTAGAACATAAAATATATGTATATTAAGACTATTGCTGACTATTAGTTAACACTAATTAACATATATGGACCACCGTGATCGTATGGTAATTGGATTTACAACTACCTATGCAATCAGTCCCTATCACAACTGATGTTGTGTAATCGAATATCGGTCTGGGCGAAGCGTACAACATTATGTGATAAAGTTTGTCAGTGAATTGCCAGAGGTCGGTGGTTTTCTCCGGGTTCTCCGGTTTGCTCTACCAATAAAACTGCCCGCCATGATATAACTGAAATATTGTTGATATTGGCGTTAAACACCATCAAATAAACAAAAACAACAAATAAACATATACTAATACTGATGTATTTAAAACATAGCTATCAAATACCTTAGCTCATTTTGGCTATCCATGTTGTGTCCTTTGGTTTTTTTGCTCCCAAGCCTTTACAATTATTTGGTTTTCTAATCTTTCGATTGTGAGCGTACCTGATGAAGGTTATTCTGATCGTACCTGATGAAGGTTATTCTGAGCCTACCTGATGAAGGTTATTCCAGAAACATGTCGTGCGCACTAAATTTTATATCTAGAAGATTGGAAAAATGAAAAATTTAAAAGTCTTTAGAAGAAAATAAATTTAACCACAGAGCCTAAACATGATACCTAAAATTGCCTATGGTCACCTATGACTGCGAGATTATAATTGATTGTTTTTAACTCCACTTTCAGCAATTTTTCAGCTATATCATAGCGACCTGTTTTAGTGCTGAAAGTAGCCGGAAATACCGGAGAGAACCACCGACCCGTGGCAAGCAACTGGTAAACTTTATCACTTGCGGCTGCGAGTCGAGTGCACCTTTTTGTAATTTACAAAGCCGGACTTGAACCCACGCCGTATTGGTGATAGAATTGTATGGGTTGTTAGGTAATCCAACTGCCTAACTCATTGAGCTCCCCGGACCCTTTGTCAGAGAAAGGAGAACTTTTTTTATTACATTATTTATGTCTGTATATATTATATAATTATATTGCCAGTTTTCTAATTATATCAATGTGACCATGACTCTGCTTACTTTAGGATCATTAACTTAGTACGAATAGTTCTATGTAGAAAAACTTGAAAAGTTCAAAAGTCATGAAATGTAAACAAGGTACTAATGATTAATTTACGTTTGTTCTATCAAATCAGAAATTATATTAAAGCATATATAAATAGAGAAATCTTATTTGAAAACCTGTTCAAAAGAATCATTCAAAAGAAATTTTTCTGCAAAAAAAAAAAAATAAGCAAAGTTACAAGTGTAGAGTTTTGGGTCTCAAATTAACTTTTTATTTCAAGTCAGAGACAAAAGGCAAGAGGGGCTACACCAAAGGTCATCAGTATGCTGGAGTTCCATATCTTTTACTTATTTGTAGAGCTGGGATGCATCATTTTACAACATGTCATCGACATCCCCGTGGGAACAAACTGTGCTTCATTTCTTTCTGATATTCTAATTTGCTCGTATGAGGACGAGTAAGCAAAAACTAAATATTACAAATTGTTACAAAGTATCATAAATAAAAGCCTTTTATTTCCTTTTGATAATGTCCTCGCAATTAATAATCCAAATTTTGCTAACTGGATTCAACTAGATACTCCAATGGAATTGAGATAAGAAAAAGCAACAGAGAGAGAGAGCCCGCTTCCTCGGACTCATTTCATTTTTACACTAACCACAAAACTAACACCAATAGTCAACTTTCTACCATACTCTATGACAAGAGACGACTTCATTTTTGCTATTTTATGTTTTCCACGCCATGATAACATTCCAACCACTCTCACGTTTTGGAATTTATATAGGACAACACATGCACTACGCAGGAACATGCAATTTGTATTCAGACATTTTACAATATCACTGTCTTCTGAGTACTAATCTATTATGTTAATGATTTTAAAGAATCGTCACATCATGATATTGTTCTTGTATCAGGAACGTCAATTTGTTTCTATGGTAATATGATGTTAAGATGATATTCTGCTTTGACTTGTTGTCTTATGTAAGTCATATCAGGCAGCTTGCCATGTAATGTTGTGGCCTAGTTAGATGTAGTTCTAACTTGATTAGATTAAAGTGAAATGGCGGTCATGGAAAATGGTTCCCATTTACTTTGACCAACAACTCTCACAGTTTACAGCCAAATGATTTCAAACATATGGGCAGTTTGTTAGAGACATATTAAAGATATATATGTGATTTTTGTTTTATTATAATCAAAATAAAATTGTACATAAATATTGACTATTTGATATTGACCAATTTTGAACAACAATTTTAGGTGACGGCACTGTACATATTTTATATAATCAACTCCTTGTGCTGTGAATTGACATTATGATACCACTTGACAATGTATATATATATATAATTATGATTTTGCATGTTTTTTGTCCTTGTCACATTTAACCCATTGAACACTTTCGTAAGCCATTCTATACTTTGCTAGATGTGTGTGTATAATATTTTATATGTTGTCTATTGGTAATAACAAAATGATGTATTGGAGTAGTAAGCATATGAAATGTCAATAAAACAGTTTTAATAGTACTTCGACTTTGCAACAAATTATCCAGCATATTATATGTTTGTGACATTCCCCTTTAGTAAGAGTTTGAATATACCAAAGGGGCAATCAGAATCCTTTTATCGAAGAACAGACAACACAATGGCCAAAAGAAAAAATGCAACAGGACAAACAACGATCTACAAAATATCTACTAAAAATCGAGTAACACGAACCCCACTAAAAACCGGGGTGAACGCAGGTGCTCCGGAAGGGTAAGCAGTTCCTGCTCCACTAGTTGCACCCGTCGTGTTAATCTAGTTACAAACCCGGTAATAAGTCGTGAATGAGGAAATGACTGGGAAGTGCTTACGACAAGTGGAACATATCCGTGGTCATTTATATCACAGATATTCCATAATGGTCAACCAAGTCATGGTGGCGACCAGAAAACTTTCAAAGTAATGACTTCAACTTTACCAAAAGGAACATTTGGTTCAGTAGCTTCCTTGATAGCATCAACCCTCTATCAAGGAAATCCTGATATGAACCACAAGCTCTGGAATGTCGTATCATCTGAGAGCTATATACTCCATATGCAGGTGCTGCTGGAATTTTGCTACATATAAATGGAAAGTTCACAATGGGAAAATTGAACTCATTTCTTTTGTCGTAAAGTTTCGTTCTTAACCGACCAACACTGTCGATATCGATGTGTAGGTCAAGGTATGAAGTACAGCTATCTGTTTCTGTGGTATCCTTTATTTCAAGCTCAATGGGATATCAATATCATTCAAATTGGTATTTGATGTGCTCCTCATCTCCCTGACCTGTTATTTTTATTCGCAGGAGGGGGACTTCTTGTATGGCCTCTCAAGAAAAACAAAACGAAGCAGGACTGATCATTTAATTACACGTTCCTTTATATAGCTAACATCGTTTCACTACATAATTGCCTATTCGGTGAATATGTTGATTGCATCTATCCTTTTCAGCTTGGCATAAAGGATATCACATATACTGATATATCTGCTTCATTCGTTGACCTATATATAGAAGCTGACAGAGTGAGGTCCTGTTAAAAACAAACTTTTACGATAAAGTATATGCTTTCAATTTTTCCATTGTGAACTGACCCTGCATATGGAGAATATGTGTTTCAGTTGATACGATATTCCAGAGCTTGTGGTTACTATCGTGATTTCCTTAACAGAGGGTTGATGTTACCAAGGAAACTGCTGAACCAAGGTTTCCTGGTGGTTAGGTTGAAGCCATTACTTTGAGAATTAACGGTAGCCACCATCCATTTGTTAATTAGCTGTTATGGAATATATGTGTCCCAAATGACCACGAATATGTTCCGTTTGTCATAATCACACTCACCATTTCCTCACTCATGACGTACCACCTTATTTTTGTTGCTTCTGAGCAAGAGTAACACGAAGGTGCCACAAGTGAAGCAGGGGCCGCTTACCCTTCCAGAGCGCATGTGTTCATCTCCACTCCGTTTTTGGTTTTGGTTTCCAACATCCCAGTCATTTCACATTTATGATCGCTTTTATAGCAAGAGTAGCATGACGGATACCACTGATGACGTCAGAACTACTTACCCTTACGGAGCATCTCCGGTTTTTGTGGGGCTCGTTTTGCTAATTTGCTTTGTTGTCTACACAGCATATTGTAGGTTATCGTTGGTCCCTTTGTCTTTTTACTCTTGGCCATTGTATTCTCTGTCCTGTTTTATGTATTGCTTCTGATGACACCACTGGTATCGTCAAGCTTTTGGTAACATTTTTGGAATATATGTTTTAAATCTTCATCATGATAAACTCTGTCACTCATATACCCTATAAATTGGTTTCTCCTAGAATATTGTCTAACAACCCTGTTTGAACTTGTTATCATCTCGATGTTAGATAAGCATGTGGCACAAATATGGTCTACATGTATTGATAATTATGTTTTACGATGATTGCTTGTGCTTTGCCATTACACTGATGATTAACAAACGTGTCCATATAGAAAGGAATGATATGGCTGTGAATGAACATGAGAGACTATCACATTTTACACCTTAACACTAATCAAAGTACACGAACAGAGCTTTCACTACTATTGTTCATTTCATCGCCGCAGTATTCTATGGGCTTCAGTAATTAGCATAATTCATACCCTAAGATAACAAGAAAGATTTCCTACCCTGCAGTTGAGCTGCATATTTACTTCTCTTGATGAGTCTACGTGTACTGATACGTGTTGGCCTTTAATTTAATATATTCATGAAGAATCCCATTAACCGATTTAACCCCGCCAAATGTGCTTGTCTGTCCTAAACCAGGACACATATTACAACGTCATACAATGTGTGTGTGGGGGGGTGCGTGCGTGCGTACGTGCGAGTGTGTGTGTGTGTGTGTGTGTGTGTGTGTGTGTGTGTGTGTGTGTGTGTGTGTGTGTGTGTGTGTGTGTGTGTGTGTGTGTGTGTGTGTGTGTGTGTGTGTGTGTGTGTGTGTGTGTGTGTGTGTGTGTGTGTGTGTGTGTGTGTGTGTGTGTGTGTGTGTGTGTGTGTGTGTGTGTGTGTGTGTGTGTGTGTGTGTGTGTGTGTGTGTGTGTGTGTGTGTGTGTGTGTGTGTGTGTGTGCAGCGTTTGTTTATCTTTACCATAGAGTGAGTACTTTCTATTTGTTTAGTTTCCTCCTTTGCAATAATATGAGATAGTTAAGAGCTTTTTGAGCACAATTTAGTTGTTTGTTTTGTTGTTTGGTGTTGCTTAGCGCCACTTTCAACAATATTAAAGTTATATCGTGGAGGTCAGTTTTATTGAAGGAATCCGGAAGACCCAGAGAAAATCCACCGACCTGTCACAAATCACTGACAAATTTGCCCTGATAGAGCTTAGAACTCACACCATCAGTGGTGATAGGCATTGGTTGCATAGGTAGTTGTAAATCTAACTACTATGCGATCGCGACCACGATGGCCACTTGAACATAATTTAGATAATATAAATTAAAAAAATATATCAAATTCAAAACATTACTGGGAAATTATGAAGATGATAATTAAATCGAATATAATTTGTAGTAGTATACCCTCTCTCCAAAATATAATTCATGATGAAGGACTATAGGATCAGTGTGTATTACAAAATCCATATTTTCGTTTTATTTCTTCATTGGAAGATGCCAATGTTCCTCTTCCAAATATTGAACACAAGACCAATAATTTTCTACGAGACATAGTCATTACTACAGAGGAGATTATCGATATTATAAAAAAAATATTAATTCATAATAAGGCATCGGGACCAGGTATAATCAGCTACCAAATGTTAACAATCTGTCCTGAAAAATATCAACCTCTCTTCAAATAATTTTCAATAAATTTCATTTCCAATGTAAATATCCAACCAGCTGGAAGATTGCACAGGTGATTGCTATTGTTTAAAAAGGTGACAATTAATTACCGTCTAATTATAGATCTATATCTAAATATGTGCTTAGCCATCTACAAAGGAACAAAGTAATTTATGAATATCAATCTGGTTTTCTACCAAAATATTCAACAGTATACATCAACTATTTGAAATGCATAACTGCATTCTAAATTCAGTAGAAAAAAGGGATATCAGCTGTTTTGTATTCTGTGATTTTTTTTAAAGTATTTGACGAAGTTTGGCATAAAGGGTTGATGCATAAAATTAAGTCACACGGTGTAGATAGTAATTTATTAAATTGGTTTTCTAGTTATCTGCAAAATCGACAACAGAGAGTAGTAATAAACAATTCGTCTTCTTCACTTTTAAAAAGTTTATATTCCGATACCAAGATCTTGTCGAAATATATTCCGTCTCTGCAGACACGATAATAAACGATGCATTTTCATATAATAAAAATGTATAAAGGTAAGGAAGTCAACAAAAATGTCAAAAATATTATTTTATCAATGGGTGACGTAAAATTGTTTTTGACATTTACTTCACTGAATTTGGCACTGCTTTGACAACTATTTTACCTATTTTGTTCCAGTATTGTTATAAATACTGTTATAGTGACAGCCGGAACCTTTGAGCCGTAATGAAAGCGGGAGGTTTGACACTTTAAAATCTGATTCAACCCACCATTTCTTTAGAAATCCCTGTACCAAGTCAGGGTCATTACGGTTTTCACAGTTTTCCGGTTGTTGACTGATTTGGTCTGTTTATAGACATATGAGTTTTGACTTTCCCTTTGTAAGACTGTTCGAAGTTCGGTAATTTTGTTATTACTCTTATTTGCAATGTTTCTGATTGTGTACCTCAACTATCAGTACTTGGCCCTCTACTATTTATTTTATATATTAATGATATTGCTGAGAATCTTATTTCTCTTTGCCGACTTTTTGCAGAGGACACTTCCTTCAGGTATTCCAACCGTGCTGAATTACAAATCAAAAATGTGATTGATCATGACTTGAAAGAACTGCTCGAATGGTCAAAGAAATAGTTGATGTCCTTTAACCTGGATAAAACAGAACTTATGATATTTTCAAATTCGGAAATTCTAGAATTCAATGTTACCTTTAATGGAAAAACTATTCCAATTTCAATTCTCACAATTATTTGGGAGTTACATTTAGCAGTGATTGGAAATATACTGTCAAGTATTTACAAGCATCTGAATGTTCTTCGAAAGTTAAAATATAAACTTTCTCCTCTGAAAAACCTAAAGAAACTATATTTAGTTCATATCAGACTAATTTTTGAATATGCTTATGAAGTATGTGATAAATGTAGGATATTCTAATAAACTTGATGAGTTACAAATTGAGTCTGCTAGAATCATTACTAGTCTTCCAATATTTGCTAGTTCCATTTCAATTTATAAAGAGTTAAGCTAAAAATCATTGGCAGAAAGAAGAAAAAGGAGAGAATTACACATGTTTTATAATATTCAAAATAATATTGCACCCAGGTATCTTTGTTACTTAATTTCACCAAACAATTCAAAGTACAACGTTTATCTATTGCGTAATCGAAGTGATACTACATTTTGTAGACTATCGATTACTTATGACTCATTTATTCTTTCAACTATTCGTCAATGGAATAGGTTAAATCCATCACTTCGTAGTGTAGAATATATTGCAAAATGTAAGACTGAATTAAGAAAACGGGAAGATGTTAGCCAAGTTTCTAAACATTAAGAAATTGGACCTCGCAAAATTAATATTGCATTTACCCAGCATAGATGTTTTACTTCTATCTTGTTTTTTAGCTACGACGTTTTCCAAATAAATATACTCGCAAATTCGTCTTGTCGTTGTGGTGCCAATCATGAAGACTCATATCATTTCTTCCTCGATTGTACCTATTATACAAATATAAGACATATATTGTTTCACAACCTCAGAACATCAGCTGCCTACCTAATGCATGTGTCGAATATCTCAAACTTTTGACCTGTGGTAATCCCGCACTCTCAACAGAACACACTATTTTTTGGCACCGTTTCAATATAGAAGAGAACAACTACACACACAGTCACCACTAACCTCTCTCTCTCTCTCTCTCTCTCTCTCTCTCTCTCTCTCTCTCTCTCTCTCTCTCTCTCTCTCTCTCTCTCTCTCTCTCACTCTCTCTCTGTTCTTGTTCAACTTACACATATTAATTTAAGAATTATTCATACACATGCATGCTCTATCAAGTAATGCTGTAAGTTATTGCATGTATGAGAAAACTTTATAAGTTTGTTTAACCTGTCTCTTATCCTCTTTGGACTTTTAAGCAAATAAAAATAAAACATGTTTAAGCTAAACCTCCTTTGTACTTCATCTTCCAATTTCATTTCATCTGTAGAGTCAAATTCTGTAATGTATGCAGACACAAGAAGATGGCGACTATAAACTGCTTTATTTATAAGGGGTAAGAGGGCAATGACAGTAAGCATTATTAGTGTGTGTATGCAACACAATACATGACATCTCCCTTGTTTTATGCTTAAAGTTCTGTAGCCAAACAAATGCCAAATAAATTTAAATTAGAAAATACAGTCTGAATAACGGATTCAATTATAGTCTCTCTTGTGACTAGAAAATACTGAAATCAGCAATAAAACAAAATAGAGAACAAAATGTACAATGTCAAAAGTTTACACATAATACTCTTCGAGGTACGCAGGTTTCTTGGAAATACGTCCAGATCGCGTCACCATAGGTTGATCACTCGCCGCTGAAGAGTTTCTTGTTGGTCAGATTTTGGAGTGTTTGTATCGTTTGCGTTTTCGGAAATTTGAAAATCATTATCTAATTGAGTTTCTTGTTTTTGAATCACATTTTCTCCAGTTTTCAGAATATGTCTACGGTTTCTGCGATACAGTTTATCATTTTCAGATCTCAATATAAAAGAACGTTCTCCATGATCAGTTTCTACTACAACTGGTTCCCAATTACTTAAACCAATGTCCTTTTTGAATCGCACAATTTCTCCCGGTGAGACTTCCGGAAGCGGCTTTGACTTCTTATCATAGTAGAATTTCTGAGATTTCTGACGTTCGACCAGTTCTTTTTGTTTCGACTTTACGACTTCAGGTTTGAGTAGTTCAGACGAAACCGGAAGTTTCGTTTTCAATTAGCGGTTCTTCAATAACTGTGCAGGTGACAGTCTAACTCCATCAATCGAAGAAGCCCGGTACTCCATAAGAGAAACATATACGTCACTATTGCCGTGTTCGGCTTTCTTGAACATGTCTTTCACGGTTTGCACAAAACGTTCTGCTTCCCCGTTGGATTGGGGATATCGTGGACTTGAGGTTGTATGCATAAAGTCCCATTCTTTCGCGAAATCTCTGAAACTTGCACACGCAAATTGAGGTCCATTGTCACTTACTACCTCCATAGGGATGCCATGTTTCACAAACATGGACTTAAACGCCGAAATTGTAGATGCACTAGACAATGACGGTAATAATGCAATTTCTGGATATTTCGAGTAATAGTTAACACAAAGTAAATAATGCTTCCCTTTGAATTCCATCAAATCTGCACCTAACTTTCGTCAATCAGTTCATCGTTATTATCTGAAAGAAAAGCCCTACTTAGCGTGTCGGAAATATACATTTCCTTACCCGGAACGTACCCGATACACAAATCATACCGTTGCAACTTCATTAACATTCGTTGAAGACGCGGTGTAGCTCTGTAGAGAGGTTTCTCGTAGATCGCGACCAGTGGTTTATGGTCCGTTTCAATAACGACTCGACGTCCGTAAATATAGTGGTCAAATTTTTGACAACCGTAAAGAATAGCTAACATCTCGCGCTCGATTTGCGCGTATTTTTTTGAGTCTCACTGAGCGCTTTGGAACCGTACGCGTAGGCTGTCCGTTTTGCAATATGACCACGCCCAGTCCTTTAGAACTGGCATCGACCGAAACAGTAACCGGATCATCAACATTGTAAAATCTCAACACGGGTGCTGTTGACACAAGTCGCTTGAGCTCGTCAAAACTTTGCTGTTGCTCGCGATTCCAATGCCACTGTACATCATTTTTCACCAATATGCGTAGCGGATCCGAAACATCTGATAAGTTGGGAATAAACTTGGCCAAATACTGCACGAGACCGAGAACGCGTTTAATACCAGCTACATCTTTCGGAGCGGGCATTTCTTGTATGGCGCGCATTTTTTCTTGACTAACTTTTAATCCGTCTTTACTGATCACGTGTCCAACGTACTGGACTTCCGGAGCACTTAGTTCAAATTTCGACTTATTCAACTTAAAGTTCATCAGTCGACACTTCCATGGCATCTGTCGGACGCGACAGTCATGCTGCTCGTCGTTTTCACCCCATACAAGAATATCGTCGACAATACATTCTACACCCGGTAGATCCGAAAACATCTCGCGCACTGTCTTACAAAATACTTCCGGCGCGGAACTAATACCAAATGGTAGTCTACAGTAGCGAAATCGTCCAAACGGTGTATTGAACGTTAACAACTTCGAACTGTCATTATCAAGTTGGATGTGCCAGAATCCGTGAGTCGCGTCAAATCGTGAAAATACACACGCTTCCGGTAATCTCTCGATAATTTCATCAATTGTCTGTAAATGATAATGCTCTCGTTTAATGGCCCGATTAAGATCTTTCGGGTCAAGACATATCCGTATTTTTCCCGGTTTCCGGACAACTACCATACTACTAACCCAGTCGGTTGGCTTGTCTTGTTTCGCGATTACACCAAGGTTTACCATGCGGTCTAACTCTGCACGAACTTGTTCGTGAAGTGCAGCGGGCACTTTCCGGGGCGGATGAACGACCGGTTTAACGAATGGATCAAGTTGGATGTGATGTGATTTTGGCAGTTTGCCTAGCCCTTTAAATACATCGCCATAGTCTTTAATCAGTTCATCCTTTGTCAAAGGTTTATCAACGGCACGCACACGTACAATAACACATAATTCCGTACGCGCGTCAGCGCTAAGAATCGGCTGTCTATCATTCGGCACAACGAAAAACTTAAGCACGTAGTTTCGCTTCTTGAATGTACATTCCAATACTGTTGTACCTACAGGATTGATTATATGTCCATCATATGTAACAAGTTTAACTCCGGTCTTTTCTAAAGTTGAATTCGGCAATGACACACTACGGAACAATTTATCTGAGATAATGTTTGCTTGAGCACCGGTATCTAGTTTAAACATGACGGATTTCTGATTGATTGTAACTGACTCTTTCCAATCTTCACTCTGTTGAATACTATCAACGCTGACGGTACAAATGAAAAGTTCATCACAGCTGTCATCGAATGTTGAATCATACTGTAACGCATCAACTTTCTTCCTCCGTGTTGACATACAATACTTCGCAAAATGATTTTTCTTCTTGCAGGCATGACATTCTTTACCAAACGCAGGGCAGTTCCTTGGACCATGAGTCCTACCACAGTTTTTACACAACGCCTGCTTTGCAGTACTTCCAGCACTTTGATTTTGACTTCGATAATTTAAAGTCTTTGGTTTTACTTTACGGACCTGTTTAATGGCATGCACTGAATGTTCATCTGTAGATTTTAACGATTTTAATTGTTGAGAACTTACTTCTTGGGCTCGACAAATGTCGATAGCTTTTATTAATGTCAATTCTGCTTCCCGTAGAAGCCTGGCCCTACATCCTTCGTTCTGAATACCACAAACAATACGATCGCGAATTAAACCATCTGATAAATGTTCAAACTCACATGGTTTAGCTTTTGTCTTTAAGTCCGTGACATAACTGTCAATACTTTCGTGTTGTCCTTGATTTCGAGTAAAGAAAACATGCCGAATATAAGTCAAGTTCTTTCTAGGTTCACAATATTCCTTGAATTTTGTTTTCAATACATCAATTTTTCCCTATCATCTGCCACAATGTCAAAAGTATTGTACACACGTTGTGCGTCGGGACCGGCTACATGCAAGAATGTCGCAACTTGCACTTTCTCAGCTTTTTCGTCGATTCCGGTCGCTGTTAGGTACAGTTCGAATGATTGGATCCATTCCTTGAAGTTTTCTGCTAAATTCCCTTCCAAATTTAACGCTCCTGGAGGCTTAAGTTGCTCCATGTTTTCGTTTTACACTCTGACACCATGTAATGTATGCAGACACAAGAAGATGGCGACTATAAACTGCTTTATTTATAAGGGGTCAGATGCCAATGACAGTAAACATTATTAGTGTGTGTATGGAACACAATACATGACAAATTCATAATGAAAATGAGTCATAATCACAAGACAATGATAACGTGACATTACATCATCATGTGACTTAGTACATTTGTCAATGCATTGTCACGTGTTCTTATATATATAGTGAGTGGGTGGGTGTTGCTTAACGCCAATTACGCAATTATTTAGCAATATCATGACGACAACAAGTTATTAATCAATGAAATGATGAGAAGGTCCACTTTGTTCTAGACCAACACGCTGAGTTGGATTTTTTAAGTGCTAGCTCACTGAAACAACAGTCCGTGGGTATACATGTCGCCCCACTCGGCCACATTCTTCTTATTCCGAGCCAACCAGTCTTTGCTCGTTCTCCTTACTGCTGCATGCTAAGCGGAGAAGCAACAAATACCAATTGTATAGTCTTTGGTTTGACCCGGCCGAGGCTCGAACTCACGATCTACCGCTCTCGATGTGAGCACACTAGCCATTACGCCAATGATGCGGTCGTATATAGAGAGAGTTTAAGCTTAAGCATATTTTATTGTCTTATAAATATACAATTAGATTGGAAACAAATTATATCAACTTAGTATATCCGCTCTATACAATAATGTTATATTCATAAATAAGAAAATGACAGCAAGTTACATAATATAATACATGTATAAATGAATATATTTGATAAACAGAAGTAATGGGGAAAAAAGGGAGGGATAAGGGGATTGAGTGCAAATAAATGATAGCATCCTGAGTACAGGGTATAATTTCGTATCATTCAAATCTATTAGAATGGTATATATATATTTGGACATTTATCAGAGCCAAATAATAAGTTTTCAATTGAGATAACTGTATACGGTGTAATACTCATACATAATTGCATTCTTGGATTCGTATAAAGAGGACATTCTAATAAATAATGAATAGCATCTTCTAAAGGACATCCGCAGGCGCAGCTGGGGTCACTAATTATATTTGCTCTAAATAAATCTGCTCCTGGTGAACTACACTGATGTCTTAATCTAGTATGTATTATATTACATTTCCTACTTCCTAACAAATAGTAATTAGAAACCTTAAATAAATTCGCCCTTAAAGCTTGTTTAAACTTTGAAGTAGTTTGTATAGATTTAAAATTCGGATCCAATGAATTCCATGAACGTATAGTAGACGGAAAAAACGATTTGGAAAATGTTTCTAAACGACATCTTGGTACCCCATACTTGCCAACCCTACCGATTTACGCGGTAGACTACCGATTTTTAATCTGTTCTACCGCCTACCGATTTTGAATAATATTCTACCGCTTTTGTAAAATATTACTGCTATAAAAATTATACATTAAAAATCATGACAATCTGTAAAAAATATTTTTGCCGACCTAAAAATAAACACGAAGTCCCATTTAAAACTGGTCTCCAACTTGCCTTCGTCTGTCAAGTACGATGCATATATGACAAACTTTGTAAGAGTTATTTCCATTGGTTAAATGTGAAGTAGTTAAACCAATGAAAACGTTCTTTTCTCTGTTATTTGAAAAAGTTGTAGACACGCTAAATTTTGAACTTCAAATGAATGAAATCATGTCTAATACACCAGAAAAGAAAAAAACAACGCCGCGGTATGACAACTCTTTTAAAAAGTCATGGACATCATCTTATCCATTCATAAAAGCATCTAGAAAGGGTGTAAAACACTGTTTTTGTGAACTGCGTAGATCTGACATTTCCATAAGTCATGCATGATTAGGTGATGTTACGAGGCCCATAAGCACAGACAAACATAAATCAAATGCTAAAGATGTAGAAACATCTCAGTCTCTATCAATGTTCGCCTCTGGTAGTAGCAAAAGAAGCATAGCACAGTTCGTTATTCATGCAGAAACAGTATTCCAAGGTTTTGTTACCGAACATAGCTTGCCACTTGCCATCAATGACCATTTTTCTAAACTAACCAGGCGTATGTTTCCGGACAGTGAAATTGCAAAACAATATTCGTGTGATAGAACAAAATCAACGCATATAATATATGCTATTCCTGCTGATTCTATTGAAACAATTAAGGGGGATGTTGTTGCTGACAGGCTAATGTATTCTTTAGCAACAGACGGTAGTAGCGATGAAGAAGACAAGTTTTTCCCTATTATTATCACACACGAGGATGTTCATACAGGACTTGTGACAACTTCGTTCATAGATATGCCTGTTGTAAATATGGCAACCGGTGAAAACATTACTACTGCTATGACAAAATCGCTTGGAGATGTTGGTCTAGATCTTCAACAGTGTTTGTCCTTCTCCACGGACAATGCCTCTGTAATGACCGGAAGACATAAAGGCGTACTTGGTTTACTTCATCAAGAAAATCCACAAATTTATGGAATAGGTTGTGCATGTCATCTGTCTGCCTTAGCGGCGAAGCATGGTAGTAAGGCTCTCAAACATTTCAACCCAGAGGATTTTATTATTGATATTTACTATCACTTTGAAAAGAGGTAATTTTTTTCTTAATCCATATATGTTCTTCAATCAAAGCATGAAGTTTAAAATGATAAATAACATAAAATCTCATGACGAGTCACTTTAAATGAATAAAACTTTGTCTAGTTATCTTTTGAAATAAAAAACAACTTGACACTTTATAAAGAAGGTTTAAAAACATTTGGTTTTACTTGGCAATTTAAATTTCATGGCAGAAAACTGAAAAAATATTTTAGAGCAATAGTTTACAATAATATATTTTTAATAAATTTTGAAACAATGAATAAAACATGATATAACAAGTTGCACCTCATCGTATTTATTGGATTGATTGCATATTATATATACGTGTAGTCTAAATATTACTGCTTGATATAGTACCTAACCATTTATTGTTAATAAGTCTGAGCCCTAAAAGTATTTGTATATAATTAAAATTTTCAGTGCAAAGAGAAAACAAGACCTACGTGACTATCTAGTGTTTTACAACACAGAAGTTAGAAAAGTTTTGAAGCACGTTTCAACTAGGTGGCTTAGCCTTCATAAATGTCTAGAGAGAGTCCTGAATTTATGGGAAGGCCTAAGATCTTATTTTTGTCCCATTATGATGTTGAGGATGTGGATGAGTCAAAGCGGAAAAGGTAACTCAATAAAGTGAAATCATGTAATTTATTATATTGCCATAAAATTAGTATGAGCACTTTGCTTTTTGTTGAAGGCCTCATGGTAACTTCAAGATGACGAACAACAATAACAGCCTTGTTCCATTGCTTTGTATTTCCCTGTATTGATTGTGATTTTGTCTCATGTACATTTACCCTATACCGGTATCCTTTCATTTGTTCTAGTAAGTTGATATATTTGATGTAACGAAAAAAAACTTTATTGACGGTGATGAGATTCAGAAATTGTTTAAAATGTTAGCTTTAAAGAGAAGTTGACTTTCATAGTATACTACACTGTCTCTGCTGTAATTGCCCGACAAACATAAACCTTGAAAACCGTGTAAAACATCATTAAACAAACTAACAACATGAACATATAAAGCATACTAGCTTGATATATGATTTTCATTTCTTCAAAATATTGCAGTCTTCATAATCCGTTTATAGGTCTTGTTCCACTCAAAAGTCTAAACAAAAGGGTGGACCTAGAGAACAGAGACTTTTAAAGGTTTTTACAGAACCCAGCACACAACTGTATATCCATTTTCTCCATGCTGTCATGCCATACTTTGATAGTTTCAACACACTTCTACAAAGTGAGGAACCGCTGATACACATCTTACACCCATCGATGTTAAAACTATACAGGGTATGTTTGATTTAATGTACGGGTCATACTGACATGCTTGTTTGTAAGAATACTTTGCCAGTAATTGCTATGTTTGTTGACAATCCCGCATCCGTGGTCAATAAAAAGGAAGGATGCATGAGAATGTAGCGTTGATCGACATCTAGCAATGAATTCTGCTCAAGCCGGTGCTAGAACCGTCTTGAACTTACTATGAGGTATGAGAAATTGCTCATGGTTGAAGGACTCGTGGTGACTTCAAGATGAAGAACAACAATAAAAGCGTTGTTTCATTGCTTTTTACCATGTATTAATTGGGATTTTGTCTCATTACAATTACTCCATATCTCTTCATTTTTCTTGCCAATGATCGATTAAGGCATGTCATACTATAATGATTGCTTAAGAAACAAATGAATACACTGTTGCATAAACCGTATGTATGCAGTTAAGTTGGAAATATCATATAATAAAAAATAAGTTCATTTACTTAGAGATTTGGTATTAATAAACAAGGTAAAAGGTATTGATGTTTCTCGTAGATATTTTCAATAAACAGTTTCATAGGAAAATTCACATTCCTTTAATGTAAAAGTGTACCTTCCTAACTTTCACAATGTATTAGCTACTCAAAATTGAACTCCTACAATAATTACACATTTAGTCACACTCTCTGTGTCTAATTTTTCACACAAGCTACTGTCATGTCTGGTATTACCCACTGCAATAGTTGATGATTGTTTGGCTGTGGACTTGTACAATTCTGAAATCCAAAAATCGGATAAGGAACTTTTCATAGGGTTTGCTGCTATGCAGTGCATACAGAAAAACAACATGGAGGGTACTAGCGGAGTGTCAATATTTAGGAAACAGGTGAGATTGTTCTATGTTGGTTGTCTGACGTACATTAAAAAAAAATTCCCACTGAATGATGCTATCATTAAACATGCTGTTTTGATAGACCCTTTAAACAAGAAAACAGTATCCCAGCTATCGTTGCTTGAACTCATCTCTGCACTCCCTGAACAAATTATTCAACCTGAGAGTAGGGAGGCATTGTGTGCTGAATTTTGTGAGTACCAATCAATGGAATCCACGTTAATCCCTAGTTATGAGATTGGTGACCGTATCGACCTATTTTGGTCATCAATGCAAAAGCTTAAGGACACAGCTACTCAAAATCTGATGTATCCTACATTATCTAGATTAGCTAAGCATGTCGTTCTCATTCCGCACAGTAATGCATACTGTGATACTCTCTTCAGTATGGTAAAAAAAACTTACCACCGACATGAGGAGTCAGCTGGGTAGAGGTAAAGAGGGCCATGTAGCTACCAGTGTATACAGCGATGTACACGGTATTAGGAACACTCTCTGTGGACTTCTTACCACTAAAATCAATGTGTTTAAAAAGACAGAATGCCACGAATGGAATCCATCAAATGACCTTCTTAAAAGAGCCAAATCGGCAACATATGAAGCTCTCAATCATTAAAAATGAATTAATTTGACAGTTAAATATTAATGTTTGAATTATCCTTTTCAATTAATAAAAAAATTAAGTTGATATAAAATGTACACATATTGAGTTTTTTTATTATTATGAAAACCGAGGTATCAATTAAAAAAAACGTAGACAAAGGAAAGTACGTCACCGAGAAACAAAACAATAACTACAGACATATATTGATAAAATTACAGAAACTGTATGGTAGTTTTTCAACCCCAAATGCTCTCAGAGTGCACCATTTTCCATCTATTCGTCAACAAAAATTTACCCCCCTACCGCTTTTGGAACAATAAGGGTTGGCATGTATGGTACCCTATATTGTAAAGAATTTCTCAGATTATAATTGTTAACTACTAAATATTCATTTAGACAGTCCGGTAAATATTCAGGAGCTATATTGCTATGTATTTTATGAAATTAAGTAAGTGTTCGACGCCTCCGTCTACAACTTAAAGTCTCCCAACCGGTTTCAAAGTATAAAGATTCCTTGCTTGCAAATTTTGGCAACCCATTAATTATACTAGCGACTTCAAATTGAAGCTGCTCCAACTTATCTGCATCCCTTGAACAAGCCCCATCCCATAGCTCACATGCATACTCTAGTAATGGCAAAATTTAAGCTACATATATTTTATTTAAATTATTCCTGTTTAATATGAACTTTAATTTTCTAAGGACAAATATTTGTTTAGTCGCTTTTTGGCATATATTACTTATATCTTCTGCCCACTTGCCATTACTAGATATGGTGGCCCCTAAATGTTTATGATTGTCTACCTGATTTAAGTTTTCAGAATTAAATTTGAGATTTATTGGATTTATGTTTTGCCGAAATAAAATAACCATATATTCATTTTTTTGGAGATTAAGGGACCGACCATTTAGCTTGAAGTGGGGGGTTATGGTTTTTTGTTTCGTTCAGAATTTTTTCTTAGACAACACGAGAGTTAGAATATTAATTTTTTTTTGTCGCGCAAAGCGCCAATTTTTTTTCCAGAATTTAACATTAGCTTAATATGACAAAAACTCTGAATCAGATTATTTTTTTTCTCTTCCACCAAAAACAAAATATTTTGTTCAGCAACATTGGGAATCAGATTATTTTTTTAGAAAAGAAACATACCACCACCCCTTCAAGTTAAATGGTCGTTCCCTAAAGTCTACTAGCCATTGATTTGCCCTATTATCTAAAACTTGAAGATCCAAGTTTAACCTGTCTTCAACTTCTAATGGATTAATATATGAGAATATTAAAGAGCTGTCATCAGAAAATAATCTAAGAAGACTTTAAATATCATATGCAATATAACTTAAGAATGGTAAAGGACCCAGAACTGACCCCTGCGGAACGCCTGCTTTCAATGTGCCTAGTGTGGAAATTGAATTGTTTAATTAAACATGTTGTTTCCTTTCTGAGATATAATCTTTGAGCCATTGTAATAATTTTCCGTTGATGCCATATGATTTTAATTTTTCTATTAAACCTTTATGCCAAAGACGGTCGAATGCTTTGGAAGTATCACAAAAGAATTACACTTAGAAACAAATCAAAGCAAAGGAACAGTGCTTTTATTGCTGTTCTATATATTTGCATGTATTTTTAGTTTTGAACAGTTCTGTATCAACTACTGCAATGAGAAACTACAACAGTTATTAATAGAATTTGTCCTGAAACAAGAACAGGAGGAGTATATGAGAGAGGGAATCAAGTGGACGAATATATAATTCTTCAACAATAAGATTATATGTGACTTGGTGGAACAACCACTGTAAGGAGTACTGGCTATACTGGATGAAGCTTGTCTAAGTGTAGGCAAAGCTACCGATGAGGTAAGAACAGCTAGACAAAGGAACACTGGCTATTCTGGATGAAGCTTGTCTAAGTGTAGGCAAAGTTACAGATGAGGTAAGAACAGATAGACAAAGGAGTACTGGCTATACTGGATGAAGCTTGTCTAAGTGTCGACAGAGTTACAGATGAGGTATTGAAAGCTAGACAAAGGAGTACTGACTATACTGGATGAAGCTTGTCTAAGTGTAGGCAGAGTTACAGATGAGGTAAGAACAGCAGGACAAAGGAGTACTGGCTATGCTGGATGAAGCTTGTCTAAGTGTAGGCAAAGTTACAGATGAGATAAGAACAGCTAGACAAAGGAATACTGGCTATGCTGGATGAAGCTTGTCTAAGCGTAGGCAAAGTTACATATGAGGTAAGAACAGCTAGAAAAAAGAGTACTGGCTATACTGGATGAAGCTTGTCTAAGCTTAGGCAAAGTTACAGATGAGGTAAGAGCAGCTAGACAAAGGAATACTGACTATACTGGATGAAGCTTGCCTATTGGTGTAGGCAAAGTTATAGATGAGGCAGGAACAGCTAGACAAAGGAATACTGGCTATACTGGATGACGCTTGTCTAAGTGCAGGCAAAGTTACAGATGAGGTAAGAACAGCTAGACAAAGCAGTACTAGCTATACTGGATGAAGCTTGTCTAAGTGTGGGCAAAGCTACAGATGAGGTAAGAACAGCTAGACAAAGGAGTACCGGCTATGCTGGATGAAGCTTGTCTAAGTGTAGGCAAAGTTACAGATGAGGTAAGAACAGATAGACAAAGGAGTACTGGCTATACTGGATGAAGCTTGTCTAAGTGTAGGCAAAGCTACAGATGAGGTAAGAACAGCTAGACAAAGGAGTACTGGCTATACTGGATGAAGCTTGTCTAAGTGTAGGCAAAGCTAGAGATGAGGTAAGAACAGCTAGACAAAGGAGTACTGGCTATACTGGATGAAGCTTGTCTAAGTGTAGGCAAAGTTACAGATGTGGCAAGAACAGCTAGACAAAGGAGTACTGGCTATACTGGATGAAGCTTATCTAAGTGTAGGCAAAGTAACAGATGAGGTAAGAACAACTAGACAAAGGAGTACTGGCTATACTGGATGAAGCTTGTCTAAGAGTAGGCAAAGTTGCAGATGAGGTAAGAACAGCTAGAAAAAGGAATACTGACTATACTGGATGAAACTTGTCTATTGCTGTAGGCAAAGTTACAGATAAGGCAAGAACAGCTGGACAAAGGAATACTGGCTACGCTGGATGATGCTTATCTACGTGTAGGCAAAGTTACAGATGCGGTAAGAACAGCTAGACAATGGAGTACTGGCTATTCTGGATGAAGCTTGTCTAAGTGTAGGCAAAGTTACAGGGGAGGTAAGAACAGCTAGACAAAGGAATACTGGCTATACTGGATGAAGCTTGTCTAAGCGTAGGCAAAGTTACAGATGAGGTAAGAACAGCTAGATAAAGGAATACTGGCTATACTGGATGAAGCTTGTCTAAGCGTAGGCAAAGTTACAGATGAGGTAAGAACAGCTAGAAAAAAGAGTACTGGCTATACTGGATGAAGCTTGTCTAAGCTTAGGCAAAGTTACAGATGAGGTAAGAGCAGCTAGACAAAGGAATACTGACTATACTGGATGAAGCTTGCCTATTGGTGTAGGCAAAGTTACAGATGAGGCAGGAACAGCTAGACAAAGGAATACTGGCTATACTGGATGACGCTTGTCTAAGTGCAGGCAAAGTTACAGATGAGGTAAGAACAGCTAGACAAAGCAGTACTAGCTATACTGGATGAAGCTTGTCTAAGTGTGGGCAAAGCTACAGATGAGGTAAGAACAGCTAGACAAAGGAGTACTGGCTATACTGGATGAAGCTTGTCTAAGTGTAGGCAAAGCTACAGATGAGGTAAGAACAGCTAGACAAAGGAGTACTGGCTATACTGGATGAAGCTTGTCTAAGTGTAGGCAAAGCTAGAGATGAGGTAAGAACAGCTAGACAAAGGAGTACTGGCTATACTGGATGAAGCTTGTCTAAGTGTAGGCAAAGTTACAGATGTGGCAAAAACAGCTAGACAAAGGAGTACTGGCTATACTGGATGAAGCTTGTCTAAGTGTAGGCAAAGTAACAGATGAGGTAAGAACAACTAGACAAAGGAGTACTGGCTATACTGGATGAAGCTTGTCTAAGAGTAGGCAAAGTTGCAGATGAGGTAAGAACAGCTAGAAAAAGGAATACTGACTATACTGGATGAAACTTGTCTATTGCTGTAGGCAAAGTTACAGATAAGGCAAGAACAGCTGGACAAAGGAATACTGGCTACGCTGGATGATGCTTATCTACGCGTAGGCAAAGTTACAGATGAGGTAAGAACAGCTAGACAAAGGAATACTGGCTATTCTGGATGAAGCTTGTCTAAGCGTAGGCAGAATTACAGATGAGGTAATCAAAGCTAGACAAAGGAGTACTGGCTATTCTCAATGAAGCTTGTCTAAGTGTAGGCAAAGTTACAGATGAGGTAATAACAGCTAGACAAAGGAGTACTGACTATACCGGAAGAAGCTTGTCTAAGTGTAGGCAAAGTTACAGATGAGGTAAGAACAGCTAGACAAAGGAGTACTGAATAGTCTGGATGAAACTTGTCTATGTGTAGGCAAAGTTACAGATGAGGTAAGAACAGCTAGACCAAGGAATACTGACTATACTGGATGAAGCTTGCCTATTGGTGTAGGCAAAGTTATAGATGAGGCAGGAACAGCTAGACAAAGGAATACTGGCTATACTGGATGACGCTTGTCTAAGTGCAGGCAAAGTTACAGATGAGGTAAGAACAGCTAGACAAAGCAGTACTAGCTATAATGGATGAAGCTTGTCTAAGTGTGGGCAAAGCTACAGATGAGATAAGAACAGCTAGACAAAGGAGTACCGGCTATGCTGGATGAAGCTTGTCTAAGTGTAGGCAAAGTTACAGATGAGGTAAGAACAGATAGACAAAGGAGTACTGGCTATACTGGATGAAGCTTGTCTAAGTGTAGGCAAAGCTACAGATGAGGTAAGAACAGCTAGACAAAGGAGTACTGGCTATACTGGATGAAGCTTGTCTAAGTGTAGGCAAAGCTAGAGATGAGGTAAGAACAGCTAGACAAAGGAGTACTGGCTATACTGGATGAAGCTTGTCTAAGTGTAGGCAAAGTTACAGATGTGGCAAGAACAGCTAGACAAAGGAGTACTGGCTATACTGGATGAAGCTTATCTAAGTGTAGGCAAAGTAACAGATGAGGTAAGAACAACTAGACAAAGGAGTACTGGCTATACTGGATGAAGCTTGTCTAAGAGTAGGCAAAGTTGCAGATGAGGTAAGAACAGCTAGAAAAAGGAATACTGACTATACTGGATGAAACTTGTCTATTGCTGTAGGCAAAGTTACAGATAAGGCAAGAACAGCTGGACAAAGGAATACTGGCTACGCTGGATGATGCTTATCTACGTGTAGGCAAAGTTACAGATGCGGTAAGAACAGCTAGACAATGGAGTACTGGCTATTCTGGATGAAGCTTGTCTAAGTGTAGGCAAAGTTACAGGGGAGGTAAGAACAGCTAGACAAAGGAATACTGGCTATACTGGATGAAGCTTGTCTAAGCGTAGGCAAAGTTACAGATGAGGTAAGAACAGCTAGATAAAGGAATACTGGCTATACTGGATGAAGCTTGTCTAAGCGTAGGCAAAGTTACAGATGAGGTAAGAACAGCTAGAAAAAAGAGTACTGGCTATACTGGATGAAGCTTGTCTAAGCTTAGGCAAAGTTACAGATGAGGTAAGAGCAGCTAGACAAAGGAATACTGACTATACTGGATGAAGCTTGCCTATTGGTGTAGGCAAAGTTACAGATGAGGCAGGAACAGCTAGACAAAGGAATACTGGCTATACTGGATGACGCTTGTCTAAGTGCAGGCAAAGTTACAGATGAGGTAAGAACAGCTAGACAAAGCAGTACTAGCTATACTGGATGAAGCTTGTCTAAGTGTGGGCAAAGCTACAGATGAGGTAAGAACAGCTAGACAAAGGAGTACTGGCTATACTGGATGAAGCTTGTCTAAGTGTAGGCAAAGCTACAGATGAGGTAAGAACAGCTAGACAAAGGAGTACTGGCTATACTGGATGAAGCTTGTCTAAGTGTAGGCAAAGCTAGAGATGAGGTAAGAACAGCTAGACAAAGGAGTACTGGCTATACTGGATGAAGCTTGTCTAAGTGTAGGCAAAGCTACAGATGAGGTAAGAACAGCTAGACAAAGGAGTACTGGCTATACTGGATGAAGCTTGTCTAAGTGTAGGCAAAGCTAGAGATGAGGTAAGAACAGCTAGACAAAGGAGTACTGGCTATACTGGATGAAGCTTATCTAAGTGTAGGCAAAGTTACAGATGTGGCAAAAACAGCTAGACAAAGGAGTACTGGCTATACTGGATGAAGCTTGTCTAAGTGTAGGCAAAGTAACAGATGAGGTAAGAACAACTAGACAAAGGAGTACTGGCTATACTGGATGAAGCTTGTCTAAGAGTAGGCAAAGTTGCAGATGAGGTAAGAACAGCTAGAAAAAGGAATACTGACTATACTGGATGAAACTTGTCTATTGCTGTAGGCAAAGTTACAGATAAGGCAAGAACAGCTGGACAAAGGAATACTGGCTACGCTGGATGATGCTTATCTACGCGTAGGCAAAGTTACAGATGAGGTAAGAACAGCTAGACAAAGGAATACTGGCTATTCTGGATGAAGCTTGTCTAAGCGTAGGCAGAATTACAGATGAGGTAATCAAAGCTAGACAAAGGAGTACTGGCTATTCTCAATGAAGCTTGTCTAAGTGTAGGCAAAGTTACAGATGAGGTAATAACAGCTAGACAAAGGAGTACTGACTATACCGGAAGAAGCTTGTCTAAGTGTAGGCAAAGTTACAGATGAGGTAAGAACAGCTAGACAAAGGAGTACTGAATAGTCTGGATGAAACTTGTCTATGTGTAGGCAAAGTTACAGATGAGGTAAGAACAGCTAGACCAAGGAATACTGACTATACTGGATGAAGCTTGCCTATTGGTGTAGGCAAAGTTATAGATGAGGCAGGAACAGCTAGACAAAGGAATACTGGCTATACTGGATGACGCTTGTCTAAGTGCAGGCAAAGTTACAGATGAGGTAAGAACAGCTAGACAAAGCAGTACTAGCTATAATGGATGAAGCTTGTCTAAGTGTGGGCAAAGCTACAGATGAGATAAGAACAGCTAGACAAAGGAGTACCGGCTATGCTGGATGAAGCTTGTCTAAGTGTAGGCAAAGTTACAGATGAGGTAAGAACAGATAGACAAAGGAGTACTGGCTATACTGGATGAAGCTTGTCTAAGTGTAGGCAAAGCTACAGATGAGGTAAGAACAGCTAGACAAAGGAGTACTGGCTATACTGGATGAAGCTTGTCTAAGTGTAGGCAAAGCTAGAGATGAGGTAAGAACAGCTAGACAAAGGAGTACTGGCTATACTGGATGAAGCTTGTCTAAGTGTAGGCAAAGTTACAGATGAGGTAAGAACAACTAGACAAAGGAGTACTGGCTATACTGGATGAAGCTTGTCTAAGAGTAGGCAAAGTTGCAGATGAGGTAAGAACAGCTAGAAAAAGGAATACTGACTATACTGGATGAAACTTGTCTATTGCTGTAGGCAAAGTTACAGATAAGGCAAGAACAGCTGGACAAAGGAATACTGGCTACGCTGGATGATGCTTATCTACGTGTAGGCAAAGTTACAGATGCGGTAAGAACAGCTAGACAATGGAGTACTGGCTATTCTGGATGAAGCTTGTCTAAGTGTAGGCAAAGTTACAGGGGAGGTAAGAACAGCTAGACAAAGGAATACTGGCTATACTGGATGAAGCTTGTCTAAGCGTAGGCAAAGTTACAGATGAGGTAAGAACAGCTAGATAAAGGAATACTGGCTATACTGGATGAAGCTTGTCTAAGCGTAGGCAAAGTTACAGATGAGGTAAGAACAGCTAGAAAAAAGAGTACTGGCTATACTGGATGAAGCTTGTCTAAGCTTAGGCAAAGTTACAGATGAGGTAAGAGCAGCTAGACAAAGGAATACTGACTATACTGGATGAAGCTTACCTATTGGTGTAGGCAAAGTTACAGATGAGGCAGGAACAGCTAGACAAAGGAATACTGGCTATACTGGATGACGCTTGTCTAAGTGCAGGCAAAGTTACAGATGAGGTAAGAACAGCTAGACAAAGCAGTACTAGCTATACTGGATGAAGCTTGTCTAAGTGTGGGCAAAGCTACAGATGAGGTAAGAACAGCTAGACAAAGGAGTACTGGCTATACTGGATGAAGCTTGTCTAAGTGTAGGCAAAGCTACAGATGAGGTAAGAACAGCTAGACAAAGGAGTACTGGCTATACTGGATGAAGCTTGTCTAAGTGTAGGCAAAGCTAGAGATGAGGTAAGAACAGCTAGACAAAGGAGTACTGGCTATACTGGATGAAGCTTGTCTAAGTGTAGGCAAAGTTACAGATGTGGCAAAAACAGCTAGACAAAGGAGTACTGGCTATACTGGATGAAGCTTGTCTAAGTGTAGGCAAAGTAACAGATGAGGTAAGAACAACTAGACAAAGGAGTACTGGCTATACTGGATGAAGCTTGTCTAAGAGTAGGCAAAGTTGCAGATGAGGTAAGAACAGCTAGAAAAAGGAATACTGACTATACTGGATGAAACTTGTCTATTGCTGTAGGCAAAGTTACAGATAAGGCAAGAACAGCTGGACAAAGGAATACTGGCTACGCTGGATGATGCTTATCTACGTGTAGGCAAAGTTACAGATGAGGTAAGAACAGCTAGACAAAGGAATACTGGCTATTCTGGATGAAGCTTGTCTAAGCGTAGGCAGAATTACAGATGAGGTAATCAAAGCTAGACAAAGGAGTACTGGCTATTCTCAATGAAGCTTGTCTAAGTGTAGGCAAAGTTACAGATGAGGTAATAACAGCTAGACAAAGGAGTACTGACTATACCGGAAGAAGCTTGTCTAAGTGTAGGCAAAGTTACAGATGAGGTAAGAACAGCTAGACAAAGGAGTACTGAATAGTCTGGATGAAGCTTGTCTATGTGTAGGCAAAGTTACAGATGAGGTAAGAACAGCTAGACCAAGGAATACTGGCTATACTGGATGAAGCTTGTCTAAGTGTAGGCAAAGTTACAGATGAGGCAAGACCAGCTAGACAAGGAATACTGGCTATGCTGGATGAATCTTGTCTAAGTGTAGACAAAGTTACAGATGAGGTAAGAACAGCTAGACAAAGGAGTACTGGCTATACCAGTATGGTTGTTCGTATTTCTCGGACAAAGACGTAAATCTACCATCCTTCTCTGGATTTTACATAGGATCAATGTGTATACTCTGGATTTTCATAATTCATTACCAAGTGTAAATACGCGATCTGACAACGATTTGTCATAGTTCAAATACAATTGTGAACACGTATCTTAGCTCACCTTGCCAAAGGCAATGTGAGGTTTTGCCATCACTTGGCATCTGTCGTCTGTCGTTCGTTAACTTTTCACATTTTAATCTTCTCCTCTGAAACCCCATAGCCAAATGAACCAAGACTTGGTAGGAAGTATCTATGGAAGGTCCTCTGTAAAGTTTGCTCATTTCGTCCCGATCCGCTAACAAACATGGCCGCCACAGACGATTCTTCTTTCTGATTGGCTGATTTTTTAAATTCTTCTCCTCTGAAACCGTTTTGCCAAATGAACCGTAATTTGTTAGAAAGCATCTTTGGAAAGTCCTCTGTAAAGATTGCTAATTTCGTCCCGATTCGTTAACAAACATGCCGCCAGAGGCAATTCTTGTTTTTGATTGACCGATTTTTTTAAATCTTCTCCTCTAAAACCGCTTTGCCAAATAAACCCAAACTTGGTAGGAAGCATCTTTTGAAGGTCCTCTGTAAAGATTGCTAATTTCATCCCGATTCGTTAACAAACATGGCCGCCACAGACAATTCTTGTTTCTGATTGGTTGATTTCTAAAAAATCGTCTCCTCTGAAACCGCTTGGCCAAATGAACCGAAACTTGGTAGGTATCATCCATGTGCGATCCTCTATAAATATGCTAATTTTTTCCCAATCCATTAACAAACATGGCCGCCACAGGCGATTCGTGTTTCTGATTAGGTGATTTTTTAAATTCTTCTCCTCTGAAACTGTTTGGCCAAATGATCCGAAACTTGGTGGAAGCATCTATGGCAGGTCCTCTGTGAAGATTGCCAATTTCGTCCCGATCCATAAACAAACATGCCCACCAAAGGCAGTTCTTGTTTCTGATTGGTTGATTTTTTTAAATATTCTCCTCTGAAACCGCTTTGCCAAATGAACCGAAATTTGATAGGAAGCATCTATGGAAGGTCCTCTATAGGGATTGCTCATTTCGTTTTGATCTGCAGACAAACGGCCGCCATAGGCAATGCTTGATTCTGATTGGTCGACTTTTTTTAATCTTCTTCTCTGAAACTGCTTAACCAAATGAACCGAACCTTTGTAGGAAACATATATGGAAGGTACTCTATACAGATTGCTAATTTTGTCCTGATCCGTTAACAAACATGGCTGCCATAAGAAATTCTTGTTTCTGGTTGGTCGATTTCTAAAAATATTTTTCTCTAAAACTGCTTAGCCAAATGAACCGAAATTTGGTGGGAAGCACCTATGGAAGGTTCTGTATTAAGTTTCCTCAAAGCAGAATGAAAGGTGAGCGACACAGGCTCTAGTTTTACAACTAGCAATATTCTGCTAGTTCTAATTTTAATCACTAGCAAAATTAAGGCAAATCGAAATTTCAACTAGCAATTTGGCTGCTTCCTAGCTTTAATTTCGAGCCCTGTATTTGCAGCTGCAGTACTATTGGCTGACTATGAGTTCATTTCGACATGACCTTAATTGCAGCTGCATTTTTATTGGCTTATCATGAGTTTATCTTGAAATGACATCTAATCGCAGCTGCACTTTTCATTGGCTGATCAGGAGTTTATCTGGACATGACCCCTAATTGCAGCTGCATTTTTATTTATCGGCTGATTATGAGTTCATATGGACATGACCTCTAATTGCAGCTGCATTTTTATTGGCTGGTCATGAGTTCATCTGGACATGACCTCTAATTGCAGCTGCATGTTTATTGGCTGATCATGAGTTCATCTGGATATGACTTCTAATTGCAGCTGCACTTTTTATTGGCTGATCATGAGTTCATCTGGACATGAACTCTAATCTTATCTGTATTTGTATTGGCTGATCATGAGTTCATCTGGACATGACCTCTAATCGCAGCTGCACTTTTTAATGGCTGATCACGAGTTCATCTGGACATGACCTCTCATTGCAGCTGCATTTTCATTGGCTGGTGATGACCTCTAATCAGTTTCTATCAGAACTTAAAAGGATCATAGCATATATAGCAACAGCAGGTTTTAAATCAGATTGAGATCTGGAAGAAGTTTTATGATGATGTAAATTAATTATTATTTTGTTAAATTGTTGATTTTGTTTATTTGTACATGTTTTGAAATTCTTTAGAAGCATTAATTCTAACATGATATATATAAGGTAGATAGGTAATTTAGCTAAAATAATATCTCCATCTTTCTCTAGTCTCTTTTGTTTTGTGATATTCCTTTAATTCTTTTTTTTCTTCTTTGGTTGAATGTTTTGTAAATATGTACACACTATCGGCTATTGTTTTTCTTGGAAAATGGGTTTTTCATAGCAACATCACATTAATGATGGAGTCTGAGATGGGAGATGAGATAAGAAATCCATTTTGAGCAGAACAGTTCAATGATCACATGTTTGTCGTTTATTAAGGATGTGTCAATGTGATGCCAATGTCGTCATGTAACGTCACATTTGAAAATGTTTATTTATATCACGCTTGTCGTCTTATTAACCCTTTAGTATCTTCAAACTCTTCTTATCATAGATATTTATCATATGTTGAGATCAAAGAGAAATCTTTTCAACTTAGGGATGAAATTGGATATTCATTCCTATTTGATATTAATTTAAAAAATGTAATGATCAAAATGATATGATGCAGACATAATATGCTAACATTCCATTTTTTTTAATGAAAATTGAAATCTGTGATACTTTTTAATCAACCATTTTTGAAAATCTTTATTTGTCTAGTTTTTTTTATATAATAAAAAAGATGATACTGTTTTTGGATTTCAATGATACACATTATGTTCATATTGGAGAAATTAATATGTTCTGTGGCTCTGATATCAGTGAACATCAGTGCCTTACCTTCAAGTTCTTTGTTGAAATTAACCTTCATAAGTGTTTTGAATTCATGTTTTGAATAGATAGTGAATATTGACACTTCACAAAAAGTCATGATTTCACTGTATTTTGCAATGTTTTTGCTAGGTGGCAGTACAATCTGATGAAAATCAGATCTCTCATTTGCTCCCCTTTACTGGTATATTGTGCAAAAGGAGATCTGAAGAAACCACATTACGGGTTACATGCAATTGACCCTATTTTTCATCCAATGAAAATGGTGATTACAAGAATTTGAAAGTGTTACAGAGCTGTTTTGCTACGAACAATCTGATTGCGTTATATATTCATGATATAATTTCATTGCACATGACATGTAATGCGGTTTCTTCATATCAGCGACACATATCAGTTAAGGGGAACGAGAGATCTGATGTTAATAAGATTGGTCACAGTAAATGTCTTGGTCATGTGATATAGTTGGTTTCTGTGTAAGCAATCTATTGTTTGGTATGTTTAGTGTACATTTATACAAAGGACATTATTTTGAAACACATACAGGTAGTAGCATGACAAAAGATGGAGTTTAAATATAAATTGATAGCTCTGCTATATAAGTATTATAACCTATTATTTATGATATCAAATGCACTGTATTTTGGCCCTTTTTTGTCATGCTATTTCTTATTTTGTTAGAATACAAATTAATTTAAAAATGTTCAACATGTGAAGTATTGCAAAGATATTTTGAAAATTGATTAAAACTGAATATACCTCAGTAAGAGTAGAGGCCGAGTTGAATTTTGGTCTTAGACATGTTTGTGCAATAAAGAACTGTCTTCGTTTGTAGTTTGAGATGTTAGTTTTCATGATAGTAACACAGTTGTGTCTATTAATGTTCCACGATATAACTAATATTGTTGAAAGTGAAGTTAAACACCATAACCCTAACCCTCTCTTAATGTTCTAAGCAATACAGTATAATGACAATATACATTTTCTAATCGTCGTTAAGGACTAAATTTATGTTTTTTCAAGATAAAATTATTTTTTTCATTTTTGCAATTCTCGTTGTAAGGACTAACTTTTGACTTTCCCTTTGTAAGATTGTTCGGAGTTCGGTAATTTTTTTATTACCTTTATTTATGTTCTGTCAACTTTATGTGATATGTTTCTGCTCATTTTAGAAAGAAATCCCTTCTTTTTATATGTGTATTAAAATGGTATATTATTTAAATAAAAGAGAGAGAGATAAATTAGATCTATTTTTTGTTGTTGCTATTTTCAAAACCTAACCAGACATGTTTGTCCCACGTCAGTAGCATGTCCATGATAATGTGTATTGTTTATTACTTCAATCTAGTGGTTGCTAGGTAACTTGTTCATCTGTCTACATGTCCGTGATAATGTATATTGTTTATTACTTCAATCTTTTGGTTGTTAGGTAACTTTTCCATCTGTCTACTTCCATAGATCTGATTTCGAGTCTATTTTTTCATTGATAATGTTAGAAAAAGAGGTAAAACATGAACAAGATAATTGAATTAATATGAAGTTAAATTTAATTATTTGTCATATTTTTAATTGGATTCAACTGTAGATAATCATATTTGTAGTTCATAAATCTTGCATAATTTAAAACTGTGGCTATATACCAGTGATTTTTCAAATTGTTTTTAAACATTTCAAATTAAAATGGACAAAATATTGGTGTCACTATTTCAAGATCAGCAACAGGAGATACTATTTGTTGCACTTGTATATTATTGGCAACACAAGGATGAAGGAGTTGGTATAAGTCCCACTTAGATATCATTTGCGACATAAATTAGATTAAGTTTGTGATCGTTTGAAGCCAATATTTTGTAGCTATATCATGCCGAGAATGTGTTACTTTGATGAGACGACGATATCTGCTTTGTACTAGACCAACACACTTTGTTGGATTTGCATAGTGCTTGTTGTCTGAAACAACAACGTCATATGTTGTGGTCCCCCCTTTTTGTGTTCAGAGATGTGAGGTGTTGTTGATATTGGTGGAATTGTTGACCCTCACTGTTTAAACTTTCTTTCATTATCCACTCAGACACATTAAACTGACTCTGAACCAAACATCTTTCACTCTTACTCCTTTATAGTGTATACTTGGTGGTGAAGCAGCTAAATATTAATGTGAAAGTTTGTATGTTGATGCTGTTTTAATAGAACACATGATCTACCGTACTCTAGGCGACCACTTTAAAAAAAAACATAACTTCCCCTAGACAGATCACTTAACGGGATGAAAAGAAGTGACTTTTCTAATTACAAGCTATGTTTTATTAATAGTTATCAACAGACAGCTGTGTAATATTTATTTATGTGTAATCTTTTTCTCGTATTATATTTCTATGTATCTAATGACTTTTTTATATTATACACTAGTTATGCCTTTTGTCTTATTATATTTATGGTTATGGTAATGTACTGAATCGCTATATTTATTTGTAGTGGACCATTTACAAATTTCCCACATTATTCCAAGATTATACGCTTTTACACATTTTTTAAAGGAGTTATTTCCCTTTAACGTGGGCAAGACGTTCCCTTTCATGCAAAGTTGATATGAAAATGATATATATTTTCCCCATATTCTGTTCAAAATTTAAATGTAATAACTTGTAGAACTTTCTTTTTTTTACAAGGTTCAAATTATTAGAAAATTATACTCAGATGTTTTGTGCTTTCCGTTGCTCTGATATAAAATGACACAATTTTTCCTGTCATAACGGAAATAACTCTGGTAAAAACCGTATGAAAACATATAATTTTAGAATTAAATTTGGAATGTGCACAAGGTCTATTACCTATTTTATTTTATTTTTTGGGGGGGGGGTCATTCTTTGTTATTTTCGAGTTCATGATCAAATTAATTTGCATTACATGAAAAGTGGTAAGAAATCAAATTATAGATTTTTGTATGATCTAGCAATACCCAGTACCTCGGTAAATTAGAAAATAAATATACTTTCTTCTAAATTTGACGACTTTTTAATAGCACATTTCCTTTTCCTGTTTTAATTTGTGATTAATTACACTGTCAACTATTAATGTTTAACTTTCTATCATCAATTCTTATGATAAATGTTTGGTGTATTTCTGAGAATGTTTTCAGATTGCTGTGCCATACATATGTCCCTGCAAGTCTCAGCATTTTAATTTTCTTCTAGCTTTGTTTCATCTAATAGAACCTTGTTTCTTGGTTACAAGAGGGTTATTTTTCATATTCGGAATACAAGAGGAGTTATACTATTATTACATAGATTTTACACTTTTATGTGAAGTAATAAGACATTTACAGGAAAGATCTTGTTAGTTAGTATTGTGACGTCCACTGTGAAATAAATGTTTTATTTTACACTGGTGACATATTGGTAAATCATTCAAGTGGAAATCTTAGTATTTCATGGTCATCTATGTAAAATTTGTTTGTTGGACTTAAGTTCTAGATGAGTTTTACATAATTCTCAATAACATCTAAATTGTTTTGTGCTAAAATTCAATCTTCCTGTTATTCAAGTTAGAATTCACCAATTTTGTATGTATGGGGTAATTTTAGCTAACATGTAGAATTGATTTAATGTTGCTATTTTTGTATTGAGCTCGGATGTTATATTTTATGCTAGGATTTCAGTGCTATTTCTATACAGAGTTGGGATTTTATATTGTATGCTAGGATTTCAGTGCTATTTCTGTATTGAGCTGGGATGTTATTATTTTATGCTAGGATTTTAGTATTTCTATGCAGGGCTGGAATGTTTCATTTTATGCTAGGATTTCAATACTATTTCTATGCAGGTCTGGGATGTTTCATGTTATGCTAGGATTTCAGTACTATTATTATTTATTATTTTGTAAGATTATATTGTATTAAATATGCAAATATTTGACATGAATATAAATAAAATATTTCATGTAATATGACCTTTAGTTCTATTTTAAAGTAGTATAGTCAAACGTTAATGAACAGCCGTATTTGTTGTATGCATTTCTATACTACATTGTGGTGAACGCTTAGATTTTGTTTTTTATTGAATAACACACATTATTACTGTAACTCTCGCCAACCAGAAAACTACGAGGGCTGGGGGCGAGTTCTATGGGATCCCATTTATTGGTTTAATCCCACCACATTGTTGTGCCTGTCCCAAGCTAGAACCTGAATTTCTTTTCTAATATGTTGCGGTCTTTTCTTGTGTTGAGATGTTTTTGTTGATATTATTGGAATTGTTGACATCATTGTTTTAATTCTTTTATTATATACTTCCAATGGATTGTCTCCATGGTATTGTTGTATGTTACCAGTATTTAGTTTGATGTTTTTCAGAGGAGTGGCTAGTATTTGTATACTGATAGTACTATTACTCAATATCTGGTTAGTTTATCATATATTCCAACATTGTCTTTATCATAACTACTTTCTTCTCCACCTTTAGCTAGACGTCTTGTGTCATAGATATCTCACAAATTACATAAACTTTGACTCTTACAATGCAAACTGAAATAAAACATATGACTGTTTGTGTAGTAGATCAAGCCGATGAGCTGGTGTGCAGCAATAAATAAGTTATCAGTGTGCAAATGTGTCACTTTACAAAAACGTACTCATTTTTCTGATGCAGAAAGCAAAATGGAGGAATATTCAAAAGAGCTACATGTGATGTACGAAATGCACATTATTTTAAAAATATAGACAAGGTAAGGATGAACAAGCATGAAGCTTTGTTTTATATATATTTGAATATTTGGAGAGAAAAAACATAACTATACACCTTTGATGTTTTTGAAATGTCATAGTTCCGTGTTAGAAATGTTCGTATGCAGGGCATGATTAAATTGTACAGGAAACTCGCCAATCTAGTCATTCATCGTCAATTCGCGTTTGCCGTTTCTTCCAGAGAGATCGAAGTCAAGACCAAGAATTTTGATTTGCTATTGATGCACACTCTCAAACAATTTGTTTATTTACATGATACAATCTTGGAAATCTCATATGTAAATCAAAGCATAAGAAGATCGAGTATTACACCTATTTCTATGTGTTTCAAATGAACTCAAGCCAAATCGCCCCACTGTAATTGTAAACATTACAGTAAAATGTATTTCTTTATGCAGTGTAATTTCAGCTATTTGATTACTTTATATATGGAAGCAACGACTTGCTATACAGTCACTGACCATTATGTTTATTGCCAGCTATCATGATAGCAGGTTTATATAATTTCATTACCAGCAATATGGGCAAGCTTATGGCAACAGGTTTTTTGTGCAATATCAAAAAATTGGATCATTGGCTAGGATCCACTTGATATCATTCCAATAATAATACAATGTAGCAATAATTATTAACATATTTATCATTATTTATTAAAGGAAAACAATTTGGGGCGATTTTGATTAATGTGTGGGCGATTTGATCAGGCACTGACAGACCATGACAATTGAAGACGTTCATAAATGGCACAGGCTACGAATACGACGGGGTTCTACAAGTACGACGGGCGGAAGTTGTGACTAATGATCAACCGGTTTCCGGACATGGACCCCTATTTACGGAAATTAATCACGTATTGCTAGCATCTAGAAGCTACGAATACGACGGATTTTTTTTTCTTAAATATATTGTTTTTATTTCATTAAATGACAATTTATGAATTTTTTATATAATTTTCTGTTTGTAGTTTGTTTTTATTCCAATAAAATCTGATTCATTGAAAAACTAGTCTTACAACTCACACTTCCCAATACTAATTATTTTCAAAATGGACGATGATGGTAGTGCGCTCCGTGTTGGAGCAAAGTATAAATCTTTTACAGATTTAGAGTGTGCCATAAAAATATTCCAACAGGATAACTACGTCCAACTTTATAGGCGTAGCTCAAGGCAGCTTGGTACGGGGTCCAAATATAAAAACATGGAAGTTGCAGTCAACAAGGTAAAATCACATATAATATACCTTAAATAAGCAAATGATCATCACTTTCTAGAATTTTTAAGTCATTACAATACTATCGTAAGTCATATGATAAAACACACAAGTTCTTCATATTAAATTCGCAGCGACGTCTTCAGTCATGTTCTGTGTAGCAGCAAATACATGTTTCTAGAACTTTTAAGTCATTACAATACTATCGTAAGTCATATGATAAAACACACAAGTTTGCGCTTTTAGTATGGTACCTTACCTGGTATTTTTTTGGCGAGGGGGTGCTAAAAGAATTTTTTTTCAGGTATGTTATTATGTTTTTATATTCTTACACCAGGTAAAAAAAATGTTCAGTTCATTCCAAATGAAGTGTCCTATGTCTATAAGAGTGCATTGTAAAGATGATGAAACTCTGGAAATAATGAACATAACCATGAGGTTTCAAAGGCAGCTTTCAACCACCTGTTTCACTAAAGTAGTCTTGACAGTGGACAAAAAAATGAAATTGCTTGAAATAACTTTGAACATTAATTTAATACATTGTCTTACTTGAAATTGTATATGATAATTCTTAAATTAAAAATATCTATATATTTTTTTTCTTTAAGCTTTATATTATCACAGTAATAAATGTCTAAAAACAATATTTTAAGAAAACAAAAAGCCGTCGTATTCGTAGCCTCTAGATGCTAGCAATACGTGATTAATTTCCGTAAAATAGGGGTCCATGTCTGGAAACCGGTTGATCATTAGTCACAACTTCCGCCCGTCGTACTTGTAGAACCCAGGCTACGAATACGTATCCTTCATAAATTGCAATTGAATCGGGCGTTTGTGAGAACGTTTGCTCGAATCTCCATAATTAACAAAAAAACATGCTCTACAAACCTTTGCTTATTGTACATGACCGAGTGTAATGTCCAGAATCATAAATGCTAAGATCAATATAGAAAAGTTAGTTATACGTATCTGATGCCGAGAAAAACATGTGTTCACATCTCGTATATAGTTGATGCTGGTTTCAAGTTGAAGACGTTTCTGTGATGCATTGAAGACCATAACATATTTTAATTCCTCTTGTAAAGAGTTTGTATCTATAATAACAGTTTCAAAATGTTAGCTTGCAGCTAAAATGTATTATGAGTACAAACAATGTATAACTAGATGACAATTATGTCTCCCCCCCACTTTGGTGGGGGAGGCATATTGTTTTTGTCCTGTCGGTCACACAGTTTGTCAACGCAACTCCTCTGAAACTACTAAACAGAATTTCATGAAACTTGGTAGGTAGTAAGGACACCATATGTAGTTCTGCATATTACCAGGAAATTGTGATCGCCTGAAATTTGTGGGAGTTATGCTTCTTTGAACTTAAAACTTTCACGAAATTTACTATTGAAGCAGCTTGTCAGCGAAACTCCTCTGTAACTACTGAACAGAATTTCATGAAACTTGGTAGGTAGTAATTAGGACACCATATGTAGTTGTGCATATTACCAGGAAATTTTGATCGCCTGAAATTTGTGGGAACTATGCCCCTTTGAACTTAGAAATTTCCCGAAATTTACTACTGAAGCAGCTTGTCAGCGCAACTCCTCTGAAACTACTGAACATAATTTCATGAAACTTGGTAGGTAGTAAGGACACCATATGTAGTTGTGCATATTACCAGGAAATTTTTATCGCCTGAATTTTGTGGGAGTTATGCTCCTTTGAACTTAGAAATTTCCCGAAATTTACTACTGAAGCAGATTGTCAGCGCAACTCCTCTGAAACTACTGAACAGAATTTCATGAAACTTGGTAGGTAGTAAGGACACCATATGTAGTTGTGCATATTATCAGGAAATTTTGATCGCCTGAAATTTGTGGGAACTATGCCCCTTTGAACTTAGAAATTTCCCGAAATTTACTACTGAAGCAGCTTGTCAGCGCAACTCCTCTGAAACTACTGAACATAATTTCATGAAACTTGGTAGGTAGTAAGGACACCATATGTAGTTGTGCATATTACCAGGAAATTTTTATCGCCTGAATTTTGTGGGAGTTATGCTCCTTTGAACTTAGAAATTTCCCGAAATTTACTACTGAAGCAGATTGTCAGCGCAACTCCTCTGAAACTACTGAACAGAATTTCATGAAACTTGGTAGGTAGTAAGGACACCATATGTAGTTGTGCATATTATCAGGAAATTTTGATCGCCTGAAATTTGTGGGAGTTATGCCCCTTTGAACTTAGAAATTTCCCGAAATTTATAACTGAAGCAGCTTGTCAGCGCAACTCCTCTGAAACTACTGAACAGAATTTCATGAAACTTGGTAGGATTAAGGACACCATATGTAGTTGTGCATATTACCAGGATATTTTGATTCCCTAAATCTTGGGGGAGTTATGCCCCTTTGAACTTAAACATTCCAGAAATATACTTCTGAAGCAGCTTGTCAGCGCAACTCCTCTGAAACTACTGAACAGAATTTCATGAAACTTGGTAGGTAGTAAGGACACAATATGTAGTTGTGCCTATTACCAGGAAATTTTGATCCCCTAAATTTTGTGGGAGTTATGCCCCTTTGAACTTAAAATTTCCCGAAATACATGTGTATACTTCTGAAGCAGCTTGTCAGCACAACTCCTCTGAAACTACTGAACAAAATTTCATGAAACTTGGTAGGTAGTAAGGACACCAGATGTAGTTGTGCAAATTATCAGGAAATTTGGGAGGTATTTGCAAACACTCTAGTGTAATATCCCTTACTGAAACTTGTATATGCACAAGAGTCTATCATAATGTCACTATTTCCCTGAAAAAGTTTTTCATCACCAATCCATTGAATTTAGAAGAATAAAACTCCTTTAAAATCATTGGAACATGGGCTGAGCAATTTTCTGGAATGTGGAACTTTGCCATGACAATATGGAATAGTACCTGTAACCCTTGCTTTAACACTTTTGATCAAATTTTGTTTGTGTTTCATGGATTAAAAACAGTTTTTTCTGTTACTCATTGAAGCTTAATTTTATTTGTTACCTAAATAGATTTTTTACCTTTGACTACAGTTTGTGGGACGAGGGGAGACATACGTTTTTGCGGACAAGAACAAACTTTAATTCATATTAATTTTGCTCCAACAGAAAAAGAAAACCAAACAAACAAAAAAGCAACAACAACAAAAACCCCAAAGAAAATACACTCTGCAAAAATAAAAACGCAAAAGGGGATTTTAGGTATTTTAAATCAAAAATTTTCAGTTACACTTTTAGATATCGACTCATGTTCATTATTGAAAAATTAATATTCCATACTTCAGAGAATAAGTAAAAAAAAAAAGGCATGTTATCACAGTTCAGCACATTTCCGGTCACGTTAAAATTAGGCACTGGCTGCAATTACCCGGATTTACCTGGATTTGGTAATAATAACGAAAAATTAGGATTAGCTGAAAGACTAAGTACCGCAATACAATTCCGGTTCAGGAACCTATTTCACGGAAAAAAAATCGGGTAATCGTAATTTTATTTGTTAGAATTACCTGGTCTTATTATTACCCAGAAAAGTTGTATGTAAATAAAATATTAAATCTTATTTATTGTTGTTGATTTATTTTTATAGGTACCAATTTTATTATAAACTTTCATTCTGAATTTAATTTGTCTATATTTATATGTTATCAAGCCATGTAATTCATTTGGGACACAAAAGGTGATTTGGGAATCTTAAAATGGACGCGAATGAGGCAGTCCAGTCCTTCAATTTTGAAGTTGGACAAAAGTTTAGGTCATTAAAGGCATTTGAGAGCCAACTTAAACATTACCAAGATGCAAAATGTATACAAATGTACAGAAGGAGTAGTTGCAAAATTGAGTCAACGAAGACAAAGCAAACAATTACAAACAATGATCTTTGTAATTACAATTACAAACAATGATCTTTGTAAATATATTTACGAAGTATATTTCATATCTTTTTGATGTATTGATTTAAAATGTATTATCAATTACAAATTGATATAAAATAATAATAATTCTTTCAATTCTTTATGTCCAATAATGAAATCCCTAGAACTTCCGGGTAATAATAAGACCAGGTAACTCTAACAAATAAAATTACGATTACCCGATATTTTCCCGTGATATAGGTTCCTGAACCGGAATTGTATTCCGGCACTTAGTCTCAGGTAATCCTAATTTTTCGTTATTATTACCTAATCCAGATAATTGTAGCCAGTGCCTTAAAGTTAGTACCGTGTATGACCACCACGCGCGGCCAACACTGCTCTGCACCTCCTCGGCATAGACTCAATCAATTTTCTCACATTGTTTCTTGGTATTGTTCACCATTCCTGTTGCAACACTTGGCGAGTTGATCGAGGATCTGAGGTGGAGGTTGTCTCTGGCGCACACGTTTATCCAACGGATCCCATAGGCGTTCAATGGGATTCAAGTTCGGCGATTTGGAAGCACATTGATATTGTTTTGCCCAAGGAAGTCCATTGTTCCACGCGCTGTGTGTAGCCTAGCGTTGTCCTGTTGGAATACTCCCTCTGACGGTCAATTACGTGCATGATGTGAGGTTGGAGAATTTCGTCTCTGTACCTTAAAGACGTTAAATTGCCCGGAACGTGTACTAGGTCTGTTTTGCGGTCATTTGAGATAACCGCCCAGACCATGACAATATCTCCACCGAAGCTATCCACTTCCTGAACACAGGAGGAAGACAAACGTTCATTCCGGCGCCTATATGCACGTATTCTGTCATCACGTTTCTGCAGTAGAAAGCGAGACTTGTCGCTGAACCAAATTCTTCGCCAGTTTCGGAATGACTCTTTCACGTCTGGTGTAATGGCGTCAATACCGCTCCGAAATACGGCCTTCTGGGTCTAATGACATGCTGTCAATGTTGGTTGCGGACTGTTTGTGAGCTGATTCTTCGCAATCCAGGTATTTCGGCTGCAGTGGTTGATACGGCAACGATTCGATTCCGTAGATGAAAGACCCGGATGTACCGATCTTGCCCAGGAGTAGCTATACGAGGTCTTCCACTCCTTTGGTGGTCATTCGTTGAACCAGTTTGTTGGAATCTGTTCCATAGCCTGGAAATGGTGCTCTGGTTATCATTCAGAGTTCGTGCTACCTCATTTTGGGACTCTCCGCTTGGAGACGACCGATTGCGATATTTCGAGTGGCAGGGTCTAACCTTGGCATGACAGCATATCAACTTAGTAATAGAAGTCAAGCTTCAAGCTTGGTCCTTTTATACGCTTTAGTTTAACAGTTGATTTAACCACGAGATGCACGTGAAAAACGCTACCGAATTTTCGGTGCAATGCATAGCATATTCATTTTTCAGAGGCGCTCTGCACATGTGGTAGAGAGTCAAATCTAATGAACAGGCATTATAATTTAAAACTTACCTTTACAAAATCAATGATTATATTGGCCATTTAATTTTACCTGGTACATCGCAGAATTTGCATTTTGCGAAATAAAAGTGGGTTATGCGTTTCTTTTTTTGAACAGTATAGAAATAAACTAAAAAAAAACCTATAACAAAAACTAAACAAAACAAAAAACAAACAAACAAACAAACAAACAAAACAAAAACAAAATAGACAAACAAAAAAGAAGAAAAAATGCTTAGACGTCAAATAAGGACTTTCTAGGTTTAATCAGCTGTAGAATCTTATATTTATGACATAATTCCATCTTTAAATAATTCATTTTTAGATAAGACCAATTATTTATTGAAAAACAGATATTGACTGACTATAAACTATGTTAAGACATACCTATCACGTGCTTGTCAATGTTCATGACGTTTGTTGACAACTAGTATTATTCACAATTCCGCACACATCAGACCCCGCCTTTGATATCTATTGAATTATCTTCATACACAGGATATACCAGTATTATCAACGAATTGTTTATTTTTTAAAGCAGTTTTATGAAAGGAAAAAAATCAAATTTTATTACGTAATTATCACTTATTTAAACCACTGTGACTCTTCCAAAGGAACATACATGATACATATGAAGTTTGATATCACTTTAAAACACATTATACATATTATGTAAACAATAATTAGATACACAGTTGTTGATTTAATAAAATTGTGTGTTGGAATTTGACAAAAGAAATTTAATATCACTTTAAACACATTACATGCCAAGGGGAAACCAGAAGCCGTAAATCAGAAAATAACAGACAGTACAATGGTCAAAAGAAAATCAGGACAAAAGGATAATAGATTTTAAATCACAAAGCCATAGACATGTATCTAAAAAATCAAAAATCAAAGTAGTAAAAAGAAAAATGATATTACATATGAAAACACAAAAATGTATATTTATTAAATCAACGTAACTTTACATATCCATATCCGAAAACGTTTAATTTTTAAAGTTCTCGTCTCTCAGTAGATAACAATTAACCTGTTTAGTACACTAGTATGGCTCAGTCAGTATCAAAACCATGCGAGATATGCATGGGAGGTCCGGGAACAGAATTTTGTATAGACTGTGAGCAATATTTTTGCATGCATTGTAAAACTTTACATAATAGGATAAAAGGAACAAAAAATCACGAGTTTCAAAGTAGTGAAAATGTCGTCCCGGAAGTAAAATTGAGATGTGAAGAACATAAAGAAGATTTAATTTTTCGCTGTGACAATTGTGCAATTTCAGTTTGCGTACAATGCGTCACCGGCAAGCACAAGGGCCACACAGTGTCCAGTATTAATGAGTTTATTTCCGGCCTCAAGAAAGCCGTCAGAAACGAAATGAAGTCGAAATTGGATGTGTTCCAAACATATGAAAAGCAGATAGAGGAAGGTCTTACTACCTTTGACCTGAGTGTAACTTCTGTTGTAAAGGCATTAACAGAAGAGGGGTCGAAATTAAAAGCAATGGCTGACCGCCATATCGAGAAGATGATCGCGACATTGAGAGAGAAAGCAAAGCAAGAAAAAGAACCACTAACGAAGATACTGTTGGAATACAAACAATTATTGGAGCAGGCAAAGGAGCTAGAAAAAAGGGAAAACAAGATACGACAATCCAGAGAAGATGCTTCTATGATTCAACATCTGCAGACATTAAATGATGATATAACAAAGCTGTCTATTGTGCCTTTACCAGTATTCCACTCTGTTAAATACAGCACCAGGACAACAAGTGATTCTGATGTTGAGCAGTTGATTGGAACATACAGCCTGAGGTAAGTAGATGTATACCGATTCACATTTAATCACACTCAATGTCATTAACATGATTCATGTAATTATAATATAAAACATTCAATCAATTGTTGATAATTTCTGTTGACTAAAGGTAAAACCTGAGTTTACCGACATCCTGTCCAATCCGACACATTTCCCTGGTACCTTGGTGTTTCAGATTAGACAGGCTATACTGTAATACTGTCGATTACCAGTATTAGATCCACCCAAAATTGTTTCCGAACGGGAAGTAACTGTAGGTACATGTAGGATACGAGTACAACGCCTGTACTTGTGAGTTTTACATGTATGACAATATTCTTGGTCTTACTACCAGTTTGTTTGGGAATTTGTATCGTACTGTTGTGCTCATCGTCGGTAACCCACAGATGATCACGCTCCATATACTCTCCACTCATCACAAATGGGTCAGCTGGCAGAGAAATCCTCGTTTGTTGAAAAAGAACTATTAATAGTTACCAATGTTTTTTTCTTTTTAATTTAATTTTATTTTATTTTTAATATAATTTTTCTAGTTTCCAGATCATACCTTAATCCGATATCTTGTTTTACACCATTGTTCTGTGATCGGCGCATCCATATTCATGACGGAAACAAGTTAACAATAAAAAAAACAAAAAACAAAAACAAAAACTTAAAACGATGGCAGTAGGCCTAGGCTGTATATCATATCTAAACATTTAAAGCCCTTTTCACCTTGATAGATAAAGCTTTAAGATATGACTAATAATATCTAAGTATTACTATCATGTATGGGTTGAAATAAATATATTGATCGTGTTATTTATCTTTGTGTAATTTATGATGTAGTTTTGTAATTATAATCACTTAAAAATAAAATCTACATTGACCGTAGAAATCTACTGTTTTATATACATGTGTGTTATAACTACATGGTATTTTTTGACACATAACAGTGTTATATATACACATAAATGATTATTATAAATTAAACCTCCAATACAAATTTCATATTATTGTTATTGAATATTCTTTAAATGCTTGAGTTTTTGATTGTCTACATATTTGCTATGTTTGGTGGTCGAGTTTTTCAACAGAGAGTCGACATTCCTACAGTTACTAACCGTGCTTTTCGCCGACATGTTTCTTTATTCCTACGCGCAATACTTCATACCGGGGATTTTGAAGCTAGCCCAATCCTTTAATTTCAAATTGCACTATATAGATGGTGTCCTTTCACTAAATACTTCCAAGTTTGGTGATTATAAACCCTTTGATCTTGATATAAAGGATACCTTATATACAGAACGGTCCTCTCATTCCTTCACCTACACCTCAAAATTGATAGTTAAGAAAGACAATTTACGCATTTTCCATTTGTGAACTTTCCATTCATATGCAATAACTTTCCAGCAGCACTTGCATATTATGGATTATATATCTCTCAGTTGATCCGATATTCTAGAGCTTGTTCTTTCTATCATGATGACATTGATAGAGAATTGCTGTAAAAAATTAATCCACTGAACCAAGGATTTGTATAGGTCATATTGAAATCATATGTTTGTGTTCCGTTTGTCGTAATCACAATTCAGTTCCTTCCTAATTCAAAAGTTGTCACCAGGATTGTGAAAAGAGCAACACGATGGGTACAACATATGGAAGAGGAACTGCTGTCTCTTCCGGAGCAATGAGTTCAATCCCGCTTTTTAGTGGAGGTTCTCTTTACTCGATCTTTAGTTTTGTGTGTAGTTTTGTAGATCGTTGTTTGTCCTTTTGTCTTATTTATCTTGGCCATTGTATTGCCTGTCCTTCGAGTTACGGCTTCTTCTTTCCTCTTTTGCATCATCAAACCTTTCTTTTGTTGGTTTCATTAACTTTCTAGCACTCTGAATTATGCTTTTCCTGGCTACCTATTTGAAATAAGGAAATAAGGGTCGTTGTTAGTTAATATCCAACGCGTATTGACTATGTGAGTATGATTGTGAGTGTATTATAAGTGACCGAAATTGCGTGCTCTTCACGAGTACCTTGGTTAACTTCCTGTTTTTGGTAGGGTACGTGTTGTTCAGATGATTATTTGTCTGTGTTGTGGGTTTTTTTAGTCTTCGTCTGGTGTTTTGTGTAACCAATGTTGACAGTGTCTCTGGATTGTCCATTCCTGATATGTTTATGGTTTGTTTGTTGTATATTGACAAGATAGGTGAGATTGAGTTATTGTTATTTAACAAATGACTAATTTGTCTGTAATGTAATGGCAAGAACAGAGAGCCTTTTTATGCTATGATGCTGATATCTATTTAGTACAATATCAACACGCTTAACTGGACTGCTAGTGATAGATCATTGAAGGAAAAGTACAGTGATATATATCACTCAGTGGCGATAAATAGACAAATGAGATACACATATCGTATGTGATAGAAAATGTCTATAGTTATAATAACAAGACAAGTTATATACACACAATATGTCTCCATGAAATGCTTCCATTATTATCTTGACAAGATAGGGAAGTATGGTTGACCGAACCTAATCTAGGAAAGCTAGAATATATCAAAATTGTCGAAGTTATTGTCAATAGAAACCGTAATTCGAAGAAATGACAGACAGGACAATATCAAATAACGAAAAGACAAAACAAATAGTCCATTACACATTACACAAAATACTAAAGCAATAGTCCATAAAACAGAACACAAAATACTAAAACAATAGTCAATAAAACATGACACAAAATATTAAAACAATAGTCCATAACACATTACACAAAATACTAAAACAATAATCCATAAAACATAATACAAAATACTAAAACAATAGTCCATAAAACAGCACAAAATGCTAAACCAATAGTCCATACAACACTACGCAAAATACTAAAGCAATAGTCCATAAAACATTACACAAAATACTAAAGCAATAGTCCATAACACATTACACAAAATACTAAAGCAATAGTACATAAAACATAGCACAAAATGCTAAACCAATAGTCCATACAACACTACACAAAATACTAAAACAACAGTCCATAAAACATTGCACCAAATGTTAAAGCAATAGTCCAGAAAACATTGCACAAAATACTAAAACAATAGTCCATAAAACATAGCACAAAATACTAAAGCAATAGTCCATAACACATTACACAAAATACTAAAACAATAATCCATAAAACATTACACAAAATACTAAAACAACAGTCCATAAAACATTGCACAAAATGCAAAGCAATAGTCCATAAAACATTGCACAAAATACTAAAACAATAGTCCATAAAACATTACACAAAATACTAAAACAATAGTCCATAAAATATAACACAAAATACTTAAGCAATAGTCCATAAAACATTGCACAAAATACTAAAGCAATAGTCCATAAAACATTACATAAAATACTAAAGCAATAGTCCATAAAACATTGCACAAAATACTAAAACAATAGTCCATAAAACTTAGCACAAAATACTAAAACAATAGTCCATTAAACATAGTACAAAATACTAAAGCAATAGTCCATAAAACATTACACAAAATACTAAAACAACAGTCCATAAAGTATGACACAAAATACTAAATCAACAGTTCATAAAACATTACACAAAATACTAAAGCAATAGTCAATAAAACATTGCACAAAATACTAAAGCAATAGTCCATAAAACATAGCACAAATACTAAAACAATAGTCCATACAGCATGACACAAAATACTAAAACAATAGTCCATAAATCATTACACAAAATACTAAAACAATAGTCCATAAAACATTACACAAAATACTAAAGCAATAGCTCATAAAACATGACACAAAATACTAAGACAATAGTCCATAAAACATAACACAAAATACTAAAGCAATCGTCCATAAAACATTACACAAAATACTAAAGCAATAGTCCATAGAACATAGCACAAAATACTAAAGCAATAGTTCATAAAACATTACACAAAATACTAAAACAATAGTCCATAAAACATAGCACAAAATACTAAAACAATAGTCCATAAAACATTACACAAAATACTAAAACGTAGATATCTTATGTAAAGCGCATGACTCGTTTCTTGATTAACCTGGGTGAGGAATGCTCACAATCAAAAGACTGGAAAGATAACTAATTTTGGAAGGAAGGGCGTAAGGAAGATAGCCAAAAGTGTCAAAGGTCTCATAAGCCTGAAGGAAAAGAACCTTAGTTTTAATAATAATTACATTATTTAGGAACTGTAAAGTGCAATAATAGAGATATCTAACAAACCATATCAGTGACGAAAAACTGACTACTGAGACGATACTAAAGATTGAACAGCAAGAATACCAATACAATACGGGGATCCGCTACGGGAGGGTAAACAGTCCCTGTTTCACAAATTACAACCGTCGTGTACTTTATGCTAAATATCCAGTGATAAGTCATCAACGAGGAACGAATGGAATTATAATTCAAGTGAATATCTAATTATATGTGTTAGTTATAAAACCAGAGAAATATGTAATAATAATCATGATATATAACTTTATCTACAGATCAACTGTAAAAGTAGAGGAAGAAGAGCACGGAGGTTTATTCAGATGCAACCAATGCGGGTTAGTTTTACATAAGATTTACCTATTTTATTTTGTATTTTGTGTCAGAAAGTATTTTTTGCTAATGACGTCATACACATCGGTGCTATATGTTGTATAACTATTCAATTGTCTAGGTCAAGATGAATCGTCGTATTCTTTAATTAATTATAGTATTTAAATGATCATAGTGTGTGGTAAGATGTCTTAAAAGATACATGTATTGTTAACGGTGGTTTCATTCCAGGCAAGAGGATACATGATAAAGTTCTAATGGGGGTTATTTGTTGACATAAACAAAGTCACCACGAATCACTATATGGACATATCTCCTAGATCAAGAATATTCTTTCAAATGTCTGAAGTTTGTCCAGTGTAGATAATCGGCGCGTGATCAATATATCACAATATTACTATAATTTATCCTGTTCTCGACGAGAATGATAGAAACCTAGGATATGTTGCATATATAAAGTAACACGACGAGTGTCTTATAAAAAGCAGGAACTGCTTATCCTTTGCGAGCACGGGAACCTTCCTTTGAAGGTCTGACGGTTGTTGAGTGGGGAGTATCGGAATGTGATTACAATTGTAGCAGTGTTTCCTCCTTCAGCTTGTGGTAAATAAAACACAGCAATCTATCTGAGTTCTAACAGGTTCTTTTTCCTCATTATTCATATAATAAGTACGATGATATTTCATCTAAGTTCTAACACTAAAAAAACCAAAAGAATGTCCCTGATTAGACATAATAATAGCAACATGTTAAAAATAAGCTACAGGTGTCAAACCACTAATTCACCAATCAGAGCTTAGAAAATATACAAAAGTAGTATCCTTCGCTTTGTTGTATTGTGACAAATACTGAATGGAATGCAATAATTAAAATTGATAATGGAAGTTAGATATATAAGGATTGTTTGGAGCCCAAATTTGATGCATTTAGTTGTATTTTAAGACCTCTATGGAGGATTTGATGCATGACCGATACATATTGAATTTCCCGGGGATGACCGAGCTAGTTTTAGAGTAGGTGTTTTCCATAGCCTGGCATTTCACTGCAGGACTTTAAACATCCCCTGATATTTTCACAGAACGTAGAGGCATCATGTAAGTTTCAGAAAATATATGGTCTTGTAAAGGTTAAACTTAAGATAAAATGGCCAGGCAGGCTCGAAAAAACACAAATTTAGGAGAAAATGTGAAAGAAATTAATTAGTGGTATTACACCTTACAATGATATGTTTATGCATAGGAAATGTTTACAATGTATTTCTATCTCTTAAAATAATAAAAACTTATTTAACACAACATAATGATAACGGATCATTCTGAGTTCATTCGAATATATGCACAAATACCATTTTACATGTTAATCAGTATGCCATTCACAAATGCACGGTCGCACAGTCATATTGAAGTTGTGGCTTCACAATAATAATAATAATAATAAATGGTTAAATGACACAAATAGCAGCATTATATTAATGCAGACAGGACATTACATGTTTGCAACATAGGCTGCAAGCAGACATTATAACTAAACATTATAAAGCTAAACTAAGCAAAGCGAAAAAAAATAGAATTAAACAATTAAACAATTAAACCTACCTCACATGAGGTGCGAAGGTTCTCAGCTTTAGTAGAAATACAATCTGGTCATGTATACCAATTCCACCTGAAGAACTTATTAAATTAATAACTACTGGGTTTTAAAAATAACCTCAATCATGTTAGCTAGGAAAATATTGAGTTATCTACCATTACAATGCAACATTTAAAATATTTACTTACTTTGCTTTAAATCAAAGATTAAGATCATTAGGACACGCTCATTCAGACTGTTAAAAAATACTTTAACATCATTGACATAATAATTTAAACTATTAACATTATTTATGTTTTTTAATTGCAAACTTTAGATATTAAATTCAGCTAAACATGTGTTCTACTGAATTAGTGAATATCTATTGCAATTACTTCATTTGTTACCTTTCAGTCATCACAATCATACAATCATACAATCAACATTCTATCTCTCAATTATTCCAAATCTTGCAAAACTTGCAACTTACACTCAATTTGGGAAATTAGATGATTAAATATTATTTGAATTAGCATAAGAATGAAAACTGACATTCAAAGCGAGATATCCAATTCCAAGAATGAATTTCAATAAAACGATTACCAGAGAAGAAACATGGCTTCCTTAAAGATAGCTTCTCAAAAATGAATTGACCCAAACAATAGAAATAAAGACAAAATGTTCCCGCCTAAAATAAACAAATCATCACCGGGTTTTGGTGGGGTCCGTGTTGTTATATATATAAGTAACACGGCGAGCGTCTTATCAGAACCAGGAACTGTTTATCCCTTAGGAGCTCATGTGTTCATTCCCGGTTTTTGGTGGGGTCCGTGTTGTTACATATATAAGTAACACGGCGAACGTCTTATAAGAAGCAGGAACTGTTTATCCTTCAGGAGCTCCTGTGTTCATCCCCTGTTTTTGGTGGGGTCCGTGTTGTTATATATATATGCAACACGGCGAGCGTCTTATAAGAAGCAGGAACTGTTTATCCTTCAGGAGCTCCTGTGTTCATCCCCGGTGTTTGTTGGGTTCGTGTTGTTACATATATAAGTAACACGGCGAGTGTCTTATAAGAAGCAGGAACTGTTTATCCTTCAGGAGCTCCTGTGTTCATCCCCGGTTTTTGGTGGGGTCCGTGTTGTTACATATATAAGCAACACGGCGAGCGTCTTGTAAGAAGCAGGAACTGTTTATCCTTCAGGAGCTCCTGTGTTCATCCCCGGGTTTTGGTGGGGTCCGTGTCGTTACATATATAAGTAACACGGTGAGTGTCTTATCAGAAGCAGGAACTGTTTATCCTTCAGGAGGTTCTGTGTTCATCCCCGGGTTTTGGTGGGGTCCGTGTTGTTACATATATAAGTAACACGGCGATTGTCTTATAAGAAGCAGGAACTGTTTATCCTTCAGGAGCTTCTGTGTTCATCCCCGGTTTTTTGTGGGGTCAGTGTTCCTAATCTTTGTAGTTTTCTGTGTAAATGTCAACTTGTAAATAAATAGAAAATGAAGCTTTGATAATAAATCCAACCGGAATAAAACAACGCATTGATATTATGCAACCGGATCTGAAACGAAACTAACGTGTCGAACTTTCCCCTTTCTGATTACCCGTTTGGTATCTTCAAACTCTTCTAAGATTTTGTTTTCAGTTAAAATTATACCGACCTCTCTCCTTGTATGTAGCACAGAGTTGTATCTTGTAATATTTTAGTGAGAGAAATATATATTGTCACTGAAATACTGTTGAAAGTGGCGTTAATCACCATAACCCTCTTTGTTTTTATGTAACACATATATTATGTATCTTGTAATATTTAAAAAAAAAAGAGAAAATGATTTACCACATACTTAGTGTAAATATTAATATTTTGCATATTGCAGATTTGAAAAGATTTATCCAGAGTAAGTTTATTATAAGACAATAATGCACAATAAACCTATAACAATAGACACAATGATAAAAGTTTGAAGATATCACAGATGTAATAAGAAGATGTAAATAGAAGATAGACAGACAAAACAATGGTTACGATAATGGATTTAATACCTTGAATGGTCGACAAAACACGAACACCACTAAAAACAAGGAGTGAAATCCAGACGGGTGAGCGATACAATACAATAATCTTAATGTTAGTAAAGTCGTCCTTACTGACAGTAAACTCTATATCAATAAAAGATGGACAGACAACATAATTGTCAAAATAAAAGATAAAACAACATTCAATGGTTGACAAAGCACTACACAGAAAACAAGTGAGGAATAAAATACAAAAACCTTAATGTTAATAAATGTGTCATTACTGACAGTAAAATCTACATGAACTTAATATAATGACTTTATTGATTTCAGTACAGTTCAAATGAGAACTAGGGTGCATTGCATCCTACAAGTGAAAACAATTGTCAATAATAATAATAATAATAATAATAATAATAATAATAATAATAATGATAATAATAATAATGATAATAATAATAATAATAATAATAATAATAATAATAATGATAATAATAATAATAATAATAATAATAATAATAATGATAATAATAATAATAATAATAATAATAATAATAATAATAATAAAGGATGCATATCGTGGTTTCAACGAAGGAAGACTGGATGATTGGTATTTTCACTTGGAGACCTACCATAAAACAATTTTGATGTTTAAGAATAATAATAAATATAAAAATAAAAATAAAGTGACACCAATGGTCCTAATTATCTACTAATACATAAAGATAATCAGATATAAATGTACAGACTATAAATCATATCTACTGTTAATATAAAGATGAAGTTAATACAAACATTTATATGATCTAAATATACATTTCAAACAGTTAACACACTTCCTATGATATCTCTGTTACTATTTGATTTATTTACGATACGATTCTAGATATATACATGTCACCGTACCAACATTATACTGATGAATGTAGGACGAACGTTAATGTATGCGTAATGGTTCTGTTTAATTATTATAATCGTTATTTGAGTCTGTGCAATGTTAGGTGGATGTCAGAGGAAACAATATGGTGAAAATCAACTAAAAGTAGTATTTTAAATATTTATCATGGAATTTGTAATGTCAGAAAAAGCATTTTACGATCGCTAGGTGCATTTCTTAATTTGCTTCCATTGGTCATAGTTGTATAAAAAGTACAATATTAAATTGAAGAGTGTTAAACGTCATGATAGTGGACAGATTGCCCAGCTACAACATCATGATCTACTTGTCTCCTTCACTCCAAAGCTGACATGACAAAAAGAGACGAACTACAGAAACTGATGAAAAGATAGGTTCTGGTTTGTGACTGACAAATAAAAACAAACTATATCTTGCTTACTAGATTCCGTACATATAAACAAATAGTAGTAAAATAAAACTAAACCTGGACAGATTGCTACTAAATTAGTTAACATTATATCACTAACAAATGACATCATAATCATGTTCACTACAATATCAAGGTCAATGAATGTTTCCAACAACAAAGAGGTTAGAGTATTTTAGAGTTGTAGACGATCACTCTGGAGATCAAAGATCACAATTGATATTTCTACTAGATTTAAACAGTCAACACACTTCCTATGATCTCTCTGTTACTATTTGATTTATTTACAATACGATTCTAGATATAAACATGTCACCGTACCAACATTATACTGATGAATGTAGGACGAACGTCATAACGTTAATGTATACGTGATGGTACCGTTTATTAATTATAATCGCCATTTGAGTCTGTGCAATGTTAGGTGGATGTCAGAGGAAACAATATGGTGAAAATCAACTAAGAGTAGTATTTTAAATATTTATCATGGAATTTGTATTGTCAGAAAAAGCAATTTACGATCGCTAAGTACATTTCTTAATTTTCTTCCATTGGTCATAGTTGTATAAAAAGTACATTATTAAATTGAAGAGTGTTAAGCGTCATGATAGTGGACAAACTGCCAAGCTACAACATCATGAATTACCTGTCTGCTTCACTCCAAACCTGACATGACAAAAAGAGAACAACTACAGAAACTGATGAAAATATAGGTTTTGGTTTGTGACTGACAAATAAAAACAAACTATATCTTGCTTACTAGATTCCGTACATACAAGCAAATAGTAGTAAAATAAAACTAAACCTGGACAGATTGCTACTAAATTAGTTAACATTCTATCACTAACAAATGACACCATAATCATGTTCACTACAATATCAAGGTCAATGAATGTTTTCAACAACAAAGAAGTTAGAATATTTTATAGCTGTAGACGATCAGTCTGTAGATCAAAGATCACAGTTGATATTTCTACTAGATTTAACATTAATTAGTGTAATAACAATGCATGTTATGATCTCACAGTAATATTTTATATCTTGTTTACCTACAAACACTTTGCTTTAACATCACATTCCTCTGATTTTCAATTCAATTGTTATATCTATATTAACATAGATTCCGTCCGTTCATATAAATAAAGATCATATCACGTTTTATTGAAGATTAATTGACAGAAATAAGTTAATTGTGATCACTGTCAGTGTTTGGTTGTAAATCACAACAAATAATATAACAATATGATGATAATGTACACAACATAAACTGATTATTTCTACCAAGTCATGGTTTACGTTATATGATTAATTTTCTGTATTTACAGGCCTTTGTAAGTATCAAATGAACAACAAGACAGATAAGTACATCCTAAATATAATCACTTACTAAACACAATGTTTACATTATTACAGATATTTATACAGGAACAACATGATATAGATAGTATATCTTAGACACTCGTGGTCCTATTTATCTACTAATACATAAAGATAATCAGATATAAATGTACAGACAATAAATCATATCTACTGTTAATATAAACATGAAGTTAATACAGACATTTATGTGATCTAACTATACATTTCAAACAGTCAACACACTTCCTATGATTTCACTGTTACAATTTGATTTATTTACAATACAATTCTAAATATATACATGTCACTGTACCAACATTATACTGATGAATGTAGGACGAACGTTAATGTATGCGTAATGGTTCTGTTTGATTATTATAATCGTTATTTGAGTCTGTACAATGTTAGCTGGGTGTCAGAGGAAACAATATGGTGAATATCAAATAAAAGTAGTATTCTAAATATAGGAATAGCAGTCAATAGAAAAATTCATGGGATTTGTAATGTCAGAAAAAGTATTTTATGTACGTTTATTACATTTCTTGATTTGCCTTATTTGGACATTTTGGTTGAATTAACATATTTTACTTACTTAAAATATTAACAATTCAGGTTAGGTGCAATGTATCACAAAAATTAGTAAAGCCCAGCTACCTAAAACTAGAGCTTGGTTGAAAAACGCAATAAATAATATAATAATAAAAGGATAATGTACACAACATAAACTGATTATTTCTACCAAGTGATGGTTTACATTATGTGATTAATTTTCTGTATTTACAGGTATAAGTAAGTATCAAGTAAACAACAAGACAGATAAGTACATCATAAATATACCTGAACATAATCAACTACAAAACACAATGTTTACATTACTACAGTTATTTATACAGGAACAACATGATATAGATAGTATATCTTAGACACTCGTGGTCCTAATTATCTACTAATACATAAAGATAATCAGATATAAATGTACAGACTATAAATCATATCTACTGTTAATATAAACATGAAGTTAATACAGACATTTATGTGATCTAACTATACATTTCAAACAGTCAACACACTTCCTATGATATCTCTGTTACTATTTGATTTATTTACAATGCAATTCTAAATATATACATGTCACTGTACCAACATTATACTGATGAATGTAGTCATAACTTTAATGTATACGTGATGGTACCGTTTAATTATTATAATCGTTATTTGAGTCTGTACAATGTTAGGTGGATGTCAGAGGAAACAATATGGTGAATGTCAAATAAAAGTAGTATTTTAAATATAGGGATAGCAGTCAATAGAAAAATTCATGGGATTTGTAATGTCAGAAAAAGTATTTTATGTACGTTTATTACATTTCTTGATTTGCCTTATTTGGACATTTTGGTTGATTTAACATATTTTACTTACTTAAAATATTAACAATTCAGATTAGGTGCAATGTATCACAAAAATTATTAAAGCCCCGCTCCCTAAAACTAGAGCTTGGTTGAAAAACGTAATAAATAATATAATAATAAAATGATGATGTAAGCAACATATACTGATTATTTCTACCAAGTGATGGTTTACGTTATATGATTAATTTTCTGTATTTACAGGTCTAGGTATGTATCAAATGAACAATAAGACAAATAAGTACATCATAAATATACTAGAGCATAATCACTTGTAAAACAAATGTTTACATTGTTACAGATATTTATACAGGAACAATATGATATAAACATTCTATCTTAAGCACTCGTAATCCTAATTGATTTATTTACCGTACAATTCTAAATATATACATGTCACCGTACCAACATTATACTGATGTATGTACAAAATGTATTATGAACATCTTTACGTTATTTTTTACATGATGGTAACATTTAATAAGTTTACAGAATTGTTGTTGGAGGAAAGAATATGGTGAATATCAAATAAAAGAAGTATTCTGAATATTTATCATATGATTTGACATATGTGTGCAACATTGATATTTCTAAGTGATGGTTAATAACATTATGTGATTATTTTTTTGTATTACCAGTGTAAGTATTAGGTGAACAACAAGACAGATAAGTACATCCTAAATATACATTATCACAATCACTTACACAACACCATCATATACGTTGACTGTTAAGATAAAAATAAAATAAAAACATAATGGCAATATGTACAAGATAAAATGACAATTCATTGGCTGTTTGTTGCTTAATGTCCAGTAGGAAACATTTCCTCATATTCAGAGAACAAATTCAACAATATTGATCTAACCTACAGAAAGTAAGAGACAAATTGAACCGAGCGAGTTAATATCAATTAAGCATGACAATGTACACTTGTTTCATAATAAACAGGATTTTGCTGAGTAATCTTGTACAATTTGACAATGTACAGTAACATTCTAGGATTTTACTGAGTAATCTTGTATAATTTGAGAATGTACAGTCACATTCTAGGATTTTACTGAGTAAACATGTACAATTTGTCACAGCACAGTAACATTCTAGGATTTTACTGAGTAATTTTGTACAATTTGACAATGTACAGTAAATTTCTAGGATTTTACTGTGTAATCTTGTACAAATTGACAATGTACAGTAACATTCTAGAATTTGATTGTGTAATCTTGTATATTTTGACACACCAATCGGCTATTAGGATCTTATTATATCATGATTGGCTAAGAATAAATTAAATTTGAATTATTATGTTGATATAGGTTTGTAATTTCATTTTAATCTGAGGTTGTTATAGTGTAATGCATGTTTTTCAGTTTCTGTCCTTCATGTAATGCATGGTAAGTAGGATAATGTATCATTGATGTTATTAAGTACCCATATAAACCAACAACTCTAACATTGTAATAGTCATATTTAACAAACATGTGAAATTCTAACACTGTAACAGTTTTAATTAATAAACACCAAAACCTCAACATTATATCCTTGCAGTCAGTTTTATTGGTGGAGGAAACCGGAGTACCCGGTAAAACCACCGACCGGTCAAATTTTATCACATATTGTTTTATCGAGTTTTATCGAACTCACAATAATATTGCCGATAGTCATTGATAGCATAGTTAGTTGTATTTCCAACTACAGACGACCTCTACCACAACCCTAATATTGTTCAGTCTTAGTTAACAGTTACCTCCAACCCTAACATTGTATAAGTTTTAATAAACATGCACCACAACTATGACATTGTAGCAGTTTTAATTAGCATACACCACACCTTTAACATTGTAACAGTTTTAATTATCTAACACCACAACACTAACATTGTATCCGTTTTAATTAATATACACCACCACTTTAATATTGTAACAGTTTTAATTAACATACACCAACAACTCTAACATTGTAACAGTTTTAATTAATATACACCACAACTCTAACATTGTAGCAGTTTTAATTAACATACACCACAACACTAACATTGTAACAGTTTTAATTAACATACACCACAACTCTCACATTGTAACAGTTTTAATTAACATAAAACCACAACTCTAACATTGTAACAGTTTTAATTAACATACACCACAACTCTAGCATTGTAACAGTTTTAAATAACATACACCACAACTCTAACATTGTAACAGTTTTAATTCACATACATCAACAACTCTTACATTGTAACAGTTTTAATTAACATACACCAACATCTCTAACATTGCAGCAGTCTTAATTAACATACAACACAACTCTAACATTGTAGCAGTTTTAATGAACATACACCAACAACTCGAGCATTGCAACAGTTTTAATTAATATAAAACCACAACTCTAACATTGTAACAGTTTTAATTAACATACACCACAACTCTAGCATTGTAACAGTTTTAATTAACATACACCACAACTCTAACATTGTAGCAGTTTTAGTTAACATACACCAACAACTTTAACATTGTAGCAGTTTTAATTAACATACACCACAACTCTAACATTGTAACAGTTTTAATTAACATACAAAACAACTCTAACATTGTAACAATTTTAATTAACATACATCAACAACTCTAACATTGTAACAGTTTTAATTAACATACACAACAACTCTAACATTGTAACAGTTTTAATTAACATACACCAACAACTCTTACATTGTAACAGTTTTAATTAACATACACCAACATCTCTAACATTGCAGCAGTCTTAATTAACATACAACACAACTCTAACATTGTATCAGTTTTAATTAATATACACCACCACTTTAATATTGTAACAGTTTTAATTAACATACACCAAAAACTCTAACATTGTAACAGTTTTAATTAATATACACCACAACTCTAACATTGTAACAGTTTTAATTAACATACACCACAACTCTAACATTGTAGCAGTTTTAATGGACATACACCAACAACTCTAACATTGTAACAGTTTTAATTAACATACACCAACAACTCTAACATTGTAGCAGTTTTAATTAACATACACAACAACTCTAACATTGTAACAGTTTTAATTAACATACACAACAACTCTAACATTGTAACAGTTTTAATTAACATACACCAGCAACTCTTACATTGTAACAGTTTTAATAAACATACACCAACAACTCTACCATTGCAGCAGTTTTAATTAACATACAACACAACTCTAACATTGTAGCAGTTTTAATGGACATACACCAACAACTCTAACATTGTAGCAGTTTTAGTTAACATACACCAACAACTTTAACATTGTAGCAGTTTTAATTAACATACACAACAACTCTAACATTGTAACAGTTTTAATTAACATACACCAACAATTCTAACATTGTAGCAGTTTTAGTTAACATACACAGCAACTCTAACATTGCAACAGCTTTAATTAACATACATCACAACTCTAACATTGTAACAGTTTTAATTAACATACACCACAACTCTAACATTGTAACAGTTTTAATTAACATACATCAACAACTCTAACATTGTAGCAGTTTTAGTTAACATACACCAACAACTTTAACATTGTAGCAGTTTTAATTAACATACACAACAACTCTAACATTGTAACAGTTTTAATTAACATACACCAACAATTCTAACATTGTAGCAGTTTTAATTAACATACACAACAACTCTAACATTGTAACAGTTTTAATTAACATACACCAACAACTCTTACATTGTAACAGTTTTAATTAACATACACCAACAATTCTAACATTGTAGCAGTTTTAGTTAACATACACAGCAACTCTAACATTGCAACAGCTTTAATTAACATACATCACAACTCTAACATTGTAACAGTTTTAATTAACATACACCACAACTCTAACATTGTAACAGTTTTAATTAACATACATCAACAACTCTAACATTGTAGCAGTTTTAGTTAACATACACCAACAACTTTAACATTGTAGCAGTTTTAATTAACATACACAACAACTCTAACATTGTAACAGTTTTAATTAACATACACCAACAATTCTAACATTGTAGCAGTTTTAATTAACATACACAACAACTCTAACATTGTAACAGTTTTAATTAACATACACCAACAACTCTTACATTGTAACAGTTTTAAATGACATACACCAACAACTCTAACATTGTAGCAGTTTTAATTAACATACAACACAACTCTAACATTGTAGCAGTTTTAATGAACATACACCAACAACTCGAGCATTGCAACAATTTTAATTAACATACACCAAAACTCTAACATTGTAACAGTTTTATTTAACATACACCACAACTCTAATATTGTAACAGCTTTAATTAACATACACCACAACTCTAACATTGTAACAGTTTTAATTAACATACACAACAACTCTAACATTGTAACAGTTTTAATTAACATACACCAACAACTCTAACATTGTAAAAGTTTTAATTAACATACACAACAACTCTAACATTGTAACAGTTTTAATTAACATACACAACAACTCTAACATTGTAACAGTTTTAATTAACATACACCAGCAACTCTTACATTGTAACAGTTTTAATAAACATACACCAACAACTCTACCATTGCAGCAGTTTTAATTAACATACAACACAACTCTAACATTGTAGCAGTTTTAATGGACATACACCAACAACTCTAACATTGTAGCAGTTTTAGTTAACATACACCAACAACTTTAACATTGTAGCAGTTTTAATTAACATACACCACAACTCTAACATTGTAACAGTTTTAATTAACATACACCAATAATTCTAACATTGTAGCAGTTTTAGTTAACATACACAGCAACTCTAACATTGCAACAGCTTTAATTAACATACATCACAACTCTAACATTGTAACAGTTTTAATTAACATACACCACAACTCTAACATTGTAACAGTTTTAATTAACATACATCAACAACTCTAACATTGTAGCAGTTTTAGTTAACATACACCAACAACTTTAACATTGTAGCAGTTTTAATTAACATACACAACAACTCTAACATTGTAACAGTTTTAATTAACATACACCAACAATCTAACATTGTAGCAGTTTTAATTAACATACACAACAACTCTAACATTGTAACAGTTTTAATTAACATACACCAACAACTCTTACATTGTAACAGTTTTAAATGACATACACCAACAACTCTAACATTGTAGCAGTTTTAATTAACATACAACACAACTCTAACATTGTAGCAGTTTTAATGAACATACACCAACAACTCGAGCATTGCAACAATTTTAATTAACATACACCAAAACTCTAACATTGTAACAGTTTTATTTAACATACACCACAACTCTAATATTGTAACAGCTTTAATTAACATACACCACAACTCTAACATTGTAACAGTTTTAATTAACATACACCACAACCCTAACATAGTAACAGTTTTAATTAACATACATCGAAAATTCTAACATTGTAACAGTTTTAATTAACATACACCACAACTCTAACATTGTAACAGTTTTAATTAACATACATCAATGACACTAACATTGTAACAGTTTTAATTAACATACACCACAACACTAACAATGAATACATATCATCAACCCCAAAATAGTTTTAGTCAACATGTTTTTAATAATATAATAGTTTATGATTTAAAGTAGATATGCTATTTTTGTTTTTATCAAATTCATAAGTAGAAGTCGAGCATTTTGGTTTTGAATAACTCTCAATATCAACCCTACGTTATAATCTCTTAGGTATTCGGACAATATAATAATGTTATCTGAAATAATGCATTTCATTTGTTGCTACAGCAAGATAAAAACATTCGTAAGTTGTAACTTTAGAAAAATCTGTTTTTAATCAGATTGTTTTTATAAAAAAAAAATGTAATATTGAGAGCAAACCAGTTTATAAAATGGATTCTAACATGGCGTCCTTCTTTGGCTTTGTAGACAAACGAGCGGTTTATCGATGGTAAAATCTCATTCGCACATGCGCCAGTGAATTTGACTTACTTTTCCATTAGCAGCATGAATTGTGTTCGACATTTTCCGCAAACATAAATATAAATTACCGTCTTCCAATCAAAGTATACTACCGTATTGGACTCTTAGAAATATCAGAATCGAAATAAATCATGGAAGCCAGAATGTGTTTTGAGTTTTAACATGGATTGGCGGATATTAGTTAATTTTATCCGCCGATCCATGTCTAAACTCCCAACACATTCTGGTTTCCATGATTTATTTCTTAAGTATACTACATTACTGGTATTTGGATTATACTACAGAGTCGGCAGTTATTATTATTCTTATTTTGTCATTGTTTTGCTTGTCTTTCTTGAATTGGTCCTGTTGTGGTCGCGATCGTATGGTAGATGGATTTACAACCACATATATATGTACAATCAGTGACTACCACCGCTAAAGTTGTGAGTTCGAATCATGCTGATGACGAGGTTTACTCGATACAGCATTATGTGATAAAGCTTCCTCTCCCAGTAGATCTAACCACCACGATAGAAATGAAATAGTGTTGAAAGTGGCGTTAAACACCCTAGTCATAGCTCTTCTTGGACTTATTGTGTCTAATGACACCTTTGGTATGTTCAAGTTTTGCTTTGACCATATATAACTTGTATTTTTACAATATACTCACTATCAGGTGTTTTGTATACTATTATGACGCAGGTATGTTTTACTATTAAGAGTTTGAAGATAACAAAGGGGTAATCAGAATCCACAAATCGAAGGACAGACAACACAATGGCCAAACAAAGGGAAAACAACGATCTACAAACATTACACATAAAACTAAAGATCGAGTAACAGAAATTCGACTAAAATCAGGGGTGAACACAGTTGCTCCGGAAGAGTAAGCAGTTCCTGCTCCACTAGTGGCACCTGTCCTGTTACTATTTTATAACACAGGTATGTTGCACTATATTATGACACAGGTTTTTTGTACTACATTATGATACAAATATGTTGTACTATGCTATGACACAGGTTTGCTATACTATGCTATAACACAAATATTTTGGACTATATTATGAGACAGGTATTTTGTACGATATTACGACACACATATTTTGCGCTATATTACGACACAAGTATTTTGTACTCTGCTATGATACAGGTATTTGGTACTATGCTATGAGACAGGTATATTGTACTATATTATGAGACAGATATTTAAAACTATAGTATAACACAGGCATTTTGCACTATATAATGACACATATACTTTGACTATTTTCACTATCAGGAATGTTTTACTATATTATGACACAGGATTGCCTAGATTTTCTTTTTGGCATTTAAATTTTACACTTAATACACTTTAATGCGGGTTGAACCCGATGAATTAAAATATAGGTCCAGTATCTACAATGTATCACTATTTAATGTGTTAAAAATACGTAGCTTTTATTGTATTAGTCTTATTATACACCATGTTATATTACTTTCCTCAGGAGTGCTTGCTACATCAAAGAGGTGTAAGATGATATATGAAGGTGTTTGAAGTAGAGTAAGAAGCATTTAAAAGAAAGCAAAATATACCAAGATGTGGGTCATACAGTAGATGCTAAAACTGACTACTAATTAACACTAAGCATCTTCCAGCATCCAAACCGACACACCTTTTCCTCATTTCCTTTTATTCTTTGATTGTTTTCAACTTATCTGCAATATGATAATTTGTTTTATTTTGTATATTTCTTGTTTTCTTGTGCATTCTCAAATAATGTTATAATAATAGTATATATAGGAGAAGATTCCATAAGTTGGTAAATTTTGTGTCTGATCCTTTTGTATCACTAATTAAATAGAATAATTATAAACTAAAATAATTAACAGATACCAGTGTATTATATTATATGTCTGTATATAGTATGTACTTTGCCAGTTTTCTAATCATATTGATTCGACCTTTGAACCTGTACAACTGTATATAATTAAAATTTGCAATGTGTAATATTATCAGATCTGTCGTTTTATCTTGAACCTTTACTCTGTATTACTCTATACTACTCTATGTGCATTGTTATCTAAGTCGGGATAAGTGCGAGTTTGAAATATTAAAGAACAAATGTGATATAGCAAGTTCAATTATCGTACATATGCTTACTGATAGTTCCTGTCAGTTTGTATTAACTTTGGTGAACAGAAAACAGGTTCGCTGGATTCCTTTGTTTTTAACCCTTTGCCACGACGATGAATGCTCATAGAACTGACAGATTTGTAAGTTGTATGTGCATTTTAGCTTCGTCAATGTAGACCCCTGTCATCATTACCTACATTAAGAATGATTGAGTGGTCCAATGTGAACTCTGCGTAGACATGTTAAAATTATGCATAATACCGATTTCTTGATAACAAATATTTAACACAGTTGTCAGTTATCTTGGAATGCGCATAGGAATATTGATATAAGTCTTTTTAAAGAAAGAAATATTGAGTAGTTTAAGTGACATAGCGGATTTTTGTGAACACTTGGAGGTGGCAGGTGCACTCTTTAGATTCCACGTAAATATAGAAGCACATCATCAAAAACGAATGTAGAAAAAGTCCATTACTTTCATTAGTAAAGATCTGAGTATTCGATTTGTTTAAAAACAAATTGTACAAACTGGTAACATATAAATACACGCAATTTCCGTTGACACTCTACTTTAAAGTATATCCAGGAAATTGTCACTCAGATGGTTTGCTTTATGGTGTCTAGCGCCTCTTTCAACACTATTGCAGTTTTATCTTGGCAGTAGATTTTATTTGGGAGAAAACCGGAGCACTCGGAGAAAGCCGCCGACCTGTTGGAAGTCACTTATAAACTTTATCAAATAATGTTGCATCTAGTACACCGCACCATAAACGGGGTTCGAGCTCACAACTTTAGTTGAGATAGGCACTGATTACATAGGTAGTCATAAATCCAACTACCATACGGTCGCGACCATGACCATCCGTTGTCTCTCGGAAAATAAACATCTAAAATTGCAATATGCTTTGCAAAACAAAAGACAGTCAATGGAGATTAAACAGCAAACTCGTTCAACTTTCAACATTTTAGTGGACCACAATGTTCCAGAGCGTCCTCTCAAGATGGACTTTGGTGACAATATAAATTATGAGACTGCCTTTTCTCGATTATTTGATGGTAGCGAAACATGTCTCACAATAACTTCGGCAAGTCATGCTCTTTATTTGCATGTGCGCTAGACTGAAGTGACTTGGGGGAGGACTATGCAAACTTGATCAAAAAGGGAAGCACTAGAATCGAAGCACAATTTAAAACAGCACTGACAGAACTATTGAATGTGAGCGTACTCGATATATTTCCATCTCTTTGACAAATATATCAGTCCGACACAGTTAAATGTATACAACCAGGACCCACCAATATCTAAAAACCATAATCTCGTCAATTTCATGTGTTTGCCTCCATTTCATTGGCATGTTTGCTAGAAGCGGTCTGCCAGAGAACATTTGTATATATCTTATCGTAAATATAGAACCATTTCCATATTCGGGATATTGGATTGCTGTTTTATTTCTAAGTAAATCCAGATCAGAATTGTTCGACAGTCTAGGTAGATATAGGTGTTTCTATCGACAAAGGATAAGATGAACGATTGGATGCATCGTAATTCCTTAAAATGTGTGTACATAGAAAAAAAACATATTCAATTTTCGACCGTGACACCTATGTACTATATCCTTTTTATTCAATATGGTGTTTTGCTTGACAATATATGTAACAATATCAAAGAATAATGTAAATGAAAACGATTATTTTATCAAGTGTTTTTTTTTTATGTTAATATTATTTTCATGTATTATTTTCTATGTACACTTCGCTGCACAATATTTAAAGCAAAATGTCTTTGTGTTTTACCTGAGGTAATCAGCTGTATGTATAATATTACTGTTGATCGTATTTTAGTTTTTGATTGAAATTCAATATCCTCTAAGTGCATTGGTTTAAAACACCTTTACAGTTCGGTTAGTACAACATTTTACTTTGCTAAAGGACATGTATAGTAGTATCTTTAGGTGACACACTCATTTTGATTGAACCACAAATCTGCAGTGATAACTGCAATACTTCAGCTTGTGTCATGATGGTTTTGTATCATATAGAAATATGGGCAAGAACTTTGCCGTTGGGAAATATACAGGATATATTTATAGAGTCACACCCTTCAATATTCAAGTATAAATTTGACATCTTGCTGTGAGCTTTAGGTGCAACACCCAACTCAGGCATTTAAGTTATGTAAAGGTCCGGATATTACCTTTCGATTAAAGCACAAGCGGAAAAGAATTGTTCTGGTGTTACTTTTAGAGGAGATATTTAGAAAATTTATCTCTCCCCCCGCGAGATAGATGTTCAAATATATCTGCCTGCTATTGGCGTCAGGGGTGGCATCTGACCCAGACATTTACGGCCTTTAATGTTCTGGGTAATACCTTTGACCAAAGGAACAAGTGGGCATTGGATATTTTGCAAGATATATTTATAGAGCCTATCCCCAAATATCGATATTGCAATTTGACACCCTGGTCTGGGTTTTGGGTGGGAGGAGGGGGGGGGGGCAAAATCCCACACAGACACTTACGTCTGTGACCACCCGGGCAATACCTTACACTTAAACACCAAGGGGCCATATTCGAATAAGATAAAATTTGCTTTAATTTAAGGAAAAACTGTAGGTCTTTACTAAGCTTGAATATTTTTTTCAGTTTTCTTATTCTTGCCAAACATTGTTAACTTAGTGACAACATTTTGCATTTAATATGAAATTTTATTTTGTTGATTGTGGCTTTTTTGTGTATGTATATTTTCGTTTTTCTGAGAACATTATAAACTCCCCCTTTTACGAATATTTTGCTACATGTATCAAGTATATGTGTATCTTGTATATTGTTAATAATATACCTGCCTGCTATGGGCTTCAGGGGTGGGATCTGAACCAGACACTTACGTCCTTTAATGTTCTGGGTAATACCTTTGACCTAAGCAACACGTGGGCAAGAACGTAAACATTGGATATTTTGCAAGATATATTAATAGAGCCCATCCCCAAATATCGATATTGCAATTTGACACCTTGGTCTGGGCTTTGGGTGGGAGGGGGGGAAATACCACAGAGGCACTTATATATGTTACCACGTAAACACCAAGGGGGCCATATTCGAATAAGATAGAATTTGCTTTAATTCCCACTGAATGATGCTATCATTAAACATGCTGTTTTGATAGACCCTTTAAACAAGAAAACAGTATCCCAGCTATCGTTGCTTGAACTCATCTCTGCACTCCCTGAACAAATTATTCAACCTGAGAGTAGGGAGGCATTGTGTGCTGAATTTTGTGAGTACCAATCAATGGAATCCACGTTAATCCCTAGTTATGAGATTGGTGACCGTATCGACCTATTTTGGTCATCAATGCAAAAGCTTAAGGACACACTACTCAAAATCTGATGTATCCTACATTATCTAGATTAGCTAAGCATGTCGTTCTCATTCCGCACAGTAATGCATACTGTGATACCCTCTTCAGTATGGTAAAAAAAACTTACCACCGACATGAGGAGTCAGCTGGGTAGAGGTAAAGAGGGCCATGTAGCTACCAGTGTATACAGCGATGTACACGGTATTAGGAACACTCTCTGTGGACTTCTTACCACTACAATCAATGTGTTTAAAAAGACAGAATGCCACGAATGGAATCCATCAAATGACCTTCTTAAAAGAGCCAAATCGGCAACATATGAAGCTCTCAATCATTAAAAATGAATTAATTTGACAGTTAAATATTAATGTTTGAATTATCCTTTTCAATTAATAAAAAAATTAAGTTGATATAAAATGTACACATATTGAGTTTTTTTATTATTATGAAAACCGAGGTATCAATTAAAAAAAACGTAGACAAAGGAAAGTACGTCACCGAGAAACAAAACAATAACTACAGACATATATTGATAAAATTACAGAAACTGTATGGTAGTTTTTCAACCCCAAATGCTCTCAGAGTGCACCATTTTCCATCTATTCGTCAACAAAAAATTACCCCCCTACCGCTTTTGGAACAATAAGGGTTGGCATGTATGGTACCCTATATTGTAAAGAATTTCTCAGATTATAATTGTTAACTACTAAATATTCATTTAGACAGTCCGGTAAATATTCAGGAGCTATATTGCTATGTATTTTATGAAATTAAGTAAGTGTTCGACGCCTCCGTCTACAACTTAAAGTCTCCCAACCGGTTTCAAAGTATAAAGATTCCTTGCTTGCAAATTTTGGCAACCCATTAATTATACTAGCGACTTCAAATTGAAGCTGCTCCAACTTATCTGCATCCCTTGAACAAGCCCCATCCCATAACTCACATGCATACTCTAGTAATGGCAAAATTGAAGCTGCATATATTTTATTTAAATTATTCCTGTTTAATATGAACTTTAATTTTCTAAGGACAAATATTTGTTTAGTCGCTTTTTGGCATATATTACTTATATCTTCTGCCCACTTGCCATTACTAGATATGGTGACTCCTAAATGTTTATGATTGTCTACCTGATTTAAGTTTTCAGAATTAAATTTGAGATTTATTGGATTTATGTTTTGCCGAAATAAAATAACCATATATTCAGTTTTTTGGAGATTAAGGGACCGACCATTTAACTTGAAGTGGGGGGTTATGGTTTTTTGTTTCGTTCAGAATTTTTTTTTGGACAACACGAGAGTTAGAATATTTATTTTTTTTGTCCCGCAAAGCGCCAATTTTTTTTCAGAATTTAACATTAGCTTATATGACAAAAACTCTGAATCAGATTTTTTTTCTCTTCCACCAAAATCAGAATATTTTTTTGAGCAACATTGGGAATAGATTATATTTTTAGAAAAAAAACATACCACCACCCCTTCAAGTTAAATGGATCCAAGTTTAACCTGTCTTCAACTTCTAATGGATTAATATATGAGAATATTAAAGGGCTGTCATCAGAAAATAATCTAAGAAGACTTTGAATATCATATGCAATATCATTTAAAAATAGTAAAGGACCCAGAACTGACCCGTGCGGATCGCCTGCTTTCAATGTGCCAAGTGTGGAAATTGAATTGTTTAATAAAACATGTTGTTTCCTTTCTGAGATATAATCTTTGAGCCATTGTAATAATTTTCCGTTGATGCCATATGATTTTAATTTTTCTATTAAACCTTTATGCCAAAGACGGTCGAATGCTTTGGAAGTATCACAAAAGAATTACACTTAGAAACAAATCAATGCAAATGAACAGTGCTTATTGCTGTTCTATATATTTGCATGTATTTTTAGTTTTGAACAGTTCTGTATCAACTACTGCAATGAGAAATTACAACAGTTATTTATAGAACTTGTCCTGAAACAAGAACAGGAGGAGTATATGAGAGAGGGAATCAAGTGGACGAATATAGAATTCTTCAACAATAAGATTATATGTGACTTGGTGGAACAACCACACAAAGGAGTACTGGCTATACTTGATGAAGCTTGTCTAAGTGTAGGCAAAGATACCGATGAGGTACGAACAGCTAGACAAAGGAACATTGGCTATTCTGGATGAAGCTTGTCTAAGTGTAGGCAAAGTTAGAGATGAGGTAAGAACAGCTAGACAAAGGAGTACTGGCTATGCTGGATGAAGCTTGTCTAAGTGTAGGCAAAGTTACAGATGAGGTAAGAACAGCTAGACAAAGGAGTACTGGCTATACTGGATGAAGCTTGTCTAAGTGTAGGCAAAGTTACAGATGAGGAAAGAACAGCTAGACAATGGAATACTGATTATAATGGATGAAACTTGGCTATTGGTGTAGGCAAAGTTACAGATGAGGTAAGAACAGCTAGACAAAGGAATACTGGCTCTGCTGGGTGAAGCTTGTCTACCTGTAGGCAAAGTTACAGATGAGAGAAGAACAGCTAGACAAAGGAGTACTGGCTATACTGGATGAAGCTTGTCTAAGTGTAGGCAAAGTTACAGAGGAGGTAAGAACAGCTAAACAAAGGAATACCGGCTATACTGGATGAAGCTTGTCTAAGTGTAGGCAAAGTTACAGATGAGGTAAGAACAAATAGACAAAGGAGTACTGGCTATACTGGATGAAGCCTGTCTAAGTGTAGGCAAAGTTAAAGATGAGGTAAGAACAGCTAGATAAAGGAGTACTGGCTATACTGGATGAAGCTTGTCTAAGTGTAGGCGAAGTTACAGATGAGGTAAGAACAGCTAGACAAAGGAATACTGGCTATACTGGATGAAGCTTGTCTAAGTGCAGGCAGAGTTACAGATGAGGTAAGAACAGCTAGACAAAGGAGTACTGGTTATACTGGATGAAGCTTGTCTAAGTGTAGGCAAAGTTACATATGAGGTAAGAGCAGCTAGAAAAAGGAATACTGACTATACTGGATGAAGCTTGTCTATTGATGTAGGCAAAGCTACAGATGAGGCAAGAACTGCTAGACAAAGGAATACTGGCTATACTGGATGAAGCTTGTCTAAGTGTAGGCAAAGTTACAGATGAAGTAAGAACAGCTAGACAAAGCAGTACTGGCTATACTGGATGAAGCTTGTCTAAGTGCGGGCAAAGTTACTGATAAGGTAAGAACAGCTAGACAAAGGAGTACCGGCTATACTGGATGAAGCTTGTCTAAGTGTAGGCAAAGTTACAGATGAGGTAAGAACAAATAGACAAAGGAGTATTGGCTATACTGGATGAAGCTTGTCTAAGTGTAGGCAAAGTTACAGATGAGGTAAGAACAGTTAGACAAAGGAATACTGGCTATACTGGATGAAACTTGTCTCAGTGTAGGCAAAGTTACAGATGAGGTAAGAACAGCTAGACAAAGGAGTACTGTCTATACTGGATGAAGCTTGTCTATTGGTGTAGGCAAAGTTACAGATGGGGCAAGAACAGCTAGACAAAGGAATACTGGCTATACTGGATGAAGCTTGTCTAAGTGTAGGCAAAGTTACAGATGAGGTAAGAACAGATAGACAAAGAAGTACTGGCTATACTGGATGAAGCTTGTCTAAGTGTGGGAAAGTTACAGAGGAGGTAAGAACAGCTAGACAAAGGAGTACTGGTTATGCTGGATGAAGCTTGTCTAAGTGTAGGCAAAGTTACAGATGAGGTAAGAACAGATAGACAAAGGAGTACTGGATATACTGGATGAAGCTTGTCTAAGTGTAGACAAAGTTACAGATGAGGTAAGAACAGCTAGATAAAGGAGTACTGGCTATACTGGATGAAGCTTGTCTAAGTGTAGGCAAAGTTACATTTAAGGTAAGAAAAGCTAGACAAAGGAGTACTGGCTATACTGGATGAAGCTTGTCTAAGCGTAGGCAAAGTTACAGATGAGGTAAGAACAGCTAGACAAAGGAGTACTGGCTATGCTGGATGAAGCTTGTCTAAGTGTAGGCAAAGTAACAGACGAGGTAAGAACAGCTAGACAAAGGAGTACTGGCTACACTTGATGAAGCTTGTATAAGTGTAGGCAAAGTTACAGATGAGGTAAGAACAGCTAGACAAAGGAGTACTGGCTATACTGGATGAAGCTTGTCTAAGTGTAGGCAAAGTTGCAGATGAGGTAAGAACAGCTAGACAAAGGAATACTGATTATACTGGATGAAACTTGGCTATTGGTGTAGTCAAAGTTACAGATGAGGCATGAACAGCTAGACAAAGGAATACTGGCTCTGCTGGGTGAAGCTTGTCTACCTGTAGGCAAAGTTACAGATGAGGTAAGAACAGCTAGACAAAGGAGTACTGGCTATACTGGATGAAGCTTGTCTAAGTGTAGGCAAAGTTACAGAGGAGGTAAGAACAGCTAGACAAAGAAATACCGGCTATACTGGATGAAGCTTGTCTAAGTGTAGGCAAAATTACAGAGGAGGTAAGAACAAATAGACAAAGGAGGACTGGCTATACTGGATGAAGCCTGTCTAAGTGTAGGCAAAGTTAAGGATGAGGTAAGAACAGCTAGATAAAGGAGTACTGGCTATACTGGATGAAGCTTGTCTAAGTGTAGGCGAAGTAACAGATGAGGTAAGAACAGCTAGACAAAGGAATACTGGCTATACTGGATGAAGCTTATCTAAGTGCAGGCAGAGTTACAGATGAGGTAAGAACAGCTAGGCAAAGGAGTACTGGTTATACTGGATGAAGCTTGTCTAAGTGTAGGCAAAGTTACATATGAGGTAAGAGCAGCTAGAAAAAGGAATACTGACTATACTGGATGAAGCTTGTCTATTGATGTAGGCAAAGCTACAGATGAGGCAAGAACTGCTAGACAAAGGAATACTGGCTATACTGGATGAAGCTTGTCTAAGTGTAGGCAAAGTTACAGATGAAGTAAGAACAGCTAGACAAAGCAGAACTGGCTATACTGGATGAAGCTTGTCTAAGTGTGGGCAAAGTTACTGATAAGGTAAGAACAGCTAGACAAAGGAGTACCGGCTATACTGGATGAAGCTTGTCTAAGTGTAGGCAAAGTTACAGATGAGGTAAGAACAAATAGACAAAGGAGTATTGGCTATACTGGATGAAGCTTGTCTAAGTGTAGGCAACGTTACAGATGAGGTAAGAACAGTTAGACAAAGGAATACTGGCTATACTGGATGAAACTTGTCTCAGTGTAGGCAAAGTTACAGATGAGGTAAGAACAGCTAGACAAAAAAGTACTGTCTATACTGGATGAAGCTTGTCTATTGGTGTAGGCAAAGTTACAGATGGGGCAAGAACAGCTAGACAAAGGAATACTGGCTATACTGGTTGAAGCTTGTCTAAGTGTAGGCAAAGTTACAGATGAGGTAAGAACAGATAGACAAAGAAGTACTGGCTATACTGGATGAAGCTTGTCTAAGTGTGGGAAAGTTACAGAGGAGGTAAGAACAGCTAGACAAAGGAGTACTGGTTATGCTGGATGAAGCTTGTCTAAGTGTAGGCAAAGTTACAGATGAGGTAAGAACAGATAGACAAAGGAGTACTGGATATACTGGATGAAGCTTGTCTAAGTGTAGACAAAGTTACAGATGAGGTAAGAACAGCTAGATAAAGGAGTACTGGCTATACTGGATGAAGCTTGGCTAAGTGTAGGCAAAGTTACATTTAAGGTAAGAACAGCTAGACAAAGGAGTACTGGCTATACTGGATGAAGCTTGTCTAAGCGTAGGCAAAGTTACAGATGAGGTAAGAACAGCTAGACAAAGGAGTACTGGCTATGCTGGATGAAGCTTGTCTAAGTGTAGGCAAAGTAACAGACGAGGTAAGAACAGCTAGACAAAGGAGTACTGGCTACACTTGATGAAGCTTGTATAAGTGTAGGCAAAGTTACAGATGAGGTAAGAACAGCTAGACAAAGGAGTACTGGCTATACTGGATGAAGCTTGTCTAAGTGTAGGCAAAGTTGCAGATGAGGTAAGAACAGCTAGACAAAGGAATACTGATTATACTGGATGAAACTTGGCTATTGGTGTAGTCAAAGTTACAGATGAGGCATGAACAGCTAGACAAAGGAATACTGGCTCTGCTGGGTGAAGCTTGTCTACCTGTAGGCAAAGTTACAGATGAGGTAAGAACAGCTAGACAAAGGAGTACTGGCTATTCTGGATGAAGCTTGTCTACGTGTAGGCAAAGTTACAGAGGAGGTAAGAACAAATAGACAAAGGAGGACTGGCTATACTGGATGAAGCCTGTCTAAGTGTAGGCAAAGTTAAAGATGAGGTAAGAACAGCTAGATAAAGGAGTACTGGCTATACTGGATGAAGCTTGTCTAAATGTAGGCGAAGTAACAGATGAGGTAAGAACAGCTAGATAAAGGAGTACTGGCTATACTGGATGAAGCTTGTCTAAGTGCAGGCAGAGTTACAGATGAGGTAAGAACAGCTAGACAAAGGAGTACTGGTTATACTGGATGAAGCTTGTCTAAGTGTAGGAAAAGTTACATATGAGGTAAGAGCAGCTAGAAAAAGGAATACTGACTATACTGGATGAAGCTTGTCTATTGGTGTAGGCAAAGTTACAGATGAGGTAAGAACAGCTATACAAAGGAATACTGGCTATATTGAATGAAGCTTGTCTAGGTGTGAGCAAAGTTACAGATAAGGTAAGAACAGCTAGACAAAGGAGTACCGGCTATACTGGATGAAGCTTGTCTAAGTGTAGGCAAAGTTACAGATGAGGTAAGAACAGTTAGACAAAGGAGTACTGGCTATACTGGATGAAACTTGTCTAAGCGTAGGCAAAGTTACAGATGAGGTAAGAACAGCTAGACAAAAAGTACTGTCTATACTGGATGAAGCTTGTCTAAGTGTAGACAAAGTTACAGATGAGGTAAGAACAGCTAGACAAAGGAATACCGGCTATACTGGATGAAGCTTGTCTAAGTGTAGGCAAAGTTACAGATGAGGTAAGAACAGCTAGACAAAGGAGTACTGGCTATACTGGATGAAGCTTGTCTAAGTGTAGGCAAAGTTACAGATGAGGTAAGAACAAATAGACAAAGGAGTACTGGCTATACTGGATGAAGCCTGTCTATGTGTAGGCAAAGTTAAAGATGAGGTAAGCACAGCTAGATAAAGGAGTACTGGCTATACTGGATGAAGCTTGTCTAAGTGTAGGCAAAGTTACAGATGAGGTAAGAACAGTTAGACAAAGGAATACTGGCTATACTGGATGAAACTTGTCTAAGCGTAGGCAAAGTTACAGATGAGGTAAGAACAGCTAGACAAAAAAGTACTGTCTATACTGGATGAAGCTTGTCTAAGTGTAGACAAAGTTACAGAGGAGGTAAGAACAGTTAGACAAAGGAATACTGGCAATACTGGATGAAGCTTGTCTAAGTGTAGGCAAAGTTACAGAGGAGGTAAGAACAGCTAGACAAAGGAGTACCGGCTATACTGGATGAAGCTTGTCTAAGTGTAGGCAAAGTTACAGATGAGGTAAGAACAAATAGACAAAGGAGTACTGGCTATACTGGATGAAGCCTGTCTAAGTGTAGGCAAAGTTAAAGATGAGGTAAGAACAGCTAGATAAAGGAATACTGGCTTTACTGGATGAAGCTTGTCTAAGTGTAGGCGAAGTTACTGATGAGGTAAGAACAGCTAGAAAAAGGAATACTGGCTATACTGGATGAAGCTTGTCTAAGTGCAGGCAGAGTTACAGATGAGGTAAGAACATCTAGAAAAATGAATACTGACTATACTGGATGAAGCTTGTCTATTGGTGTAGGCAGAGTTACAGATGAGGGAAGAACAGCTAGACAAAGGAATACTGGCTATACTGGATGCAGCTTGTCTAAGTGTAGGCAAAGTTACAGATGAAGTAAGAACAGCTAGACAAAGCAGTACTGGCTATACTGGATGAAGCTTGTCTAAGTGTGGGCAAAGTTACAGATAAGGTAAGAACAGCTAGACAAAGGAGTACCGGCTATGCTGGATGAAGCTTGTCTAAGTGTAGGCAAAGTTACAAATGAGGTAAGAACAGATAGACAAAGAAGTACTGGCTATACTGGATGAAGCTTGTCTAAGTGTGGGCAAAGTTACAGAGGAGGAAAGAACAGCTAGACAAAGGAGTACTGGCTATGCTGGATGAAGCTTGCCTAAGTGTAGGCAAAGTTACAGATGAGGTAAGAACAGATAGACAAAGGAGTACTGGCTATATTGGATGAAGCTTGTCTAAGTGTAGACAAAGTTACAGATGAGGTAAGAACAGCTAGATAAAGGAGTACTGGCTATACTGGATGAAGCCTGTCTAAGTGTAGGCAAAGTTACATTTAAGGTAAGAACAGCTAGACAAAGGAGTACTGGCTATACTGGATGAAGCTTGCCTAAGTGTAGGCAAAGTTACAGATGAGGTAAGAACAGTTAGACAAAGGAGTATTGGCTATACTGGATGAAGCTTGTCTAAGTGTGGGCAAAGTTACAGATAAGGTAAGAAAAGCTAGACAAAGGAGTACCGGCTATGCTGGATGAAGCTTGTCTAAGTGTAGGCAAAGTTACAAATGAGGTAAGAACAGATAGACAAAGAAGTACTGGCTATAATGGATGAAGCTTGTCTAAGTGTGGGCAAAGTTACAGAGGAGGAAAGAACAGCTAGACAAAGGAGTACTGGCTATGCTGGATGAAGCTTGCCTAAGTGTAGGCAAAGTTACAGATGAGGTAAGAACAGATAGACAAAGGAGTACTGGCTATACTGGATGAAGCTTGTCTAAGTGTAGACAAAGTTACAGATGAGGTAAAAACAGCTAGATAAAGGAGTACTGGCTATACTGGATGAAGCCTGTCTAAGTGTAGGCAAAGTTACATTTAAGGTAAGAACAGCTAGACAAAGGAGTACTGGCTATACTGGATGAAGCTTGCCTAAGTGTAGGCAAAGTTACAGATGAGGTAAGAACAGTTAGACAAAGGAGTATTGGCTATACTGGATGAAGCTTGTCTAAGTGTAGGCAAAGTTACAGATGAGGTAAGAACAGTTAGACAAAGGAATACTGGCTATACTGGATGAAACTTGTCTAAGCGTAGGCAAAGTTACAGATGAGGTAAGAACAGCTAGACAAAAAGTACTGTCTATACTGGATGAAGCTTGTCTAAGTGTAGACAAAGTTACAGAGGAGGTAAGAACAGCTAGACAAAGGAATACTGGCTATACTGGATGAAGCTTGTCTAAGTGTAGGCAAATTTACAGATGAGGTAAGAACAGCTAGATAAAGGAGTACTGGCTATTCTGGATGAAGCTTGTCTAAGTGTAGGCGAAGTTACAGATGAGGTAAGAACAGCTAGAAAAAGGAATACTGGCTATACTGGATGAAGCTTGTCTAAGTGCAGGCAGAGTTACAGATGAGGTAAGAACAGCTAGAAAAAGGAATACTGACTATACTGGATGAAGCTTGTCTATTGGTGTAGGCAAAGTTACAGATGAGGCAAGAACAGCTAGACAAAGGAATACTGGCTATACTGGATGCAGCTTGTCTAAGTGTAGGCAAAGTTACAGATGAAGTAAGAACAGCTAGACAAAGCAGTACTGGCTATACTGGATGAAGCTTGTCTAAGTGTGGGCAAAGTTACAGATAAGGTAAGAACAGCTAGACAAAGGAGTACCGGCTATGCTGGATGAAGCTTGTCTAAGTGTAGGCAAAGTTACAAATGAGGTAAAAACAGATAGACAAAGAAGTACTGGCTATACTGGATGAAGCTTGTCTAAGTGTGGGCAAAGTTACAGAGGAGGAAAGAACAGCTAGACAAAGGAGTACTGGCTATGCTGGATGAAGCTTGCCTAAGTGTAGGCAAAGTTACAGATGAGGTAAGAACAGATAGACAAAGGAGTACTGGCTATACTGGATGAAGCTTGTCTAAGTGTAGGCAAAGTTACATATGAGGTAAGAGCAGCTAGAAAAAGGAATACTGACTATACTGGATGAAGCTTGTCTATTGGTGTAGGCAAAGTTACAGATGAGGCAAGAACAGCTAGACAAAGGAATACTGGCTATACTGGATGAAGCTTGTCTAAGTGTAGGCAAAGTTACAGATAAGGTAAGAACAGCTAGACAAAGGAGAATTATGGCTATACTGGATGAAGCTTGTCTAAGTGAAGGCAAAGTTACAGATGAGGTAAGAACAGATAGACAAAGGAGTATTGGCTATACTGGATGAAGCTTGTCTAAGTGTAGGCAAAGTTACAGATGAGGTAAGAACAGTTAGACAAAGGAATACTGGCTATACTGGATGAAACTTGTCTAAGCGTAGGCAAAGTTACAGTTGAGGTAAGAACAGCTAGACAAAAAAGTACTGTCTATACTGGATGAAGCTTGTCTAAGCGTAGGCAAAGTTACAGAGGAGGTAAGAACAGCTAGACAAATGAATACCGGCTATACTGGATGAAGCTTGTCTAAGTGTAGGCAAAGTTACAGATGAGGCAAGAACAGCTAGACAAAGGAATACCGGCTATACTGGATGAAGCTTGTCTAAGTGTAGGCAAAGTTACAGATGAAGTAAGAACAGCTAGACAAAGCAGTACTGGCTATACTGGATGAAGCTTGTCTAAGTGTAGGCAAAGTTACAGATGAGGTAAGAACAAATAGACAAAGGAGTACTGGCTATACTGGATGAAGCCTGTCTAAGTGTAGGCAAAGTTAAAGATGAGGTAAGAACAGTTAGATAAAGGAGTACTGGCTATACTGGATGAAGCTTGTCTAAGTGTAGGCGAAGTTACAGATGAGGTAAGAACAGCTAGACAAAGGAATACTGGCTATACTGGATGAAGCTTGTCTAAGTGCAGGCAGAGTTACAGATGAAGTAAGAACAGCTAGAAAAAGGAATACTGACTATACTGGATGAAGCTTGTCTATTGGTGTAGGCAAAGTTACAGATGAGGCAAGAACAGCTAGACAAAGGAATACTGGCTATACTGGATGCAGCTTGTCTAAGTGTAGGCAAAGTTACAGATGAAGTAAGAACAGCTAGACAAAGCAGTACTGGCTATTCTGGATAAAGTTTGTCTAAGTGTGGGCAAACTTACAGATAAAGTAAGAACAGCTAGACAAAGGAGTACCGGCTATACTGGATGAAGCTTGTCTAAGTGTAGGCAAAGTTACAGATGAGGTAAGAACAGATAGACAAAGGAGTATTGGCTATACTGGATGAAGCTTGTCTAAGTGTAGGCAAAGTTACAGATGAGGTAAGAACAGTTAGACAAAGGAATACTGGCTATACTGGATGAAACTTGTCTAAGCGTAGGCAAAGTTACAGATGAGGTAAGAACAGCTAGACAAAAAAGTACTGTCTATACTGGATGAAGCTTGTCTATTGGTGTAGGCAAAGTTACAGATGAGGCAAGAACAGCTAGACAAAGGAATACTGGCTATACTGGATGAAGCTTGTCTAAGTGTAGACAAAGTTACAGATGAGGTAAGAACAGATAGACAAAGAAGTACTGGCTATACTGGATGAAGCTTGTCTAAGTGTAGGCAGTGGTACAGATGAGGTAAGAACAGCAGAACAACGGAGTACTGACTATACTGGATGAAGCTTGTCTAAGTGTAGGCAAAGTTACAGATGAGCTAAGAACAGCTAGACAAAGGAGTACTGGCTATACTGGATGAAGCTTGTCTAAGTGTAGGCACAGTTGCAGAGGAGGTAAGAACAGATAGACAAAGGAGTACCGGCTATACTGGATGAAGCTTGTCTAAGTGGAGGCAAAGTTACAGATGAGGTAAGAACAAATAGACAAAGGAGTACTGGCTATACTGGATGAAGCTTGTCTACGTGTAGGCGAAGTTACAGATGAGGTAAGAACAGCTAGACAAAGGAATACTGGCTATACTGGATGCAGCTTGTCTAAGTGCAGGCAGAGTTACAGATGAGGTAAGAACAGCTAGAAAAAGGAATACTGACTATACTGGATGAAGCTTGTCTATTGGTGTAGGCAAAGTTACAGATGAGGCAAGAACAGCTAGACAAAGGAGTACTAGCTATGCTGGATGAAGCTTGTCTAAGTGTGGGCAAAGTTACAGAGGAGGTAAGAACAGCTAGACAAAGGAGTACTGGCTATGCTGGATGAAGCTTGCCTAAGCGTAGGCAAAGTTACAGATGAGTTAAGAACAGATAGACAAAGGAGTACTGGCTATACTGGATGAAGCTTGTCTAAGTGTAGACAAAGTTACAGATGAGGTAAGAACAGCTAGATAAAGGAGTACTGGCTATACTGGATGAAGCTTGTCTAAGTGTAGGCAAAGTTACATTTAAGGTAAGAACAGCTAGACAAAGGAGTACTGGCTATACTGGATGAAGCTTGTCTAAGCGTAGGCAAAGTTACAGATGAGGTAAGAACAGCTAGACAAAGGAGTACTGGCTGTACTGGATGAAGCTTGTCTAAGTGTAGGCAAAGTAACAGATGAGGTAAGAACAGCTAGACAAAGGAGTACTGGCTACACTGGATGAAGCTTGTCTAAGTGTAGGCAAAGTTACAGATGAGGTAAGAACAGCTAGACAAAAGAGTACTGGCTATACTGGATGAAGCTTGTCTACCTGTAGGCAAAGTTGCAGATGAGGTAAGAACAGCTAGACAAAGGAATAATGATTATACTGGATGAAACTTGGCTATTGGTGTAGGCAAAGTTACAGATGAGGCAAGAACAGCTAGACAAAGGAATACTGGCTCTGCTGGGTGAAGCTTGTCTACCTGTAGGCAAAGTTACATATGAGGTAAGAGCAGCTAGAAAAAGGAATACTGACTATACTGGATGAAGCTTGTCTATTGGTGTAGGCAAAGCTACAGATGAGGCAAGAACAGCTAGACAAAGGAATACTGGCTATACTGGATGAAGCTTGTCTAAGTGTGGGCAAAGTTACAGATGAAGTAAGAACAGCTAGACAAAGCAGTACTGGCTATACTGGATGAAGCTTGTCTAAGTGTGGGCAAAGTTACAGATAAGGTAAGAACAGCTAGACAAAGGAGTACCGGCTATGCTGGATGAAGCTTGTCTAAGTATAGGCAAAGCTACAGATGAGGTAAGAACAGATAGACAAAGGAATATTGGCTATACTGGATGAAGCTTGTCTAAGTGTAGGCAAAGTTACAAATGAGGTAAGAACAGTTAGACAAAGGAATACTGGCTATACTGGATGAAACTTGTCTAAGTATAGGCAAAGTTACAGATGAGGTAAGAACAGCTAGACAAAAAAGTACTGTCTATACTGGATGAAGCTTGTCTAAGTGTAGGCAAAGTTACAGAGGAGGTAAGAACAGCTAGACAAAGGAATACCGGCTATACTGGATGAAGCTTGTCTAAGTGTAGGCAAAGTTACAGAGTAGGTAAGAACAGCTAGACAAAGGAGTACCGGCTATACTGGATGAAGCTTGTCTAAGTGTAGGCAAAGTTACAGATGAGGTAAGAACAAATAGACAAAGGAGTACTGGCTATACTGGATGAAGCCTGTCTAAGTGTAGGCAAAGTTAAAGATGAGGTAAGAACAGCTAGATAAAGGAGTACTGGCTTTACTGGATGAAGCTTGTCTAAGTGTAGGCGAAGTTATAGATGAGGTAAGAACAGCTAGACAAAGGAATACTGGCTATACTGGATGAAGCTTGTCTAAGTGCAGGCAGAGTTACAGATGAGGTAAGAACAGCTAGAAAAAAGAATACTGACTATACTGGATGAAGCTTGTCTATTGGTGTAGGCAAAGTTACATATGAGGCAAGAACAGCTAGACAAAGGAATACTGGCTATACTGGATGCAGCTTGTCTAAGTGTAGGCAAAGTTACAGATGAAGAAAGAACAGCTAGACAAAGCAGTACTGGCTATACTGGATGAAGCTTGTCTAAGTGTGGGCAAAGTTACAGATAAGGGTAGAACAGCTAGACAAAGGAGTACCGGCTATACTGGATGAAGCTTGTCTAAGTGTAGGCAAAGTTACAGATGAGGTAAGAACAGATAGACAAAGGAGTATTGGCTATACTGGATGAAGCTTGTCTAAGTGTAGGCAAAGTTACAGATGAGGTAAGAACAGTTAGACAAAGGAATACTGGCTATACTGGATGAAACTTGTCTAAGCGTAGGCAAAGTTACAGATGAGGTAAGAACAGCTAGACAAAAAAGTACTGTCTATACTGGATGAAGCTTGTCTATTGGTGTAGGCAAAGTTACAGATGGGGCAAGAACAGCTAGACAAAGGAATACTGGCTATACTGGATGAAGCTTGTCTAAGTGTAGACAAAGTTACAGATGAGGTAAGAACAGATAGACAAAGAAGTACTGGCTATACTGGATGAAGCTTATCTAAGTGTAGACAAAGTTACAGATGAGGTAAGAACAGCTAGACAAAGGAGTACTGGCTATACTGGATGAAGCTTGTCTAAGAGTAGGCAAAGTTACATATGAGGTAAGAACAGCTAGACAAAGGAGTACTGGCTATACTGGATGAAGCTTGTCTAAATGTAGGCAAAGTAACAGATGAGATAGGAACAGCTATACAAAGGAGTACTGGCTACACTGGATGAAACTTGTCTAAGTGTAGGCAAAGTTACAGATGAGGTAAGAACAGCTAGACAAAGGAGTACTGGCTATACTGGATGAAGCTTGTCTGAGGGTAGGCAAAGTGGCAGATAAGGTAAGAACAGCTAGACAAAGGAATACTGACTATACTGGATGAAACTTGTGTATTGGTGTAGGCAAAGTTACAGATGAGATAAGAACAGCTAGACAAAGGAATACTGGCTCTGCTGGATGAAGCTTGTCTACGTGTAGGCAAAGTTACAGATGAGGTAAGAACACCCAGACAAAGGAGTACTGTCTATACTGGATGAAGCTTGTCTAAGTGTAGGCAAAGTTACAGAGGAGGTAAGAACAGCTAGACAAAGGAGTACTGGCTATACTGGATGAAGCTTTTCTAAGTGTAGGCAAAGTTACAGGTGAGGTAAGAACAGATAGACAAAGGAGTGCTGGCTATACTGGATTAAGCCTGTCTAAGTGTAGGCAAAGTTAAAGATGAGGTCAGAACAGCTAGATAAAGGAGTACTGGCTATACTGGATGAAGCTTGTCTAAGTGTAGGCGAAGCTACAGATGAGGTAAGAACAGCTAGACAAAGGAATACTGGCTATACTGGATGAAGCTTGTCTAAGTGTAGGCAAAGTTACATATGAGGTAAGAGCAGCTAGAAAAAGGAATACTGACAATACTGGATGAAGCTTGTCTATTGGTGTAGGCAAAGTTACAGATGAGGCAAGAACAGCTAGACAAAGGAATACTGGCTATACTGGATGAAACCTTTCTAAGTGTAGCCAAAGTTACAGATGAGGTAATCAAAGCTAGACAAAGGAGTACTGGCTATTCTCAATGAAGCATGTCTATTGGTGTAGACAAAGTTACAGATGAGGTAATAACAGCTAGACAAAGGAGTACTGACTATACCGGATGAAGCTTGTCTAAGTGTAGGCAAAGTTACAGATGATTTAAGAACAGCTAGAAAAAGGAGTACTGAATATTCTGGATGAAGCTTGTCTAAGTGTAGGCAAAGTTACAGATGAGGTAAGAACAGCTAGACCAATGAATACTGGCTATACTGGATGAAGCTTGTCTAAGTGTAGGCAAAGTTACAGATGAGGTAAGAACAGTTAGACAAAGGAGTACTGGCTATACTGGATGAAGCTTGTCTAAGTGTAGGCAAAGTTACATATGAGGTAAGAGCAGCTAGACAAAGGAATACTGACTATACTGGATGAAGCGTGTCTATTGGTGTAGGCAAAGTTACAGATGAGGCAAGAACAGCTAGACCAAGGAATACTGGCTATACTGGATGAAACTTTTCTAAGTGTAGCCAAAGTTACAGATGAGGTAATCAAAGCTAGACAAAGGAGTACTGGCTATTCTCAATGAAGCTTGTCTAAGTGTAGGCAAAGTTACAGATGAGGTAATAACAGCTAGACCAAGGAATACTGACAATACTGGATGAAGCTTGTCTATTGGTGTAGGCAAAGTTACAGATGAGGCAAGAACAGCTAGACAAAGGAATACTGGCTATACTGGATGAAACCTTTCTAAGTGTAGCCAAAGTTACAGATGAGGTAATCAAAGCTAGACAAAGGAGTACTGGCTATTCTCAATGAAGCATGTCTATTGGTGTAGACAAAGTTACAGATGAGGTAATAACAGCTAGACAAAGGAGTACTGACTATACCGGATGAAGCTTGTCTAAGTGTAGGCAAAGTTACAGATGATTTAAGAACAGCTAGAAAAAGGAGTACTGAATATTCTGGATGAAGCTTGTCTAAGTGTAGGCAAAGTTACAGATGAGGTAAGAACAGCTAGACCAATGAATACTGGCTATACTGGATGAAGCTTGTCTAAGTGTAGGCAAAGTTACAGATGAGGTAAGAACAGCTAGACAAAGGAGTACTGGCTATCCCAGTATGGTTGTTCGTATTTCTCGGACAAAGACGTAAATCTACCATCCTTCTCTGGATTTTACATAGGATCAATGTGTATACTCTGGATTTTCATAATTCATTGCCTAGTGTAAATACGCGATCTGACAAGAAAACAAATTTGCACGATTGTCATAGTTCAGATACAATTGTGAACAGGTATTTTTAGCTCACCTTGCCAAAGGCAATGTGAACTTTTGCCATCACTAGGCATCTGTCGTCTGTCGTCCGTTAACTTTTCACATTTTAATCTTCTCCTCTGAAACCCCTTAGCCAAATGAACCAAAACTTGGTAGGAAGCATCTATGGATGGTCCTCTGTAAAGATTGCTTATTTCGTCCCGATCCGTTAACAAACATGGTCGCCACTGACGATTCTTCTTTCTGATTGGCTGATTTTTAAAATTCTTTTCCTCTGAAACCGTTAGACGAAATGAACCGTAACTTGTTAGGAAGCATCTTTGGAAGGTCCTCTGTAAAGAATGGTAATTTCATCCCAATTCGTTAACAAACATGGCCGCCACAGACAATTCTTGTTTCTGATAGGTTGATTTCTAAAAAATCGTCTCCTCTGACACGCTTTGCCAAATGAACCGAAACTTGGTAGGTATCATCTATGTGCGGTCCTCTATAAATAATGCTAATTTTTTCCCAATCCATTAACAAACATGGCCGCCACAGGCGATTCTTGTTTCTGATTGGGTGATTTTTTAAATTCTTCTCCTCTGAAACTGTTTGACCAAATGATCCGAAACTATGGCAGGTCCTCTGTGAAGATTGCCAATTTCGCCCCGATCCATAAACAAACATGGCCACCAAAAGCAGTTCTTGTTTCTGATTGGTCGATTTTTTTAAATATTCTCCTCTGAAACCGCTTTGCCAAATGAACCGAAATTTGATAGGAAGCATCTATGGAAGGTCCTCTATAGGGATTGCTCATTTCGTTTTGATCCGTAGACAAACGGCCGCCATAGGCAATGGTTGATTCTGATTGGTCGATTTTTAAAAATCTTCTTCTCTGAAACTGCTTAGCCAAATGAACCGAACCTTTGTCGGAAACATATATGGAAGGTACCCTATAAAGATTGCTAATTTTGTCCTGATCCGTTAACAAACATGGCTGCCATAAGAAATTCTTGTTTCTGGTTGGTCGATTTCTAAAAATCTTTTTCTCCAAAACTGCTTAGCCAAATGAACCGAAATTTGGTGGGACGCACCTATGGAAGGTTCTGTATTAAGTTTCCTCAAAGCAGAATGAAAGGTAAGCGACACAGGCTCTAGTTTTACAACTAGCAATATTCTGCTAGTTCTAATTTTAATCACTAGCAAAATTAAGGCAAATCGAAATTTCAACTAACAATTTGGCTGCTTGCTAGCGTTAATTTCGAGCCCTGTATTTGCAGCTGCATTACTATTGGCTGACTATGAGTTCATTTCGACATGACCTCTAATTGCAGCTGCAATTTTATTGGCTGGTCATGAGTTCATCTGGACATGATCTCTAATTGCAGCTGCATGTTTATTGGCTGATCATGAGTTCATCTGGACATGACCTCTCATTACAGCTGCATTTTTTATTGACTGATCATGACCTCTAATCAGGTTCTATCAGAACTTAAAAGGATCGTAACATATATAGTAACAGCAGGTTTTAAATCAGATTGAGATCTAGAAGAAGTTTTATGATGATGTAAATTAATTGTTATTTTATTAAATTGTTGATTTTGTTTATTTGTACATGTTTTGAAATTCTTTAGAAAACATTAATTCTAACATTATATATATAAGGTAGATAGGTAATTTAGCTAAAATAATATCTCCATCTTTCTGTAGTCTCTTTTGTTTTGTGATATTCCTTTAATTCTTTTTTTTCTTCTTTGGTTGAATGTTTTGTAAATATGTACACACTATCGGCTATTGTTTTTTTTGGAAAATGGGTTTTTCATAGCAACATCACATTAATGATGGGAGTCTGAGATGGGAGATGAGATAAGAAGTCCATTTTGAGCAAATCAGTTCAATGATCATATGTTTGTCATTTATTAAGGATGTGTCAATGTGATGCGAATGTCGTCATTTAACGTCACATTAGAAAATGTGTATTTATATCACGCTTGTCGCCTTATTAATCCTTTGGTATCTTCAAACTCTTCTTATCATAGATATTTATCATATGTTGAGATCAAAGAGAAATCTTTTTAACTTAAGGATAAAATTGGATATTCATTCCTATTTGATATTAATTTAAAAAATGTAATGATCAAAATGATATGATGCAGACATAATATATTAACATTCCATTTTTCTTAATGAAAATTGAAATCTGTGATATTTTTTAATCAACCATTTTTGAAAATCTTTATTTGTCTAGTTTTTTTATATAATAAAAAAGATGATACAGTTTTTGGATTTCAATGATACACATTACATGTTCATATTGGAGAAATTAATATGTTCTGTGGCTCTGATATCAGTGGACATCAATGCCTTTCCTTCAAGCTCTTTGTTGAAATAAATTTTCATAAGTGTTTTGAATTCATGTTTTGAATAGATAGTGAATATTGACACTTCACAAAAAAGTCATGATTTGACTGTATTATACAATGTTTTTGTTAGGTGGCAGTACAATCTGATGAAAATCAGATCTCTCATTTGCTCCCCTTTACTGGTATATTGTGCTAAAGGAGATCTGAAGAAATCACATTACGGGTCACATGCAATTGACCCTATTTTCCATCCAATGAAAATGGTGATTACAAGAATTTTAAAGTGTTACAGGGCTGTTTTGCATGCTACGAACAATCTGATTGCGTTATATATTCATGATATACTTTCATTGCACATGACATGTAATATGGTTTCTTCATATCTGCCATACACTGCGACACATCAGTTAAGGGGAACGAGTGAGAGATCTGATGTTAATAAGATTGGTCACAGTAAATGTCTTGGTCATGTGATATAGCTGGTTTCTGTGTAAGCAATCTATTGTTTGGTATGTTTAGTGTAAATTTATACAAAAGACATTATTTTGAAACACATACAGGTATTAGCATGACTAAAGATGGAGTTTAATTATAAAATGATAGCTCTGCTATATAAGTAATATAACCTATTATTTATGATATCAAATGCTATTTCTTATTTTGTTAGAATACAAATTAATTAAAAACAATGTTTAACATGTGAAATATTGCAAAGATATTTTGAAATTTGATTAAAACTGAATATGCCTCAGTAAGAGTAGAGGCCGAGTTGAATGTTGGTCTTATAAATGTTTGTACAATAAAGAACTGTCCTTGTTTGTAGTTTGAGATTTAGTTTTCATGATAGTAACACAGTTGTATCTATTAATGTTCCACAATATAACTGTAATATTGTTGAAAGTGAAGTTAAACACCATAACCCTAACCTTCTCTTAATGTTCTAAGCAATACAGTATAATGACAATATAGAATCATTTATTTCGTTTTCTAATTGTCGTCAAGAACTAACTTTATGTTTTTTCAAGATAAAATCTTTTATTTCATTTTTGCAATTCTCGTTGAAAGGACTAACTTTATGTTCTGTCAACTTTATGTGATATGTTACTGCTCATTTTTGAAAGAAATCCCTTCTTTTTATATGTGTATTAAAATGGTATATTTTTCCTATTTTGATGGATATTACCACACATTACTCTATATTGTCACATTTTACATAGTTTACATACCGGTTTTTTGTGTTGTTCATCTTGAAGACATTTTTCATGTTGTTACCCTTATATCAGTAAATGTTATTTACATAAGAGAGAGAGAGAGATAAATTAGATCTATTTTTTTGTTGTTGCTATTTTCAAAAACTAACCAAACATGCTTGTCCCATGTCAGTAGCATGTCCATGATAATGTGTATTGTTTATTACTTCCATCTAGTGGTTGCTAGGTAACTTGTTCATCTGTCTACATGTCCATGATAATGTATATTGTTTATTATTTCGATCTTTTGCTTGCTAGGTAACTTGTCCATCTGTCTACTTCCATAGATCTGATTTTGAGTCTATGTTTTCATTGTTAATGTTAGAAAAAGAGGTAAAACATCAACGAGATAATTGAATTAATATGAAGTTTGTGATTGTTTGAAACCAATGGAGCTATTTTGTAGCTATTTCATGCCGAGAATGTGTTACTTTGATGAGTCGACGATATCTGCTTTGTACTAGACCATCACACTTTGTTGGATTTTCATGAAACAACGTCATATGTTGTGGTCCCCTCTTTTTGTGTTCAGAGATGTGAGGTGTTGTTGATATTGGTGGAATTGTTGACCCTCACTGTTTAAGCTTTCTTTCATTATCCACTCAAGACAACATTACACTGACTCTGAACCAAACAGCTTTCACTCTTACTCCTTTATAGTGTATACTTGGTGGTGAAGCAGCTAAATATTAATGTGAAAGTTTTTATTTTGACGCTGTTTTCAATAGAACACATGATCTACCGTACTCTAGGCGACCACTTTAACCATAACTTCCCCTAGACAGATCACTTAACGGGATGAAAGGAAGTGACTTTTCTAATTACAAGCAGGGATAACTAATATTTTATAATGCAATGGCTATGTTTTATTAATAGTTATCAACAGACAGCTGTGTAAGATTTATTTATGTGTAATCTTTTTCTTGTATTATATTTCTATGTATCTAATGACTTTTTATATCATACACTAGTTATACCTTTTGTCTTATTATATTTATGGTTATGGTAATGTACTGAATCGTTATATTTATTTGTGATGGACCATTTACAAATGTCCCACATTATTCCAAGATTATACGCTTTTACACATTTTTTAAAGGAGTTATTTCCCTTTAACGTGGGCAAGACGTTCCCTTTCATGCAAAGTTGATATGAAAATGATATATATTTTCCCCATATTCTGTTCAAAATTTAAATGTAATAACTTGTAGAACTTTCTTTTTTTTACAAGGTTCAAATTATTAGAAAATTATACTCAGATGTTTTGTGCTTTCCGTTGCTCTGATATAAAATGACACAATTTTTCCTGTCATAACGGAAATAACTCTGGTAAAAACCGTATGAAAACATATAATTTTAGAATTAAATTTGGAATGTGCACAAGGTCTATTACCTATTTTATTTTATTTTTTGGGGGGGGGGTCATTCTTTGTTATTTTCGAGTTCATGATCAAATTAATTTGCATTACATGAAAAGTGGTAAGAAATCAAATTATAGATTTTTGTATGATCTAGCAATACCCAGTACCTCGGTAAATTAGAAAATAAATATACTTTCTTCTAAATTTGACGACTTTTTAAAAGCACATTTCTTTTTCCTGTTTTAATTTGTGATTAATTACACTGTCAACTATTAATGTTTAACTTTCTATTATCAATTCTTATGATAAATGTTTGATGTATTTCTGAGAATGTTTTCAGATTGCTGTGCCATACATATGTCCCTGCAAGTCTCAGCATTTTAATTTTCTTTTACCTTTGTTTCTTCTAATAGAACCTTGTTTCTTGGTTACACGAGGGTTATTTTTCATTTTCATAATACAAGAGGAGTTATACTATTATTACATAGATTTTACACTTTTATGTGAAGTAATAAGACATTTACAAAAAAGATCTTGTTAGTTAATATTGTGACGTCCAGTGTGAAATAAAAGTTTTATTTTACACTGGTGACATATTGGTATATCATTCACGTGGAAATCTTAGTATTTCATGGTCATCTATGTAAATTTTGTTGTTGGACTTAAGTTCCAGATGAGTTTTACATAATTCTCAATAACATCTAAATTGTTTTGTGCTAAAATTCAATCTTCCTGTTATTCAAGTTAGAATTCACAAGTTTGTATGTATGGGGTAATTTTAGCTAACATGTAGAATTGATTTAGTGTTGCTATTTTTGTATTGAGTTCGGATGTAATATTTTATGCTAGGATTTCAGTACTATTTCTTTACAGAGTTGGGATTTTATATTGTATGCTAGGATTTCAGTGCTATTTCTGTATTGAGCTGGGATGTTATTGTTTTATGCTAGGATTTCAGTATTTCTATGCAGGGCTGGAATGTTTCATTTTATGCTAGGGTTTCAGTACTATGTCTATGCAGGGCTGGGGTGTTTCATTTTATGCTAGGTTTTCAGTACTATTATTATTTATTATTTTGTAAGATTATATTGTATTAATTATGGAAATATTTGACATGAATATAAATAAAATATTTCATGTAATATGACCTTTAGTTCTATTTTAAAGTAATATAGTCAAACGTTAATGAACAGCCGTATTTGTTGTATCCATTTCTATACTACTTTGTGGTGAACGATTAGATTTTGTTTTTTATTGAATAACACACATTATTGCTGTACCTCTCGCCAACCAGAAAACTACGAGGGCTAGGGGCGAGTTCTATGGGATCCCATTTATTGGTTTAATCCCACCATAATGTTTTGCCTGTCCCAAGCTAGAACCTGAATTTCTTTTCTTGTTTTCAATGATTTGTTGAGATGTTTTTGTTGATATTATTGGAATTGTTCACATCATTGTTTTAATTCTTTTATTATATACTTCCAATGAATTGTCTCCTTCATGGTATTGTTGTATGTTACCAGTATTTAGTTTGATGTTTGTCAGAGGAGTGGCTAGTACTTATGTCGGTTAAAAGCTCAACAGAGCTTATGTTGTATGTTGTTTTAACCATGCCAACTCTAAATAAAGCTTATTTATTTATTATTATTTATATTGTATATTGATAGTACTATTACTCAATATCTGGTTAGTTTATCATATATTCCAACATTGTCTTTATCATAACTACTTTCTTCTCCACCTTTAGCTAGACGTCTTGTGTCATTGATATCTCACAAATTACATAAACTTTGACTCTTACAATGCAAACTGAAATAAAACATATGACTGTTTGTGTAGTAGATCAAGCCGGTGAGCTGGTGTGCAGCAATAAATAAGTTATCAGTGTGCAAATGTGTCACTTTACAAAAACGTACTCAATTTCTGATGCAGAAAGCAAAATGGAGGAATATTCAAAAGAGCTACATGTGATGTACGAAATGCACATTATTTTAAAAATATAGACAAGGTAAGGATGAACAAGCATGAAGCTTTGTTTTATATATATATTTGAATATTTTGAGAGAAAAATCATAACTATACACCTTTGATGTTTTTGAAATGTCATAGTTCCGTGTTAGAAATGTTCGTATGCAGGGCATGATTAAATTGTACAGGAAACTCGCCAATCTAGTCATTCATCGTCAATTCCCTTTGGCCGTTATTTCCAGAGAGATCTAAGTCAAGACCAAGAATTTTGATTTGCTATTGATGCACACTCTCAAACAATTTGTTTATTACATGATACAATCTTGGAAATCTCATATGTAAATCAAAACATAAGAAGATCGAGTATTACACCTATTTCTACGTGTTTCAAATGAACTCAAGCGAAATCGCCCCACTGTAATTGTAAACATAATTAAGGGGGGATCCAGAGACTCTGTTGACGGAGGGGGGGCTTAGTTATGGAGCAATATTTTCAATAATTGATGGAACCAACTGTATTCGCAAAGCGGTTCTGGTGTGTAGGTCGGTAAACCTTGTTTTCATTTCATTTAGAGAAAATGTACAGTTATTGACTTCCTAAATTAGTCTTTCGGACTCTGCTTCAACATTATCTCTCATTATTTGTCTCTCGCATATTCTTGGTTTTTTAACCTCTGTCTAGCGGTTCACATATTTTAGCACTCCTCTCAAAACACTGGTGGTTGAATTGTTCAACATTTGCTCTGCAGTCTAGTGAGCTCTGAATTAAATTTACGCTTTTTAAGAGTCTGCCTATGTCAAGTGATCGCTCTTGTAGTGAACTTGTAGAGGACCTTTATAAGTTGGAATAACTTGTGTCCGATCCAAATGTTATATAGTTAACAATAAAATAAGCTAAATCTAGTGATCTGCTGAGCCCTTTCTTAAAAGCCAGGCACATTTGAACAATAACAATGGTTACGACAAAATCAAAGTTGCAAATGGAATTCAACAAAGAAGTTACACCAGCTTCTTCTGGTCTGGTGTATGTGTGTTTTGGCAGTTTGTAAAGTGGGCAAGCAGGGGCGCATCCGGCACGCGCCCCCCTAAAATTGGAAAAAAACATGATTTTGTTGGCGTAAAATGGTGATTTTTCACACGAAATACCCCAAACAAAATATTTAACAACACCCCACCCCCTTCCTGACTTGAAATCCTGGATCCGCCGCTGTCAAGGGTTTGAACAATAGCAAGGAAAAAAATCCAATTTAAGTCTATTTTATTTCTAATTAATTTTAATTATTTTATATCTATTTATATTTTCATTTAGAGTTTAAAATATGCTGTATTCATATATTTTCAAAACGGAAACTCGTGTATTTTTTTCTTCTTTTTTTTCGTAACATTTTCTTTTAATTTTTTTGTAAAAATAAATGATATTTAAAAAAGAATTTCCTTGAAAGAGCCTCAATTTACAGGTGTTGGTGGTTATACCTATATGAAATTGTGACACTAGACATGTTAATATAACGGTTTAAGACAATACCTGAATAATTGGTATTTTGACAATACATTCATAAAAACTTCAAATAAAATTTGATTTAGCATAATTACTTATAATTACCTCTTTGAAGATTAATTCAATACAAAGAAATTAATTTCTATTTTCTTTTACTATCATCACAGATCGAAACCATTCGATTAAAAGCCATATCGTGACGTTAACTAGCCTTGAAAAGCGTGTGTTAATATATGTGCTTGACTTATTCGACGGGGGGGGGCTGAAGCCTCCAAAGCCCCCCCCCTCCTTGAATCCGCCACTGATGACATTACTGTAAAATGTATTTCTATATGCAGTGTAATTTCAGCTATTTGATTACAATGTACTTTATATATGGAAGCAACGACTTGCTTTACAGTCACTGACCATTATGTTTATTGCCAGCTATCATGATAGCAGGTTTATATAATTTCATTTCCAGCAATGGGCAAGCTTCTGGCAACACGTTTTTAGTGCAATATCAAAAAATTGGATCATTGGCTAGGATCCCCTTGATGTCATTCCAATAATACTACATTACAAATACAATGTAGTAATAATTATTAACATATTTTTTATAGATAATAATAATTATCATTATTTAATAGAAAAAAACAATTTGGGGCGATTTTGATTAATGTGGGGACGATTTGACCAGGCACTGACAGACCATGACAGTTGAAATTGCAATTGAATCGGGCGTTTGTGAGAACGTTTGCTCGAATCTCCATAATTAACAAAAAGCATGCTCTACAAACCTTTGCTTATTGTACATGACCGAGTGTAATGTCCAGAATCATAAATGCTAAGATCAAAATAGAAAAGTTAGTTATACGTATCTGATGCCGAGAAAAACATCTCGTATATAGTTGATGCTGGTTTCAAGTGAAGACCATTACATATTTTAATTCCTCTTGTAAAAGGTTTGTATCTATAATAACAGTTTCAAAATGTTAGCTTGCAGCTAAAATGTACTATGAGTACAAACAATGTATAACTAGATGACAATTATGTCTCCCCCCCCCCCCCCCCCCCACACACTTTGGTGGGGAGACATATTGTTTTTGTCCTGTCGGTCACACAGTTTGTCAACGCAACTCCTCTGAAACTACAGAACAGAATTTCATGAAACTTGGTAGGTAGTAAGGACACCATTTGCAGTTGTGCATATTACCAGGAAATTTTGATCGCCTGAATTTTGTGGGAGGTATTTGCAAACACTCTAGTGTAATATCCCTTACTGAAACTTGTATATGTACAAGAGTCTATCATAATGTCACTATTTCCCTGAAAAAGTTTTTCATCACCAATCCATTGAATTTAGAAGAACAAAACTCCTTTAAAATCATTGGAACATAGCCTGTGCAATTTTCTGGAATGGGGAACTTTGCCATGACAATATGGAATAGTACCTGTAAACCTTGCTTTAACACTTTTGATCAAATTTTGTTTGTGTTTCATGGATTAAAAACAGTTTTTTATTCATTGAAGCTTAATTTTATTTGTTACCTAAATATATTTTTTACCTTTGACTGCAGTTTGTGGGACGGGGGGAGACATACGTTTTTGCGGGCAAGAACAAACTTTAATTCATATTAATTTTGCACCAACAGAAAAAGAAAACCAAACAAACAAAAAAGCAACAACAACAACAAAAAAAAAACAAAAAAATACACATTCCATACTTCAGAGGATAAGTAAAAAAAAAAGGCATGTTATCACAGTTCAGCACATTTCCGGTCACGTTAAAGTTAGGCACTGGCTACGATTACCCGGATTTACCTGGATTGGGTAATAATAACGAAAAATTAGGATTAGCTGGAAGACTAAGTACCGGAATACAATTCCGGTTCAGGAACCTATTTCACGGACAAAAAATCGGGTAATCGTAATTTTATTTATTAGAATTACCTGGCCTTATTATTACCCGGAATAGTTGTATGTAAATAAAATACTAAATCTTATTTATTGTTGTTGTTGATTTATTATTATAGGTACCAATTTTATTATAAACTTTCATTCTGAATTTAATTTGTCTATATTTATATGTTATCAAAACATGTAGTTCATTTGGGACACAAAAGGTGATTTGGGAATCTTAAAATGGACGCGAATGAGGCAGTCCAGTCCTTCAATTTTGAAGTTGGACAAAAGTTTAAGTCATTTAAGGAATTTGAGAGCCAACTTAAACATTACCAAGATGCAAAATGTATACAAATGTACAGAAGGATCCCCCGGAGTAGTTGCAAAATTGAGTCAACGAAGACAAAGCAAACAATTACAAACAATGATCTTTGTAATTACAATTACAAACAATGATCTTTGTAAATATATTTACGAAGTATATTTCATATCTTTTTGATATATTGATTTAAAATGTATTATCAATTACAAATTGATATAAAATAATAATAATTCTTTCAATTCTTTTATGTCCAATAATGAAATCCCTAGAACTTCCGGGTAATAATAAGACCAGGTAACTCTAACAAATAAAATTACGATTACCCGATATTTTCCCGTGAAATAGGTTCCTGAACCGGAATTGTATTCCGGCACTTAGTCTCTCAGGTAGTCGTATTTTTTCGTTATTATTACCTAATCCAGGTAATTGTAGCCAGTGCCTTAAAATTAGTACCGTGTATGACCACCACGCGCGGCCAACACTGCTCTGCACCTACTCGGCATAGACTCAATCAATTTTTTCACATTGTTTCTTGGTATTGTTCACCATTCCTGTTGCAACACTTGGCGGAGTTGATCGAGGGTCTGAGGTGGAGGTTGTCGCTGGCGCACACGTTTATCCAGCTGATCCCATAGGCGTTCAATGGGATTCAAGTCCGGCGATTTGGAAGGCCATGGAAGCACATTGATGTTGTTCTGATCAAGGAAGTCCATTGTTACACGCGCTGTGTGTGGCCTAGCTAGCGTTGTCCTGTTGGAATACTCCCTCTGACGGTCAATTACGTGCATGAGGTGAGGTTGGAGAATTTCGTCTCTGTACCTTACAGCCGTTCAATTGCCCGGAACGTGCACTAGGTCTGTTTTGCGGTCATTTGAGATAGCCGCCCACACCATGACACTATCTCCACCGAAACTATCCATTTCCTGAACACAGGAGGAAGACAAACGTTCATTCCGGCGCCTATATACACGTATTCTGTCATCAGGTCTCTGCAGTAGAAAACGAGACTTGTCGCTGAACCAAATTCTTCGCCAGTTTCGGAATGTCCAGCCCCTTTTATGTGTTGCTCCAGCGGACTCTATCACGTCTGGTGTAACGGCGTCAATACCGCTCCGAAATACGGCCTTCTGGGTCTAATGCCATGCTGTCGAAATCAGTTGCGGACTGTTTGTGAGCTGATTCTTCGCAATCCAGGTATTTCGGCTGCAGTGGTTGATGCGGCAACGGTTCGATTCCGTAGATGAGAGACCCGGATGTACCGATCTTGCCCAGGAGTAGCTATGCGAGGTCTTCCACTCCTTTGGTGGTCATTCGTTGAACCAGTTTGTTGGAATCTGTTCCATTGCCTGGACAAGGTGCTCTGGTTATCATGCAGAGTTCGTGCTACCTCATTTTGGGACTCTCCGGCTTGGAGACGACCGATTGCGATATTTCGAGTGCCGGGAACTATCCTTGGCATGACAGCATATCAACTTAGTAATAGAAGTCAAGCTTCAAACTTGGTCCTTTTATACGCTTTAGTTTAACAGTTGAATTAACCACGAGATGCCCGTGAAAAACGCTACCGAATTTTCGGTGTGATGCATAGCATATTCATTTTTCAGAGGCGCTGTGCACATGTGGTAGAGAGTCAAATCTAATGAACAGGCATTTATAATTTAAAACTTACCTTTAAAAAATCAATGATTAAATTGGCCATTTAATTTTAGCTGGTAAATCGCAGAATTTGCATTTTGCGAAATAAAAGTGGGTTATGCGTTTCTTTTTTTGAACAGTATAGAAATAACCTAAAAAACAACTATAAAAAAAACTAAACAAAGCAAAAAACAAACAAACAAACAAACAAACAAACAAACAAACAAACAAACAAAACAAAACAAAACAAAACAAGAACAAAAACAAAACAAACAAAAAAGAAGAAAAAATGTTTAGACGTCAAATAAGGACTTTCTAGGTTTAATCAGCTGTAGAATCTTATATTTATGACATAATTCCATCTTTAAATAATTCATTTTTAGATAAGATCAATTATGTATTGAAATACAGATATTGACTGACTATAAACTGTTTAGACATACCTATCACGTGCTTGTCAATGTTCATGACGTGTGTTGACAACTAGTATTATTCACAATTCCGCACACATCAGACCCCGCCTTTGAAATCTATTGAATTATCTTCATACACAGGATATACCAGTATTATCAACGAATTGTTTATTTTTTAAAGCAGTTTTATGAAAGGAAAAAAAATCAAATTTCATTACGTAATTATCACTTATATAAACCACTGTGACTCTTTCAGAGGAACATACATGATACATATGAGGTTTGATATCACTTTAAGACACATTATACATACTATTTAAACTATAATTAGATACACAGTTGTTGATTTAATAAAATTGTGTGTTGGAATTTTACAAAAGAAATTTAATATCACTTTAAACACACACATACCAAAGGGAAACCAGAAGTCGTAAATCAGAAAATAACAGACAGTACAATGGTCAAAAGAAAATCAGGACAAAAGGATAATAGATTTTAAATCACAAAGCCATAAACATGTATCTAAATAATCAAAACTCAAAGTGGTAAAAAAAAATTATATTGCATATGAAAACACAACAATCTATATTTAATAAATCAACCGTAACTTTACATATCCATATCCGAAAACGTTTAATTTTTAAAGTTCTCGTTTCTCAATAGATAACAATTAACCTGTTTAGTATACTAGTATGGCTCAGTCAGTATCAAAACCATGCGAGATATGCATGGGGGGCCCAGGATCAGAATTTTGTATAGACTGTGAGCAATATTTTTGCATGCAATGTAAATCTTTACATAAGAGGATGAAAGCAACAAAAAATCACGAGTTTCAAAGTAGTGAAAATGTCGTCCCGGAAGTAAAATTGAGATGTGAAGAACATAAAGAAGATTTTATTTTTCGCTGTGACAATTGTGCAATTTCGGTTTGCGTACAATGTGTCACCGGCAAGCACAAGGGCCACACAGTGTCCAGTATTAATGAGTTTATTTCCGGCCTTAAGAAAACGGTCAGAAATGAAATGAAGTCGAAATTGGATGTGTTCCAAACAAATGAAAAGCAGATAGAGGAAGGTCTTACTACTTTTGACCTGAGTGTAACCTCTGTTATAAAGGCATTAACAGAAAAGGGGTTAATATTAAAAGCAATGATTGACCGCCATATCGAGAAGATGATCGCGACATTGAGAGAGAAAGCAAAGCAAGAAAAAGAACCACTAACGAAGATGCTGTTGGAAAACAAACAGTTATTGGAGCAGGCAAAGGAGCTAGAGAAAAGGGAAAACAAGATACGACAATCCAGAGAAGATGCTTCTATCATTCAACATCTGCAGACATTAAATGATGATATAACAAAGCTGTCTATAGTGCCTTTACCAGTATTGCACTCTGTTAAATACAGCACCAGGACAACAAGTGATTCTGATGTTGAGCAGTTGATTGGAACATACAGCCTGAGGTAAGTAGATGTATACCGATTCACATTTAATCACACTGAGTGTCATTAACATGATTCATGTAATTATAATATAAAACACTCAATCAATTGTTGATAATTTCTGTTAACTAAAGGTAAAACCTGAGTATTCCGACATCCTGTCCAATCCGACACATTTCCCTGGTACCTTGGTGTTTCGGATTAGACAGGTTATACTGTAATACTGTCGATTACCAGTATTATATCCACCCAACATTGTATCCGAACGGTAAGTAACTGTAGGTACATGTAGGATACGAGTACAACGCCTGTACTTGTGAGTTTTACATGTATGACAATATTCTTGGTCTTACTACCAGTTTGTTTGGGAATTTGTATCGTACTGTTGTGCTCATCGTCAGTAACCCACAGATGATCACGCTCCATATACTCTCCACAAGTTAACAATAAAAAAAAGAAAAAACAAAAACAAAAACTTAAAACGATGGCAGTAGGCCTAGGCGGTATATCATATTTAAATATTTAAAGCCCTTTTTCACCTTGCTAGATAAAGCTTTAAGATATGACTAATAATATCTGAGTAACACTCATGTATGGGTTGAAATAAATATATTGATCGTGTTATTTATCTTTGTGTATTTTATGATGTAGTTTTGTAATTACAATCACTTAAAAATAAAATCTACATTGATCGTAGACATCTACTGTTTTATATGCATGTGTGTTATAATTACAATACATGGTATTTTCTTGACACATAACAGTGTTATATATACACGTAAATGATTTTTTATAAATTAAACCTTCAATACAAATTTCATATTACATTGTTATTGAATATTCTTTACATGCTTGAGTTTTTGATTGTCTCCATATTTGCTATGCTTGGTGGTCGAGTTTTTCAACAGAATCGGCATTCCTACAGTTACTAACCGTGCTCCTCTTTTCGCCGACATGTTTCTGTATTCCTACGCGCAATACTTGATACCGGGGATTTTGAAGCTAGTCCAACCCTTTAATTTCAAATTGCACCATATAGATGGTGTCCTTTCACTAAATACTTCTAAGTTTGGTGATAATAAACCCTTTGATCTTGATATAAATGATACCATATATACAGAACGGTCCTCTTATTCCTTCACCTACACCTCAAAATTGATAGTTAAGAAACACAATTTACGCATTTTCTATTTGTGAAGTTTCCATTTATATGCAATAACTTTCCAGCAGCACTTGCATATTATGGATTATATATCTCTCAGTTGACCCGATATTCTAGAGCTTGTTCTTCCTATCACGATGTCATTGATAGAGAATTGCTGTAAATAATTAAGCTACTGAACCAAGGATTTGCATAGGTTATGTTGAAGTCATCACTTTGAAAATGTTATGGTCACCACCATGACTTGGTTAACAGCTACGGAATGTCTTTATCAGAAGATAATGTTTGTGTTCCGTTTGTCGTAATCACAATTCAGTTCCTTCCTCATTCAAAATTTGTCACCATGATTGTTAAAAGAGCAACACGACGGGTACAACATATGGAAGAGGAACTACTGTCTCTTCCGGAGCACTGAGTTTAATCCCGCTTTTTATTGGGGTTCTCTTTACTCGATCTTTAGTTTTGTGTGTAGTTTTGTAGATCGTTGTTTTTCTTTTGTCCTAATTATCTTGGTCATTATATTGCCTGCCCTTCTTCCAGTTACGGCTTCTTTTTTCCTCTTTGGCATCATCAAACCTTTCTTTTGTTGGTTTCATTAACTTTCTAGCACTCTGAATTATGCTTTCCTTGGCTACCTATTTGAAAAAGGGAAACAAGGGTCGTTGTTAGTTACTATCCAACGCGTATTGACAATGTGAGTAGAATTGTGAGTGAATAATAAGTGACAGAGACTGCGTACTCTTCGCGAGTACCTTGGTTAAGTCCTGTTTTTGGTAGGGTACGTGTTGTTCAGTTGCTTATTTGTCTGTGTTGTGGGTTTTTTGGTCTTCGTCTGGTGATTTGTGTAACCAATGTTGACAGTGTCTCTGGATTGTCCATTCCTCATTTGTCCTTCGGTTTTCTCTTGCGTTTATTGATGAAACTTTGCTTGAGAGTTTGACAACAACCTTATGTTGTGACGAAATGGCTCCCAGATTTGGGGACTGACCTCCTACATTATACCGTACATTCACACACCCTCCCCCCTTGTAGAAGGTGAGTGAAAGTCAGTCGAAAGATAGTCCAAGTTGATATGATGTTTAATGATACATATCACAATTAACAAAGTGTCAGCTGACAGGATATGTATTTATATAATTAGGCACTAATATTAATTAAATAGATGGAGGTTATGAGTTGTCTTTATTAGAAATTATTTACAGTTCCTAGTTATTATAATGATAATTAAGACGAAGGTTCATCTACCTCAGACATAGGTAACTTTAACTGATTTCGGTTACCCTGTTTATTCTCTTTAGTTTTCGTGCTCTTAGGGACATATATAAATCATCAGGCTTTCCACTTTTTTACTTTTGAATGATATTCCAGAAAAGCGTCATGCGCACTACATTAGATGTCTAGCATTTGCTTGAAAGTATATTGATAAGATAGGTGAGATAGCGTTATTGTTATTTAACAAATGACTAACTTGTCTGCAATGTAATGGCAAGAACAGACAGCATTTTGATGCTATGATATCCATTTAGTACAATATCAACACGTTTAACTGGACTGCTAGTGATAGCTCATTGAAGAAAGAGTACAGTGATAAATATCACTCCGTGGCGATAAATAGACAAATGAGATACACATATCGTATGTGTTAGAAGGCGTCTATAGTTATAATAACAAGACAAGTTATATACACACAATATGTCTCCATGAAATGATTCCATTATTATCTTGACAAGATACGGAAGTATGGTTGACCGAACCTAATCTAGAAAAACTAGAATATATCAAAATTGTCGAAGTTATTGTCAATAGAGACGGTAATTCGAAGAAAGGACAGACAGGAAAATATCAAATAACGAAAAGACAAAACTAATAGTCCATTACACTTTACACAAAATACTAAAACAATAGTCCATAAAACATAACACAAAATACTAAAACAATAGTCCATGAAGCATAACACAAAATACTAAAACAATAGTCCATAAAACATAACACAAAATACAAAAACAATAGTCCATAAAACATAACACAAAATACTAAAACAATAGTCCATAAAACATTACACAAAATACTAAAACAATAGTCCATACAACATTACACAAAATACTAAAACAACAGTCCATAAAACATAACACAAAATACTAAAACAATAGTCCATAAAACATTACACAAAATACTAAAACAATAGTCCATAAAACATTGCACAAAATACTAAAACAACAGTCCATAAAACATAACACAAAATACTAAAGCAATAGTCCATAAAACATTACACAAAATACTAAAACAATAGTCCATAAAACATTACACAAAATACTAAAACAATAGTGCATAAAACATTACACAAATTACTAAAACAACAGTCCATAAAACATTACACAAAATACTAAAACAACAGTCCATAAAACATTACACAAAATACTAAAACAACAGTCCATAAAACATTACACAAAATACTAAAACAATAGTCCATGAAGCATACCACAAAATACAAAAACAATAGTCCATAAAACATAACACAAAATACAAAAACAATAGTCCATAAAACATAACACAAAATACAAAAACAATAGTCCATAAAACATAACACAAAATACTAAAACTATAGTCCATAAAACATTACACAAAATACAAAAACAATAGTCCATAAAACATTACACAAATTACTAAAACAACAGTCCATAAAACATTACACAAAATACTAAAACAACAGTCCATAAAACATTACACAAAATACTAAAACAACAGTCCATAAAACATAACACAAAATACTAAAACAACAGTCCATAAAACATTACACAAAATACTAAAACAATAGTCCATAAAACATGACACAAAATAATAAAACAACAGTCCATAAAACATGACACAAAATACTAAAACAATAGTCCATAAAACATTACACAAAATAATAAAACAACAGTCCATAAAACATTACACAAAATACTAAAACAATAGTCCATAAAATATTACACAAAATACTAAAACAATAGTCCATAAAATATTACACAAAATACTAAAACAACAGTCCATAAAACATGACACAAAATACTAAAACAACAGTCCATAAAACATTACACAAAATACTAAAACAACAGTCCATAAAACATGACACAAAATAATAAAACAACAGTCCATAAAACATGACACAAAATACTAAAACAACAGTCCATAAAACATAACACAAAATACTAAAACAACAGTCCATAAAACATTACACAAAATACTAAAACAATAGTCCATAAAACATTACACAAAATACTAAAACAACAGTCCATAAAACATGACACAAAATACTAAAACAACAGTCCATAAAACATGACACAAAATACTAAAACAATAGTCCATAAAACATAACACAAAATACTAAAACAACAGTCCATAAAACATTACACAAAATACTAAAACAATAGTCCATAACACATTACACAAAATACTAAAACAACAGTCCATAAAACATTACACAAAATACTAAAACAACAGTCCATAAAACATGACACAAAATAATAAAACAACAGTCCATAAAATATTACACAAAATACTAAAACAATAGTCCATAAAACATTACACAAAATACTAAAACAATAGTCCATAAAACATAACACAAAATACTAAAACAACAGTCCATAAAACATGACACAAAATAATAAAACAACAGTCCATAAAATATTACACAAAATACTAAAACAATAGTCCATAAAACATTACACAAAATACTAAAACAATAGTCCATAAAACATTACACAAAATACTAAAGCAATAGTCCATAAAACATTACACAAAATACTAAAACAACAGTCCATAAAACATGACACAAAATACTAAAACAACAGTCCATAAAACATTACACAAAATACTAAAACAATAGTCCATAAAACATTACACAAAATACTAAAACAACAGTCCATAAAACATTACACAAAATACTAAATCAATAGTCCATAAAACATTACACAAAATACTAAAACAATAGTCCATAAAACATTACACAAAATAGAAAACTAATAGTCCATAAAACATAACACAAAACACTATAGCCATAGTCCATAAAACATTACACAAAATAATAAAGCAATAGTCCATAAAACATTACACAAAATACAAAACCAATAGTCCATAAAACATTACACAAAATACTAAAACAATAGTCCATAAAACATAACACAAAATACTAAAGCAATAGTCCATAAAACATAACACAAAATACAAAACCAATAGTCCATAAAACAAAGCACAAAATACTAAAACAATAGTCCATAAAACATAACACAAAATACTAAAACAATAGTCCATAAAACATAACACAAAATACTAAAGCAATAGTCCATAAAACATTACACAAAATACTAAAACAATAGTCCATAAAACATTACACAAATTACTAAAACAATAGTCCATAAAACATTACACAAAATACTAAAACAATAGTCCATAAAACATTACACAAAATAATAAAACAACAGTTCATAAAACATTACACAAAATACTAAAACAACAGTCCATAAAACATTACACAAAATACTAAAACAATAGTCCATAAAACATTACACAAAATACTAAAACAACAGTCCATAAAACATTACACAAAATAGAAAACTAATAGTCCATAAAACATAACACAAAACACTATAGCCATAGTCCATAAAACATTACACAAAATAATAAAGCAACAGTCCATAAAACATTACACAAAATACAAAACCAATAGTCCATAAAACATTACACAAAATACTAAAACAATAGTCCATTGAACATAACACAAAATACTAAAACAATAGTCCATAAAACACAACACAAAATACAAAAACAATAGTCCATAAAACATAACACAAAATACTAAAACAACAGTCCATAAAACACAACACAAAATACTAAAGCAATAGTCCATAAAACATAACACAAAATACAAAAACAACAGTCCATAAAACATTACACAAAATACTAAAACAATAGTCCATAAAACATTACACAAAATACAAAAACAACAGTCCATAAAACATTACACAAAATACTAAAACAACAGTCCATAAAACATTACACAAAATACTAAAACAATAGTCCATAAAACATTACACAAAATACTAAAACAATAGTCCATAAAACATTACACAAAATAGAAAACTAATAGTCCATAAAACATAACACAAAACACTATAGCCATAGTCCATAAAACATTACACAAAATAATAAAGCAACAGTCCATAAAACATTACACAAAATACAAAACCAATAGTCCATAAAACATTACACAAAATACTAAAACAATAGTCCATAAAACATAACACAAAATACTAAAGCAATAGTCCATAAAACATAACACAAAATACAAAACCAATAGTCCATAAAACATAACACAAAATACTAAAACAATAGTCCATAAAACATAACACAAAATACTAAAACAATAGTCCATAAAACATAACACAAAATACTAAAGCAATAGTCCATAAAACATTACACAAAATACTAAAACAATAGTCCATAAAACATTACACAAATTACTAAAACAACAGTCCATAAAACATTACACAAAATACTAAAACAACAGTTCATAAAACATTACACAAAATACTAAAACAACAGTCCATAAAACATTACACAAAATACTAAAACAATAGTCCATAAAACATTACACAAAATACTAAAACAACAGTCCATAAAACATTACACAAAATACTAAAACAACAGTCCATAAAACATTACACAAAATACTAAAACAACAGTCCATAAAACATTACACAAAATACTAAAACAATAGTCCATAAAACATTACACAAAATACTAAAACAATAGTCCATAAAACATTACACAAAATAGAAAACTAATAGTCCATAAAACATAACACAAAACACTATAGCCATAGTCCATAAAACATTACACAAAATAATAAAGCAACAGTCCATAAAACATTACACAAAATACAAAACCAATAGTCCATAAAACATTACACAAAATACTAAAACAATAGTCCATAAAACATTACACAAAATACTAAAACAACAGTCCATAAAACATTACACAAAATACTAAAACAACAGTCCATAAAACATTACACAAAATACTAAAACAATAGTCCATAAAACATTACACAAAATAGAAAACTAATAGTCCATAAAACATAACACAAAACACTATAGCCATAGTCCATAAAACATTACACAAAATAATAAAGCAACAGTCCATAAAACATTACACAAAATACTAAAACAATAGTCCATAAAACATTACACAAAATACTAAAACAACAGTCCATAAAACACAACACAAAATACTAAAACAATAGTCCATAAAACATTACACAAAATATTAAAACAACAGTCCATAAAACATTACACAAAATACTAAAACAATAGTCCATAAAACATTACACAAAATACTAAAACAATAGTCCATAAAACATTACACAAAATACTAAAACAACAGTCCATAAAACATTACACAAAATACTAAAACAATAGTCCATAAAACATTACACAAAATACTAAAACAACAGTCCATAAAACATTACACAAAATACTAAAACAACAGTCCATAAAACATTACACAAAATACTAAAACAACAGTCCATAAAACATTACACAAAATACTAAAACAATAGTCCATAAAACATTACACAAAATACTAAAACAACAGTCCATAAAACATTACACAAAATACTAAAACAATAGTCCATAAAACATTACACAAAATAGAAAACTAATAGTCCATAAAACATAACACAAAACATTATAGCCATAGTCCATAAAACATTACACAAAATAATAAAGCAACAGTCCATAAAACATTACACAAAATACAAAACCAATAGTCCATAAAACATTACACAAAATACTAAAACAATAGTCCATTGAACATAACACAAAATACTAAAACAATAGTCCATAAAACACAACACAAAATACTAAAGCAATAGTCCATAAAACATTACACAAAATACTAAAACAACAGTCCATAAAACATTACACAAAATACTAAAACAACAGTCCATAAAACATTACACAAAATACTAAATCAACAGTCCATAAAACATTACACAAAATACTAAAACAATAGTCCATAAAACATTACACAAAATACTAAAACAACAGTCCATAAAACATTACACAAAATACAAAACCAATAGTCCATAAAACATTACACAAAATACTAAAACAATAGTCCATAAAACATGACACAAAATACTAAAACAATAGTCCATAAAACACAACACAAAATACTAAAACAATAGTCCATAAAACATTACACAAAATACTAAAACAATAGTCCATAAAACATTACACAAAATACTAAAACAACAGTCCATAAAACATTACACAAAATACTAAAACAATAGTCCATAAAACATTACACAAAATACTAAAACAATAGTCCATAAAACATTACACAAAATACTAAAACAACAGTCCATAAAACATTACACAAAATACTAAAACAACAGTCCATAAAACATTACACAAAATACTAAAACAATAGTCCATAAAACATTACACAAAATACTAAAACAACAGTCCATAAAACATTACACAAAATACTAAAACAATAGTCCATAAAACATTACACAAAATAGAAAACTAATAGTCCATAAAACATAACACAAAACATTATAGCCATAGTCCATAAAACATTACACAAAATAATAAAGCAACAGTCCATGAAACATTACACAAAATACAAAACCAATAGTCCATAAAACATTACACAAAATACTAAAACAATAGTCCATTGAACATAACACAAAATACTAAAACAATAGTCCATAAAACACAACACAAAATACTAAAGCAATAGTCCATAAAACATTACACAAAATACTAAAACAACAGTCCATAAAACATTACACAAAATACTAAATCAACAGTCCATAAAACATTACACAAAATACTAAAACAATAGTCCATAAAACATTACACAAAATACTAAAACAATAGTCCATAAAACATTACACAAAATAGAAAACTAATAGTCCATAAAACATAACACAAAACACTATAGCCATAGTCCATAAAACATTACACAAAATAATAAAGCAACAGTCCATAAAACATTACACAAAATACAAAACCAATAGTCCATAAAACATTACACAAAATAATAAAACAATAGTCCATAAAACATAACACAAAATACAAAACCAATAGTCCATAAAACAAAGCACAAAATATTAAAACAATAGTCCATAAAACATAACACAAAATACTAAAACAATAGTCCATAAAACATAACACAAAATACTAAAGCAATAGTCCATAAAACATTACACAAAATACTAAAACAATAGTCCATAAAACATTACACAAATTACTAAAACAACAGTCCATAAAACATTACACAAAATACTAAAACAACAGTCCATAAAACATTACACAAAATACTAAAACAATAGTCCATAAAACATTACACAAAATACTAAAACAACAGTCCATAAAACATTACACAAAATACTAAAACAACAGTCCATAAAACATTACACAAAATACTAAAACAACAGTCCATAAAACATTACACAAAATACTAAAACAACAGTCCATAAAACATTACACAAAATACTAAAACAATAGTCCATAAAACATTACACAAAATAGAAAACTAATAGTCCATAAAACATAACACAAAACACTATAGCCATAGTCCATAAAACATTACACAAAATAATAAAGCAACAGTCCATAAAACATTACACAAAATACAAAACCAATAGTCCATAAAACATTACACAAAATACTAAAACAATAGTCCATAAAACATAACACAAAATACTAAAGCAATAGTCCATTGAACATAACACAAAATACTAAAGCAATAGTCCATAAAACACAACACAAAATACTAAAACAATAGTCCATAAAACATGACACAAAATACAAAAACAATAGTCCTTAAAACATGACACAAAATAAAAAAACAATAGTCCATAAAACATAACACAAAATACAAAAACAATAGTCCATAAAATATAACACAAAATACTAAAACAACAGTCCATAAAACATAACACAAAATACTGAAACAATAGTCCATAAAACATAACACAAAATACTAAAACAATAGTCCATAAAACACAACACAAAATACTAAAACAATAGTCCATAAAACATGACACAAAATACAAAAACAATAGTCCATAAAACATGACACAAAATACAAAAACAATAGTCCATAAAACATAACACAAAATACAAAAACAATAGTCCATAAAACATAACACAAAATACTAAAACAAAAGTCCATAAAACATAACACAAAATACTAAAACAATAGTCCATAAAACACTACACAAAATACTAAAACAATAGTCCATAAAACTTAACACAAATTACTAAAACAATAGTCCATAAAACATAACACAAAATACTAAAACAAAAGTCCATAAAACATTACACAAAATACTAAAACAATAGTCCATAAAACATTACACAAAATACAAAACCAATAGTCCATAAAACACCACACAAAATACTAAAACAATAGTCCATAAAACATAACACAAAATACTAAAACAACAGTCCATAAAACATAACACAAAATACTAAAACAATAGTCCATAAAACATTACACAAAATACTAAAACAACAGTCCATAAAACATAACACAAAATACTAAAACAATAGTCCATAAAACATAACACAAAATACTAAAACAATAGTCCATAAAACAGGACACAAAATACAAAAACAATAGTCCATAAAACATAACACAAAATACTAAAACAATAGTCCATAAAACATGACACAAAATACAAAAACAATAGTCCATAAAACATTACACAAAATACTAAAACAATAGTCCATAAAACATTACACAAAATACTAAAACAATAGTCCATAAAAGATAACACAAAATACTAAAACAATAGTCCATAAAACATTACACAAAATACTAAAACAACAGTCTATAGAACATAACACAAAATACTAAAACAACAGTCCATAAAACATTACACAAAATACTAAAACAACAGTCCATAAAACATTACACAAAATACTAAAACAATAGTCCATAAAACATGACACAAAATACAAAAACAATAGTCCATAAAACATAACACAAAATACTAAAACAATAGTCCATAAAACACAACACAAAATACTAAAACAATAGTCCATAAAACATTACACAAAATACAAAAACAATAGTCCATAAAACATAACACAAAATACTAAAGCAATAGTCCATAAAACATTACACAAAATAATAAAGCAACAGTCCATAAAACATAACACAAAATACTAAAACAATAGTCCATAAAACACAACACAAAATACTAAAACAATAGTCCATAAAACATGACACAAAATACAAAAACAATAGTCCATAAAACATGACACAAAATATAAAAACAATAGTCCATAAAACATAACACAAAATACAAAAACAATAGTCCATAAAATATAACACAAAATACTAAAGCAAAAGTCCATAAAACATTACACAAAATACTAAAACAATAGTCCATAGAACATAACACAAAATACTAAAACAACAGTCCATAAAACATAACACAAAATACTAAAACAATAGTCCATAAAGCATGACACAAAATACTAAAACAATAATCCATAAAACACAACACAAAATACTAAAACAATAGTCCATAAAACACAACACAAAATACTTAAACAATAGTCCATAAAACATGACACAAAATACAAAAACAATAGTCCATAAAACATAACACAAAATACTAAAACAACAGTCCATAAAACATTACACAAAATACTAAAACAATAGTCCATAGAACATAGCACAAAATACAAAAACAATAGTCCATAAAACATAACACAAAATACTAAAACAATAGTCCATAAAACATTACACAAAATACTAAAGCAATAGTCCATAAAACATGACACAAAATACAAAAACAATAGTCCATAAAACATGACACAAAATATAAAAACAATAGTCCATAAAACATAACACAAAATACTAAAACAATATTCCATAAAACATAACACAAAATACTAAAACAATAGTCCATAAAACACAACACAAAATACTAAAACAATAGTCCATAAAACATAACACAAAATACTAAAACAATAGTCCATAAAACATTACACAAAATACTAAAGCAATAGTCCATAAAACATGACACAAAATACAAAAACAATAGTCCATAAAACATGACACAAAATACAAAAACAATAGTCCATAAAACATAACACAAAATACAAAAACAATAGTCCATAAAACATAGCACAAAATACAAAAACAATAGTCCATAAAACATAACACAAAATACTAAAACAATAGTCCATAAAACATGACACAAAATACAAAAACAATAGTCCATAAAACATAACACAAAATACTAAAACAATAGTCCATAAAACATTACACAAAATACTAAAACAATAGTCCATAAAACATGACACAAAATACAAAAACAATAGTCCATAAAACATAACACAAAATACTAAAACAATAGTCCATAAAACATTACACAAAATACTAAAACAACAGTCCATAGAACATAGCACAAAATACTTAATCAATAGTCCATAAAACATTACACAAAATAGAAAACTAATAGTCCATAAAACATAACACAAAATACTAAAACAATAGTCCATAAAACACAACACAAAATACTAAAACAATAGTCCATAAAACATAACACAAAATACTAAAACAATAGTCCATAAAACATAGCACAAAATACTAAAACAATAGTCCATAAAACATGACACAAAATACAAAAACAATAGTCCATAAAACATGACACAAATATAAAAACAATAGTCCATAAAACATAACACAAAATACAAAAACAATAGTCCATAAAACATAACACAAAATACTAAAGCAACAGTCCATTGAACATAACACAAAATACTAAAACAATAGTCCATAAAACATTACACAAAATACTAAAACAATAGTCCATAAAACATGACACAAAATACAAAAACAATAGTCCATAAAACATAACACAAAATACTAAAACAATAGTCCATAAAACATTACACAAAATACTAAAACAACAGTCCATAAAACATTACACAAAATACTAAAACAATAGTCTATAGAACATAACACAAAATACTAAAACAATAGTCCATAGAACATTACACAAAATACTAAAACAATAGTCCATAAAACATAACACAAAATACTAAAACAATAGTCCATAAAACATTACACAAAATACTAAAACAACAGTCCATAAAACATGACACAAAATACAAAAACAATAGTCCATAAAACATGACACAAAATATAAAAACAATAGTCCATAAAACATAACACAAAATACAAAAACAATAGTCCATAAAACATAACACAAAATACTAAAGCAAAAGTCCATAAAACATTACACAAAATACTAAAACAACAGTCCATAAAACATTACACAAAATACTAAAACAACAGTCCATAAAACACAACACAAAATACTAAAACAATAGTCCATAAAACATGACACAAAATACAAAAACAATAGTCCATAAAACATAACACAAAATACTAAAACAATAGTCCATAAAACATTACACAAAATACTAAAACAACAGTCCATAAAACACAACACAAAATACTAAAACAATAGTCCATAAAACATTACACAAAATACTAAAACAATAGTCCATAAAACATGACACAAAATACAAAAACAATAGTCCATAAAACATAACACAAAATACTAAAACAATAGTCCATAAAACATTACACAAAATACAAAAACAATAGTCCATAAAACATAACACAAAATACTAAAACAATAGTCCATAAAACACAACACAAAATACTAAAACAATAGTCCATAAAACATGACACAAAATACAAAAACAATAGTCCATAAAACATAACACAAAATACTAAAACAATAGTCCATAAAACATTACACAAAATACTAAAACAACAGTCCATAAAACATTACACAAAATACTAAAACAATAGTCTATAGAACATAACACAAAATACTAAAACAATAGTCCATAGAACATAGCACAAAATACTTAATCAATAGTCCATAAAACATTACACAAAATAGAAAACTAATAGTCCATAAAACATAACACAAAACACTATAGCCATAGTCCATAAAACATTACACAAAATAATAAAGCAACAGTCCATAAAACATTACACAAAATAATAAAGCAACAGTCCATAAAACATAACACAAAATACTAAAACAATAGTCCATAAAACATGACACAAAATACTAAAACAATAGTCCATTGAACATAACACAAAATACTAAAACAATAGTCCATAAAACACAACACAAAATACTAAAACAATAGTCCATAAAACATGACACAAAATACAAAAACAATAGTCCATAAAACATGACACAAAATACAAAAACAATAGTCCATAAAACATAACACAAAATACAAAAACAATAGTCCATAAAACATTACACAAAATACTAAAACAATAGTCCATAAAACACTACACAAAATACTAAAACAATAGTCTATAAAACATAACACAAAATACTAAAACAATAGTCCATAAAACATAACACAAAATACTAAAGCAATAGTCCATAAAACACAACACAAAATACTAAAACAATAGTCCATAAAACATGACACAAAATACTAAAACAATAGTCCATAAAACATAACACAGAATACTAAAACAATAGTCCATAAAACATAACACAAAATACAAAAACAATAGTCCATAAAACATAACACAAAATACTAAAACAATAGTCCATAAAACATTACACAAAATACTAAAACAACAGTCCATAAAACATTACACAAAATACTAAAACAATAGTCCATAGAACATAGCACAAAATACTTAATCAATAGTCCATAAAACATTACACAAAATAGAAAACTAATAGTCCATAAAACATAACACAAAACACTATAGCCATAGTCCATAAAACATTACACAAAATAATAAAGCAATAGTCCATAAAACATAACACAAAATACTAAAACAATAGTCCATTGAACATAACACAAAATACAAAAACAATAGTCCATAAAACATTACACAAAATACTAAAACAATAGTCCATAAAACATGACACAAAAAACTAAAGCAATAGTCCATAAAACATAACACAAAATACTAAAACAATAGTCCATAAAACATGACACAAAATACAAAAACAATAGTCCATAAAACATGACACAAAATACTAAAACAATAGTCCATAAAACACAACACAAAATACTAAAACAATAGTCCATAAAACACAACGCAAAATACTAAAACAATAGTCCATAAAACATGACACAAAATACTAAAACAATAGTTCATAAAACATGACACAAAATACAAAAACAACAGTCCATAAAACATAACACAAAATACTAAAACAATAGTCCATAAAACATAACACAAAATACTAAAACAATAGTCCATAAAACATAACACAAAATACTAAAACAACAGTCCATAAAACATAACACAAAATACTAAAACAATAGTCCATAAAACATTACACAAATTACTAAAACAATAGTCCATAAAACACAACACAAAATACTAAAACAATAGTCCATAAAACATGACACAAAATACAAAAACAATAGTCCATAAAACATAACACAAAATACTAAAACAATAGTCCATAAAACATTACACAAAATACTAAAACAACAGTCCATAAAACATTACACAAAATACTAAAACAATAGTCCATAAAACATTACACAAAATACTAAAACAATAGTCCATAGAACATAGCACAAAATACTTAATCAATAGTCCATAAAACATTACACAAAATAGAAAACTAATAGTCCATAAAACATAACACAAAACACTATAGCCATAGTCCATAAAACATTACACAAAATAATAAAGCAACAGTCCATAAAACATTACACAAAATAATAAAGCAACAGTCCATAAAACATAACACAAAATACTAAAACAATAGTCCATAAAACATGACACAAAATACTAAAACAACAGTCCATAAAACATAGCACAAAATACTAAAACAATAGTCCATTGAACATAACACAAAATACTAAAACAATAGTCCATAAAACATAACACAAAATACTAAAACAATAGTCCATAAAACATTACACAAAATACTAAAACAATAGTCCATAAAACACAACACAAAATACTAAAACAATAGTCCATAAAACATGACACAAAATACTAAAACAATAGTCCATAGAACATAGCACAAAATACTTAATCAATAGTCCATAAAACATTACACAAAATAGAAAACTAATAGTCCATAAAACATAACACAAAACACTATAGCCATAGTCCATAAAACATTACACAAAATAATAAAGCAACAGTCCATAAAACATAACACAAAATACTAAAACAATAGTCCATTGAACATAACACAAAATACAAAAACAATAGTCCATAAAACATTACACAAAATACTAAAACAATAGTCCATAAAACATGACACAAAAAACTAAAACAATAGTCCATAAAACATAACACAAAATACTAAAACAATAGTCCATAAAACATGACACAAAATACAAAAACAATAGTCCATAAAACATGACACAAAATACTAAAACAATAGTCCATAAAACACAACACAAAATACTAAAACAATAGTCCATAAAACACAACGCAAAATACTAAAACAATAGTCCATAAAACATGACACAAAATACTAAAACAATAGTTCATAAAACATGACACAAAATACAAAAACAACAGTCCATAAAACATAACACAAAATACTAAAACAATAGTCCATAAAACATAACACAAAATACTAAAACAATAGTCCATAAAACATAACACAAAATACTAAAGCAATAGTCCATAAAACATTACACAAAATACTAAAACAATAGTCCATAAAACATTACACAAAATACTAAAACGTAGATATCTTATTTAAAGCGCATGACTCGTTTCTTGATTAACCTGAGTGAGGAATGCTCACAATCAAAAGATTGGAAAGATAAATAATATTGGAAGGAAGTAAATAAAAGGGCGAAAGCAAGATAGCCAAAAGTGTCAAAGGTCTCTTAAGCCTGAAGGAGAAGAAACTTAGTTTTAATAATAAATACATTATTTAGGAACTGTAAAGTGCAATAATAGAGATATCTAGTAAACCATATCAGTGACGAAACACTGACTACTGAGACGATACTAAAGATTGAACAGCACGAATACCACTAAAATACGGGGATTAGCTACGGGAGGGTAAGCAGTCCCTGTTTCACAAATTACAACCGTCGTGTACTTTATGCTAACTATCCAGTGATAAGTCATCAACGAGGAACGAATGGAATTATAATTCAACAGTAAATATCCAATTATATGTGTTAGTTATAAAACCAGAGAAATATGTAATAATAATCATTATATATAACTTTATCTACAGATCAACTGTAAAAGTAGAGGACGAAAAGCACGGACAGTTATACAGATGCAACAGATGCGGGTTAGTTTTACATAAGATTTACCTATTTTATTTTGTATTTTGTGTCAGAAAGTATTTTTTGCTAATGAGGTCATACACATCGGTGCTATATGTTGTATAACTATTCAATTGTCTAGGTCAAGATGAATCGTCGTATTCTGTAATTAATTTTAATATTTAAATGATCATAGTGTGTGGTGAGATATCTTAAAAGATACATGTATTGCTAACGGTGCTTTCTATCCAGGCAAGAGGATACATGATCAAGTTATAATGTTGTTTTTTTATTGACATAAACAAAGTCACACACTCTCCTCTTCCTATTTGATATTACTTTGATACGTTTTCTGGATTTGGTAAAAAAAAAGTCACCACTGATCAATATATGAACATAACTCCTAGACCAAGAATATTCTTTCAAATGTCTGAAGTTTGTCCAGTGTAGATAATCGGAGCGTTATCAATATATCACAATATTACTATAATTTATCATGTTCTCGTCGAGAATGATAGAAACCTAGGATATGTTACATATATAAAGTAACACGGCGAGTGTCTTATAAAAAGCAGGAACTGCTTATCCTTCACGAGCACGAGAACCTTCCTTTGAAGGTCTGACGGTTGTTGAGTGGAGAGTATCGGAGCGTGATTACTATTGTAGCAGTGATTCCTCCTTCAGCTTGTGGTAAATAAAACACTGAAATATATCTGAGTTCTAATAGGTTCCTTTTCCTCATTATTCATATAATAAGTACGATGATATTTCATCTAAGTTCTAACCCTAATAAAAACAAAAGAATGTCCTTGATTAGACATGATAATAGCAACATGTTAAAAATAAGATACAGGTGTCAAACCACTAATTCACCAATCAGAGCTTAGAACAGATACAAAAGTAGTTCCTTTCGCTTTGTTGTATTGTGACAAATACTGAATGAAATGCAATAATTAAAATTGATAATGGAAGTTGAATATATAAGAAATGTTTGGAGCCCAAATTTGATGCATTTAGTTGTATTTTAAGACCTCTATGGAGGATTTGATGCATGACCTATACATATTAATTTCCCGGGGATAACCGAGCTATTTTTAGAGAAGGTGTTTTCCATAGCCTGGCATTTCACTACAGGACTTTAAACATCCCCTGATATTTTCACAGAACGTAGAGGCATCATGTAAGTTTCAGAAAATATATGGTCTTGGAAAGTTTAAACTTAAGATAAAATGGCCAGGCAGGCTCGCAAAAACACAAATTTAGTAGAAAATGTGAAAGAAATTAATTAGTGGTATTACACCTTACAATGATATGTTTATGTATAGGAAATGTTTACAGTGTATTTCTATCTCTTAAAATAATACAAACTTATTTAACACAACATAATGATAACGGATCATTCTGAGTTCACTCGAATATATGCACAAATACCATTTTACATGTTTATCAGTATGCTATTCACAAATGCACGGTCGCACAGTCATATTGAAGCTGTGACTTCACAATAATGATAATAATAGTAAATGGTTAAATAACACAAATAGCAGCATTAAATTAATGCAGGCAGGAAATTACATGTTTGCAACATAGGCTGCAAGCAGACATTATAACTAAGCATTATAAAGCTAAACTAAACAAAGCAATAAAAAATACAATTAAACCTACCTCACATGAGGTGCGAAGGTCCTCAACTTTAGTTCCATCTAAAGAACAACATTAAAATAATAACTACTGGGTTCTAATAATAACCTCAATCATATTAACTAGGAAAATATTGAGCTATCTCCCATTACAATGCAAAATTTAAAGTATTTGCTTACTTTACTTTAAATCAAAGTTTAAAATCATTAGCACACATTAATTCAGACTGTTAAAAAATACTTTAACATCATTGACATAATGATTTAAGCCATTAACATTATTTATGTTTTTTAATTGCAAACCTTAGATATTAAATTCAGCTAAAAATATGTTTGACCGAATTAATGATTATTTATTGCAATTAGTTAATTTGCTATCTGTCAGTTATCACAATCATACAATCAACATTCTATCTCTCAATTATTCCACATCTTGCAACACTTGCAACTTACACTCAATTTGGGAAATTAGATGATTAAATATTATTTGAATTGGCAAAAGAATGAAAACTGACCTTCAAAACGAAATATCCAATTCCAAGAATGAATTCCAATAAAAAGATTGCCAGAGAAGAAACATGGCTTCCTTAAAGATAACTTCTCAAAAGTGAATTGACCCAAACAATAGAAATAAAGACAAAAGGTTCCCGCCTAAAATAAACTGATCACTGGAATTAAAGAAAGTCATAACAAGAATTGTCACACTTGCATATGGTATCAGACTATAAAGTAAATATTGAATAAAATATACAAGACAATTAAATATTCTTATTTCTAATGCTTATTAATTCAATTGCTAAATTGAATTTTAATATAAATCTACAATAAAAATACAATACAGTTAATAATATCCAAATAAACAAAATATCAAAAATTCCAGCACTATCACACAATATTATTATGTTTTATTCTGTTTTGGACAAGGATGATGGAAATGTAGGAAATGTTATATATATAAGTAACACGGCGAGCGTCTTATAAGAAGTACGAACTGTTTATCCTTCAGGAGATCCTGTGTTCATCCCCGATTTTTGGTGGGGTCCGTGTTGTTGCATATATAAGTAACACGGCGAGTGTCTTATAAGAAGTACGAACTGTTTATCCTTCAGGAGATCTTGTGTTCATCCCCGATTTTTGGTGGGGTCCGTGTTGTTACATATATAAGTAACACGGCGAGTGTCTTATAAGAAGCAGGAACTGTTTATCCTTCAGGAGCTCCTGTGTTCACCCCCGGGTTTTGGTGGCGTCCGTGTTGTTACATATATAGGTAACACGGCGAGTGTCTTATAAGAAGCAGGAACTGTTTATCCTTCAGGAGCTCCTGTGTTCATCCCCGGGTTTTGGTGGGGTCCGTGTTGTTTGTTTATCCTTCAGGAGCTACTGTGTTCATCCCCGGGTTTTGGTGGGGTCAGTGTTGCCCATCTTTGTAGTTTTCTGTGTAAAAGTCAACTTGTAAATAAATAGAAAATGAAGTTTTGATAATAAATCCAACCGGAATAAAACAACACATTGATATTATACAACCGGATCTGATTCGAAACTAACATGTCTAACGTTACCACTTTCTGATTACCCGTTTGGTATCTTCAAGCTCTTCTCTATGTAATCTAAGACTTTGTTTTCAGTTACAATTATACAGACCTCTTTGCTTGTATGTAGCACAGAGTTGTATCTTGTAATATTTTAGTGAGAGAAATATATATTGTCACTGAAATAGTGTTGAAAGTGGCGTTAATCACCACAACCCTCTTTGTTTTTATGTAACACATATATGTATCTTGTAATATTTAAAAAAAAAAGATTTACCACATATCAAGGTTAATTATTAATATTTTGTATATTGCAGATTTGAACAGATTTATTCAGGGTAAGTTTATTATAAGACAATAATACACAATAAACCTATAACAATAGACACAATAAGAAAAGTCTGAAGATACCACAGAGGTAATAAGAAGATGTAAATAACAGATGGACAGAAAATACAATGGTTACAATAATGGATAAAATACCTTGAATGGTCGACAAAACACGAACACCACTAAAAACAAGGAGTGAAATCCAGACGGGTGAGCGATACAATACAATAATCTTAATGTTAGTAAAGTCGTCCTTACTGACAATAAACTCTACATCAATAAAAGATGGACAGACAACATAATTGTCAAAATAAAAGATAAAATTACATTCAATGGTTGACAAAGCACTACACAGAAAATTAAAAGCTCAACACGAACCATGCTACAAACAGAAGGTGAAACCAAGTGAGGAATAATATACAAAAACTTTAATGTTAATAAATGTGTCATTACTGACAGTAAAATCTACATGAACTTAATATAATGATTTTATTGATTTCAGTAGAGTTCAAATGAGAATTAATGTTCATTGCATCCTACAAGTGAAAACAATTGTCTATAATAATAATAATAATAATAATAATAATAATGATAATAAAGGATGCATATCGTGGTCTCAACGAAGGAAGACTGGATGATTGGTGTCTTCACTTGGAGATCTACCATAAAACAATATTAATGTTTAGAGAATAATAATAAATATAAAAATAAAAATAAAGTGACACCCTTGGTCCTTATTATCTACTAATACATATATAGATAATCAGATGCATTTACAGACTATAAATCATATCTGCTGTTAATATAAACATAAAGTTAATACAGACATATATGTGATCTAACTATATATTTCAAACAGTCAACACACTTCCTATGATATCTCTGTTACTATTTGATTTATTTACAAAACAATTCTAAATATATACATGCCACCTTGTTATAACTTTAATGTATACGTGATGGTACCGGTTATTTATTATAATCGTTATTTGATTCTGTACAATGTTATGTGGATGTTAGAGGAAACAATATGGTGAAAATCAACTAAAAGTAGTATTCTAAATATTTATCATGGAATTTGTATGTCAGAAAAAGCATTTTACGATCGCTAAGTACATTTCTTAATTTTCTTCCATTGGTCATAGTTGTATAAAAAGTACATTATTAAATTGAAGTGTGTTAAACGTCATGATAGTGGACAAACTGCCCAGTTACAACATCATGAACTACTTGTCTGCTTCACTCCAAACCTGACATGACAAAAAGAGAACAACTACAGAAACGGATGAAAATATAGGTTCTGGTTTGTGACTGACAAATAAAAACAAAATATATATTGCTTACTAGATTCCGTACATACAAGCCAATAGCAGTAAAATAAGACTAAACCTGGACATATTGCTACTAAATTAGTTAACATTCTATCATTAACAAATGACACCATAATCATGTTCACTACAATATCAAGGTCAATGAATGTTTTCAACAACAAAGAAGCTAGGATATTTTATAGTTGTAGACGATCACTCTGGAGATCAAAGATCACAGTTGATATTTCTACTAGATTTAATATTAATTACTGTAATAACAATACATGTTATGATCTCACAGTAATATTGTATATCTTGTTTACCTACAAACATGTTACTTTTACATCAATATTGCTCTGATTTTCAATTCAATTGTTTTATCAACATTAACATAGATTCCCCCAGTTTAACTAAATAAAGATCATATCACGTTTTATTGAAGATCAATTGACAGAGATAAGTTGATTGTGATCACTGTCAGTGTTTGGTTGTAAATCACAACAAATAATATAATAATATGATGATGATGTACACAACATAAACTGATTATTTCTACCAAGTGATGGTTTACATTATGTCATTAATTTTCTGTATTTACAGGTCTTGGTAAGTATCAAGTGAACAACAAGACAGATAAGTACATCCTAAATATACTTGAACATAATCACTTACAAAACACAATGCTTACATTATTACAGATATTTATAGAGGAACAACATGATATAGATAGTATATCTTAGACACTCGTGGTCTTAATTATCTACTAATACATAAAGATAATCAGATATAAATGTACAGACTATAAATCATATCTACTGTTAATATAAACATGAAGTTAATACAGACATTTATGTGATCTATCTATACATTTCAAACAGTCAACACACTTCCTATGATATCTCCGTTACTATTTGATTTATTTACAATACAATTCTAAATACATACATGTCACCATACAAACATTATACTGATGAATGTAGGACGAATGTCATAACTTTAATGTATACGTGATGGTACCGGTTATTTATTATAATCGTTATTTGATTCTGTACAATGTTATGTGGATGTTAGAGGAAACAATATGGTGAAAATCAACTAAAAGTAGTATTCTAAATATTTATCATGGAATTTGTATGTCAGAAAAAGCATTTTACGATCGCTAAGTACATTTCTTAATTTTCTTCCATTGGTCATAGTTGTATAAAAAGTACATTATTAAATTGAAGTGTGTTAAACGTCATGATAGTGGACAAACTGCCCAGTTACAACATCATGAACTACTTGTCTGCTTCACTCCAAACCTGACATGACAAAAAGAGAACAACTACAGAAACGGATGAAAATATAGGTTCTGGTTTGTGACTGACAAATAAAAACAAAATATATCTTGCTTACTAGATTCCGTACATACAAGCCAATAGCAGTAAAATAAGACTAAACCTGGACATATTGCTACTAAATTAGTTACCATTCTATCATTAACAAATGACACCATAATCATGTTCACTACAATATCAAGGTCAATGAATGTTTTCAACAACAAAGAAGTTAGAATATTTTATAGTTGTAAACGATCACTCTGGAGATCAAAGATCACAGTTGATATTTCTACTAGATTTAATATTAATTACTGTAATAACAATACATGTTATGATCTCACAGTAATATTGTATATCTTGTTTACCTACAAACATGTTACTTTTACATCAATATTGCTCTGATTTTCAATTCAATTGTTTTATCAACATTAACATAGATTCCCCCAGTTTAACTAAATAAAGATCATATCACGTTTTATTGAAGATCAATTGACAGAGATAAGTTGATTGTGATCACTATCAGTGTTTGGTTGTAAACCACAACAAATAATATAACAATATGAGGATGATGTACACAACATAAACTGATTATATCTACCAAGTGATGGTTTACATTATGTGATTAATTTTTTCTGCATTTACAGGGAATTATTGTAAGTATCAAGTGAACAACAAGACAGATAAGTACATCCTAAATATACTTGAACATAATCACTTACAAAACACAATGCTTACATTATTACAGATATTTATACAGGAACACCATGATATAGATAGTATATCTTAGACACTCGTGGTCTTAATTATCTACTAATACATAAAGATAATCAGATATAAATGTACAGACTATAAATCATATCTACTGTTAATATAAACATGAAGTTAATACAGACATTTATGCGATCTATCTATACATTTCAAACAGTCAACACACTTCCTATGATATCTCTGTTACTATTTGATTTATTTACAATACAATTCTAAATAATACATGTCACCATACAAACATTATACTGATGAATGTAGGACGAACGTCATAACTTTAATGTATACGTGATGGTACCGGTTATTTATTATAATCGTTATTTGATTCTGTACAATGTTATGTGGATGTTAGAGGAAACAATATGGTGAAAATCAACTAAAAGTAGTATTCTAAATATTTATCATGGAATTTGTATGTCAGAAAAAGCATTTTACGATCGCTAAGTACATTTCTTAATTTTCTTCCATTGGTCATAGTTGTATAAAAAGTACATTATTAAATTGAAGAGTGTTAAACGTCATGATAGTGGACAAACTGCCCAGTTACAACATCATGAACTACTTGTCTGCTTCACTCCAAACCTGACATGACAAAAAGAGAACAACTACAGAAACGGATGAAAATATAGGTTCTGGTTTGTGACTGACAAATAAAAACAAAATATATCTTGCTTACTAGATTCCGTACATACAAGCCAATAGCGGTAAAATAAGACTAAACCTGGACATATTGCTACTAAATTAGTTAACATTCTATCATTAACAAATGACACCATAATCATGTTCACTACAATATCAAGGTCAATGAATGTTTTCAACAACAAAGAAGTTAGAATATTTTATAGTTGTAGACGATCACTCTGGAGATCAAAGATCACAGTTGATATTTCTACTAGATTTAATATTAATTACTGTAATAACAATACATGTTATGATCTCGCAGTAATATTGTATATCTTGTTTACCTACAAACATGTTACTTTTACATCAATATTGCTCTGATTTTCAATTCAATTGTTTTATCAACATTAACATAGATTCCCCCAGTTTAACTAAATAAAGATCATATCACGTTTTATTGAAGATCAATTGACAGAGATAAGTTGATTGTGATCACTGTCAGTATTTGGTGGTAAATCACAACAAATAATATAATAATATGATGATGATGTACACAACATAAATTGATTATATCTACCAAGTGATGGTTTACATTATGTGATTAATTTTCTGTATTTACAGGAGATTGTAAGTATCAAGTAAACAACAAGACAGATAAGTACATCCTACATATTACTTGAACATAATCACTTACAAAACACAATGCTTACATTATTACAGATATTTATAGAGGAACAACATGATATAGATAGTATATCTTAGACACTCGTGGTCTTAATTATCTACTAATACATAAAGATAATCAGATATAAATGTACAGACTATAAATCATATCTACTGTTAATATAAACATGAAGTTAATACAGACATTTATGTGATCTATCTATACATTTCAAACAGTCAACACACTTCCTATGATATCTCCGTTACTATTTGATTTATTTACAATACAATTCTAAATACATACATGTCACCATACAAACATTATACTGATGAATGTAGGACGAACGTCATAACTTTAATGTATACGTGATGGTACCGGTTATTTATTATAATCGTTATTTGATTCTGTACAATGTTATGTGGATGTTAGAGGAAACAATATGGTGAAAATCAACTAAAAGTAGTATTCTAAATATTTATCATGGAATTTGTATGTCAGAAAAAGCATTTTACGATCGCTAAGTACATTTCTTAATTTTCTTCCATTGGTCATAGTTGTATAAAAAGTACATTATTAAATTGAAGTGTGTTAAACGTCATGATAGTGGACAAACTGCCCAGTTACAACATCATGAACTACTTGTCTGCTTCACTCCAAACCTGACATGACAAAAAGAGAACAACTACAGAAACGGATGAAAATATAGGTTCTGGTTTGTGACTGACAAATACAAACAAAATATATCTTGCTTACTAGATTCCGTACATACAAGCCAATAGCAGTAAAATAAGACTAAACCTGGACATATTGCTACTAAATTAGTTAACATTCTATCATTAACAAATGACACCATAATCATGTTCACTACAATATCAAGGTCAATGAATGTTTTCAACAACAAAGAAGTTAGAATATTTTATAGTTGTAGACGATCACTCTGGAGATCAAAGATCACAGTTGATATTTCTACTAGATTTAATATTAATTACTGTAATAACAATACATGTTATGATCTCACAGTAATATTGTATATCTTGTTTACCAACAAACATGTTACTTTTACATCAATATTGCTCTGATTTTCAATTCAATTGTTTTATCAACATTAACATAGATTCCCCCAGTTTAACTAAATAAAGATCATATCACGTTTTATTGAAGATCAATTGACAGAGATAAGTTGATTGTGATCACTGTCAGTATTTGGTGGTAAATCACAACAAATAATATAATAATATGATGATGATGTACACAACATAAATTGATTATATCTACCAAGTGATGGTTTACATTATGTGATTAATTTTTTCTGTATTTACAGTAAATCATTGTAAGTATCAAGTGAACAACAAGACAGATAAGTACATCCTAAATATACTTGAACATAATCACTTACAAAACACAATTTTTACATTATTACAGATATGTATACAGGAACAACATGATATATATAGTATATCTTAGACACTCGTGGTCCTAATAATCTAATAATACATTTAGATAATCAGATATAAATGTACAGACTATAAATCATATCTACTGTTAATATAAACATGAAGTTAATACAGACATTTATGTGATCTAACTATACATTTCAAACAGTCAACACACTTCCTATGATATCTCTGTTACTATTTGATTTATTTACAATACAATTCTAAATATATACATGTCACCGTACAAACATTATACTGATGCATGTAGGACGAACGTCATAACGTTAATGTATACGTGATGGTAACGTATAATTATCATAATTGTTAGTTGAATCTGTACAATGTGAGTTGGATGTCAGAGGAAACAATACGGTGAATATCAAATAAAAGTAGTATTCTAAATATAGGGATAGCAGTTAATAGAAAAATTCATGGGATTTGTAATGTCAGAAAAAGTATTTTATGTACTTTTAATACATTTCTTGATTTGCCTTATTTGGACATTTTGGTTGAATTAACATATTTTACTTACTTAAAATATTAACAATTCAGATTAGGTGCAACGCATCACAAGAATTATTAAAACCCGCTACCTAAAACTAGAGCTTGGTTGACAATTGCAATAAATAATATAATAATATAAGGATGATGTACACAACATAAACTGATTATTTCTACCAAGTGATGGTTTACATTATGTGATTAATTTTTTCTGCATTTACAGGGAATTATTGTAAGTATCAAGTGAACAACAAGACAGATAAGTACATCCTAAATATACTTGAACATAATCACTTACAAAACACAATGCTTACATTATTACAGATATTTATACAGGAACACCATGATATAGATAGTATATCTTAGACACTCGTGGTCTTAATTATCTACTAATACATAAAGATAATCAGATATAAATGTACAGACTATAAATCATATCTACTGTTAATATAAACATGAAGTTAATACAGACATTTATGCGATCTATCTATACATTTCAAACAGTCAACACACTTCCTATGATATCTCTGTTACTATTTGATTTATTTACAATACAATTCTAAATAATACATGTCACCATACAAACATTATACTGATGAATGTAGGACGAACGTCATAACTTTAATGTATACGTGATGGTACCGGTTATTTATTATAATCGTTATTTGATTCTGTACAATGTTATGTGGATGTTAGAGGAAACAATATGGTGAAAATTACTTACTTAAAATATTAACAATTCAGATTAGGTGCAACGCATCACAAGAATTATTAAAACCCGCTACCTAAAACTAGAGCTTGGTTGACAATTGCAATAAATAATATAATAATATAAGGATGATGTACACAACATAAACTGATTATTTCTACCAAGTGATGGTTTACATTATATGATTAATTTGCTGTATTTACAGTGCAATGTAAGTATCAAGTGAACAACAAGACATATAAGTACATCCTAAACATACTAGAGCATAATCACTTATAAAACACAATGTTTACATTGTTACAGATATTTATACAGGAACAATATGGTATAAACATTCTATCTTAAGCACTCGTAATCCTAATTGATTTAGTTACAGTACAATTCTAAATATATACATGTCACCGTACCAACATTATACTGATGAATGTACAAAATGTATTATGAACATAATTACGTTATTTTATACGTGATGGTAACATTTAAAAATTGCACAGAATTGTTGTTCGAGGAAAGAATATGGTGAATATCAAATAAAAGAAGTATTCTGAATATTTATCATATGATTTGACATATGTATACAACATTGATATTTCTACCAAGTGATGGTTAACATTATGTGATTATTGTTTTGTATTTCCAGGGATAAGTAAGTATTAAGTGAACAACAAGACAGATAAGTACATCCTAAATATACATTATCACAATCACTTACACAATACCATCATATACGTTGACTGTTAAGATCAAATTAAAATAAAAAAAACATAATGACAATGTGTACTAGATAAAATGACATTTCATTGGTTGTTTGTTGATAAATGTCCAGTAGGAAACATTTCTTTATATTCAGAGAACAAATTCAACAATATTTATTATATATATTAATAATTAATCTAACCTATAGAAAGAAAGAGACAAATTGAACCGGAGCGAGTTGATATCAATTAAGCATGACAATGTACACTTGTTTCCTAATAAACAGAGTTTTACTGAGTAATCTTGTACAATTTGACAAGGTAGTGTAACATTCTATGATTTTACGGAGTAATCTTGTACAATTTGACAATGTACAGTAACATTCTAGGATTTCATTGTATAATCTTGTACAATTTGACAATGTACAGTAACATTCTAGGATTTGATTGTGTAATCTTGTATGATTTGACACATCAATCGACTATTAGGACCTTATTATATTGGCTAAGAATAAATTAAATTTGAATTATTGTGTTGAAATAGGTTTGTAATTTCATTTTAATCTGAGGTTGTTATAGTGTAATGCATTTTTTTTAGTTTGTGTCCTTCATGTAATAGATGGTAAGTAGGATAATGTATCATTGATGTTATTAAGTACCCATATAAACCAACAACTCTAACATTGTAATAGTCATAATTAATGAACACGTGAAATTCTAACACTGACAGTTTTGATTAATAAACACCAAAACCTCAACATTATATCCTTGCAGTCAGTTTTATTGGTGGAGGAAACCGGAGTACCCGGTACAACCACCGACCTGTCAAATTCACATATTGTTTTATCGAGTTTTTTCGAACTCGCAATAATATTGCCAATAGTCATTGATAGCATAGTTAGTTGTAATTCCAACAACAGACGACCTCTACCACAACCCTAATATTGTTCAGTCTTAATTAACATTTACTTCCAACCCTAGCATTGTATAAGTTTTAATAAACATACACCACAACTATGACATTTTAACAGTTTTAAATAACATACACCACAACCTTGAAATTTTAACAGTATTAATTAGCATACACCCACAACCCTAGCATTGCTATAGTTTTAATTAACATACACCACACCTTTAAACTTTTAACAGTTTTAATTATCTAACACCACAACACTAACATTGTAGCAGTTTTAATTAACATACACCACAACTCTAACATTGTAACAGTTTTAATTAACATACGCCAACAACCCTAACATTGTAATATTCGCCGACGTCATCCAACATGGAAGCTCTTTTTTTCAGAGTGCAAATTTGGCTCTATGTTTTTGGTTTCTATGAAAGTAATAGCAAATTCTAACCTTGAAAAACGTGAGATTAGTGAGTCAACATCACATCAGACGAGTGTATTAAGATCAAAACACGCCGGGGTCAAGTGGGGACGCCTCGCTGGACCAAAATATATCAGGCCTACACACTGTCATCGTAATTTGTAAGCAAACAAATTATGGAGTTCGAGTTCCGACCTACATTGAGATCTTTTATGAGAATTACCATGTGTACATTATTGACTTCAACATGCATCATATTCTGCATATTTCTGTGCTACCCTCATATGAAGAAAGAGACAATTAATGAGAACTTTCAAATGTCAATAACAATAGTAAGCTGGCATGAACATATATCCATTTATAAAGTAATGCATGACCGTCAAAGGGTGATCCACTGCAATCGACCCATGCTTTACCTTACATCACTGCTCATCCTCGTGTCGGCAGACATACACAGTAATCCTGGCTCGGTCAAATTTCCGTGTGGAGTATTTGAAAAACCAGTCGGAAACAATCACAGAGCTCTAGAATGTGAAGCTTGCTCTTACTGGGTACACATAAAATGTGGAGGAATAACACCAAACAAGTATAACAACTTCCAGAAAAATACTTACCTCTCATGGGAATGCCCAAAATGCTTACTTCCGAACTTATCAGACTCATTTTTTCTCGACAATCGATCGAATTGAACAACTCATACGAGTCACTATCAGGCAACAGTAACACCAGTATAATAGACGATACACAAGAGATCAATACTCACAGAAGTAATAACTCAAAATCATCAGATAGAATCATACTTTTCAATGTCAACTGCAGAAGTTTGAGAAGTGAATCAAAACGAGAAGAATATTTAGCGCTAGTCGACATGTATAAACCACACATCATACATGCAACAGAAACACACTTAGCAAAACAAATATCTAACGCAGAACTCATAGATCCATTACTATATGACATATATCGCAAAGACCGACTGTTTGATCCAGGTCATGAATGTGGAGGGGTTCTCAATGCGATAAGGAAGGATGTAATTTCATCAGGATAGATAACGCTAGAAACGGACTGTGAATTAACATGGAATAAAATCCAAATTAAAGGAAGCAAACCATTATATACAGGGTGTTTTTATCGCAAACCCAACAATGACGCAGTACCTATACAGAAGCTAGATGAGTCACTGAGAAGACTCACCCATACTACCTCACTACCCAACATAAGTTTGACAGGTGATTTCAGACATTGAATGGGACAAGGAGGAAAACAAGATTAAAGCTTCACCAAACTATTCAAAAGAAGTAAATGAAACCATCATAAATCTTGTGAATGAACACAACCTACAACAATGTAACAATATACCAACTAGAGGGAACAACATTCTTGACTTAGTTTTTACCACAAATAACAACTTAATTGACAATATTACAGTAGAAGACGGAATCAGTGTCCATCAAGCCGTTATAGTGAGCATAAAAACAAAAGTAAAAACTGCAAAGAAGAAGCCAAGAAAAATCTTCATGTATTCCAAAGGAAATATGTCAAAAATTAAGGAACAACTTAAAGATAAACTGCCAAACTATATTATTGAAAATAGAGAGAAAGGAATAGACAACTACTGTGAGTCGTTTAAGGACATACTTATATCTCTCATGACACAAAATATTCCACAGAAAAAACTGCACTAGCAGATGGAACATACCTTGGATAAATAAAAGAATAGGAAGATCAATGCGAACTAAACAGAGACAGCATAACAAAGCTAAAACATCTGACAAACCAGAAGACTGGGCAATATTTAAAGCTACAAGGAAGGCCATCAAAAAGACGATCGAATGTGAACACAAAAAATACATAGCAGATATCCTTAACATCGGAGATGACATCACAGAGGAACAGCAGGCAAGAACTAGTATTACAAAGAAATTTTGGAGATACATTAAATCTAAGAAACAAGAAAGTAGTGGTGTAGCCACCTTAGAAGTAGATGGATGCTACATGGAGGATAGCAAATCTAAGGCGGAAGCACTAAACAAACAATTCCAATCAGTCTTTACTGACGAAGACATGTCAACTTTACCTCAAATGGGAACAAGCAAGACACAGGACATCTCAAGTATCCAGATACAGGAAAAGGGAATAGCTAAATTACTATCCAAGCTAAATATCAACAAAGCTAGTGGTCCAGATACAATCTCGTGTAGAATACTCCGGGAAGCCGCAGATGAAATTGTATCATACCTAAAATTCATTTTTGAAAAATCATTAGAATTGAAAAATGTACCATATGACTGGAGAACAGCCAACATCACTGCTCTATTCAAAAAAGGAGATCGGTCAAAACCTGTCAATTATAGGCCAATCTCTTTGACATCGGTGCCATGCAAGATAATGCAGCATAATATTTGTAAACATATCATGGAACATCTGGAAACTCACAATATATTAGCCGATTTCCAACATGGCTTTCGTGAAAAAAGATCTTGCGAAACACAGTTAATAATCACAGTCGAAGAAATCAGCAGATACTTGGATAACAAGCAACAGGTGGATATGTTCATCCTTGATTTCAGCAAGGCTTTTGACACCGTGCCTCACACCAGACTCCTCCGGAAACTAGACCACTGTGGAGTGAGAGGTAATATACATGGGTGGCTGGAATCTTGGTTAACAACAAGAGAACAAAAAGTCTTGGTGGATGGAGAGAAGTCAAGAACAGTCAAAGTTAAATCTGGAGTACCACAGGGGACGGTATTAGGCCCATTAATGTTCTTACTATATATTAACGACATCGGAGAAAATATAGGATCATCAGTAAGACTATTCGCTGATGACAGCCTCATCTACATGGCAGTATCATCTAGGAACGATTGTCTACGACTCCAAGACGATCTCACCACCATGGTCAACTGGAGTAAGAAATGGCAGATCTTCAATCCTTCTAAATGTTACAACTTAAGAATAACTAAAGGAAAGCAACCAGTCATATACCTGTACCACATAGAAGGACAAGTGCTTGAATCAGTAAACAACAACCCTTATCTTGGTGTTGAACTGTCCAGCACTCTATCATGGGACACTCACATTGGCAAAATCCTCACAAAGGCCAACAGATCTTTGGGATCTATACGGCGAAATTTAGGCAGATGTCCCACAAATATCAAGCGACAAGCCTACCTCAGCCTTGTAAGACCGCACCTTGAGTACGCCAGTAGTGTATGGGATCCGCACCTACAAAAACACATATACCAAATAAAATGGTACAAAGAAGGGCAGCGCGGTTTATCAAGCACGAATATTCAAGAGATCCTGGGATAGTAATATCAATCCTGCGATAACTGGAACTTCAAGCACTCCAAGAAAGGTGCAACACATCACGCCTGCTAGTCTTCCACAAAATAACCCACCAGAAGGTAGCCATACCATTACCACCATATTTACAGAAACCTACTAGAACGACTCGACAATACCATCCAAGAAGATTCGTAAGGATAGGCTCAACTGGCGATCAGCGGAAACACAGCTTCTTTGTAAGGACCATCAAAGACTGGGATGATCTTCCACCGGACATTCTAGGAATTGATGACTATGAGGCATTCAAGACCAGCCTCATAGTCCACAGAAACCAGTAAAATCTCACGAATGTTTTTAAACTGCACATGTACATATGTTTTTAATGAGCACATGATGGATGACGTCCAGTATTATGTATTCGTGTGATGAGTCAGACGACTCTTTACGAATTACCAATGTAGAAGTAGAAGTAGAAGTAACAGTTTTAATTAACATACACCAACAACTCTAACATTGTAACAGTTTTAATTAACATACACAACAACTCTAACATTGTAACAGTTTTAATTAACATACACCAACAACTCTAACATTGTAACAGTTTTAATTAACATACACAACAACTCTAACATTGTAACAGTTTTAATTAACATACACCAACAACCCTAACATTGTAACAGTTTTAATTAACATACACCACAACTCTAACATTGTAACAGTTTTAATTAACATACACCAGCAACTCTAACATTGTAACAGTTTTAATTAGCACACACCAACAACTCTAATATTGTAGCAGTTTTAATTAACATACACCACAACTCTAACATTGTAGCAGTTTTAATTAACATACACCACAACTCTAACATTGTAACAGTTTTAATTAACATACACCAACAACTCTAACATTGTAGCAGTTTTAATTAACATACACCACAACTCTAACATTGTAACAGTTTTAATTAGCATACACCAACAACTCTAACATTGTAACAGTTTTAATTAACATGCACCACAACGCTAACATTGTAACAGTTTTAATTAACATACACCACAACTCTATCATTGTAACAGTTTTAATTAACATACACCAACAACTCTAACATTGTAACAGTTTTAATTAACATACACCACAACTCTATCATTGTAACAGTTTTAATTCACATACACCAACAACTCTATCATTGTAACAGTTTTAATTAACATACACCAACAACTCTAACATTGTAACAGTTGTAATTAACATACACCAACAACTCTAACATTGTAACAGTTTTAATTAACATACACCAACAACTCTAACATTGTAACAGTTTTAATTAACATACACCACAACTCTAACATTGTAACAGTTTTAATTAACATACACCACAACTCTAACATTGTAACAGTTTTAATTAACATACACCAACAACTCTAACATTGTAACAGTTCTAATTAACATACATCACAACTCTAACATTGTAACAGTTTTAATTAACATACACCAACAACTCTAACATTGTAACAGTTTTAATTAACATACACCAACAACTCTAACATTGTAACAGTTTTAATTAAAATACATCACAACTCTAACATTGTAACAGTTTTAATTAGCATACACCACAACTCTAACATTGTAACAGTTTTAATTAACATACACCACAACTCTAACATTGTAACAGTTTTAATTAACATACACCACAACTCTATCATTGTAACAGTTTTAATTAACATACATCACAACTCTAACATTGTAACAGTTTTAATTAACATACACCAACAACTCTAACATTGTAACAGTTTTAATTAACATACACCACAACTCTAACATTGCAACAGTTTTAATTAGCATACATCACAACTCTAACATTGTAACAGTTTTAATTAACATACACCACAACTCTAACATTGTAACAGTTTTAATTAGCATACATCACAACTCTAACATTGTAACAGTTTTAATTAACATACATCACAACTCTAACATTGTAACAGTTTTAATTAACATACACCACAACTCTAACATTGTAACAGTTTTAATTAACATACACCACAACTCTAACATTGTAACAGTTTTAATTAACATACATCACAACTCTAACATTGTAACAGTTTTAATTAACATACATCACAACACTAACAATGAATACATATCATCATCCCCAAAATAGTTTTAATTAACAGATATTTTAATAATATAATAGTTTATAATTTAAAGTAGATATGATATTTTTGTTTTTATCAAATTCCTAAGTAGAAGCTGAACATTTTGTTTTTAAATAACTCTCAATATTAACCCTACGTTATAATCTCTTAGGTAATCGGACAATATAATAATGTTATCTGAAATAATGCATTTCATTTGTTGCTACAGCAAGATAAAAACGTTCGTAAGTTGTAACTTTAGAAAACATATGTTTTTAATTAGATTGTTTTTATAAAAAAAAATGTGATATTGAGAGCAAACGAGTTTATAAAATGGATTCTAACATGGCGTCCTTCTTTGGCTTTGTCGACAAACGAGCGATTTATCTATGGTAAAATCTCATTCGCACATCCGCGGTGAATTTTACTTACTTTTCCATTAGCAGCATAAATTGTGTTCGACATTTTCCGCGAACCTAAATATAAATTACCGTCTTCCAATGAAAGTATACTACCGTATTGGATTCTTAGATATATCAGAATCGAAATAAATCATGGAAGCCAGAATGTGTTTTGAGCTTTAACATGGATTTGCGGATATTAGTTAATTTTATCCGCCGATCCATGTCTAAACTCCCAACACATTCTGGTTTCCATGATTTATTTCTTAAGTATACTACATTACTGGTATTTGAATATACTACAGAGTCGGCAGTTATTATTATTCTTATTTTGTCATTGTTTTGCTTGTCTTTCTTGAATTGGTCCTGTTGTGGTCGTGATCGTATGGTAGATGGATTTACAACCACATGTATATGTACAATCAGTGACTACCACGCTAAAGTTGTGAGTTCGAATCATGCTGATGACGAGGTTTACTCGACACAGCATTATGTGATAAAGCTTCCTCCTCCACGAGATCTAACCACCACGATAGAAATGAAATATTATTGAAAGTAGCGTTTTGCTTTGACCATATATAACCGGTATTTTTACTACATACTCACTATCAGGTGTTTTGTATAGTATTATGACACAGGTATGTTTTACTATTAAGAGTTTGAAGATAACATAGGAGTAATCAGAATCCACAAATCGAAGGACAGACAACACAATGGCCAAACAAAGGAAACACAATGATCTACAAACATTACACATAAAACTAAAGATCGAGTAACACAAACTCCACTAAAATCAGGGGTGAACATAGTTGATCCGGAAGAGTAATAAGTTCCTGCTCCACTAGTGGCACCTGTTGTGTTACAATGTTATAGCACAGGTATTTTGTATTATATTATGACACAGGTATTGTGTACTATATTATGACACAGATATTTAGTACTATGTTATGACACATGTATTTTGTACTATGTTATGACACAGGTATTTTGTACTATATTATGACACAGGTTTTTTGTACTATATTATGACACAGGTATTGTGTACTATATTATGACACAGGTATTTTTTACTATGATATGACACAGATATTTTGTACTACATTATGACACAAGTATATTGTACTATGCTATGACACAGGTAGTTTGTACTATGCTATGACACAGGTATTTTATACTATGCTATGACACAAATATTTTGGACTATATTATGAGACAGGTATTTTATAATATGCTATAGCACAGGTATTTTGTATTATATTATGAGACAGGTATTTTGTATTATATTACAACACACATATTTTGGACTATGCTATGACACAGGTATTTTATACTATGCTATGACACAAATATTTTGGACTATATTATGACACAGGTATTTTGTACTATGCTATGAGACAGGTATTGTGTACTATATTATGACACAGGTTTTTTGTACTATATTATGACACAGGTATTGTGTACTATATTATGACACAGGTATTTTTTAATATGCTATGACACAGGCATTTTGTACTACATTATGACACAAGTATTTTGTACTATGCTATGACACAGGTAGTTTGTACTATGCTATGACACAGGTATTTTATACTATGCTATGACACAAATATTTTGGACTATATTATGAGACAGGTATTTTATACTATGCTATGGCACAGGTATTTTGTATTATATTATGACACGGGTATTTTGTACTATATTATGAGACAAGTATGTTGTATTATATTACAACACACATATTTTGGACTATGCTATGACACAGGTATTTTATACCATGCTATGACACAAATATTTTGGACTGTATTATGACAGAGGTATTTTGTACTATGCTATAACACAGGTATTTTGTATTATATTATGACACAGGTATTTTGTGCTATGCTATGACACAGGTATTTTGTACTATGCTATGAGACAGGTATTTTGTATTATATTATGAGACAGGTATTTTATACTATATTATGACACAGGTATTTTGCACTATATTATGACACAGATACTTTGACTATTCTCACTATCAGGAATGTCTTAGTATATTATGACACAGGATTGTTTAGATTTTCGTATTGGCATTTAAATTTTACACTTAATACACTTTATTGCGAGTTGAACCCGATGAAGTAAAATATAGGTCCAGTATCTACAATATATCACTATTTAATGTGTTACAAATACCTAGCATTTATTTTTATTAATCTTAATATACACCATGTCATATTACTTTCCTCAGGAGTTTTTACTGCATCAAAAAGGTGTAAGATGATATATGAAGGTGTTTGAAGTGGAGGAAGAAACATTTAAAAGAAAGTAAAATATACCAAGATGTGGGTCATACAGTAGATGTTAAAACTGACTACTAATTAACCCTAAGCATCTTCCAGCATCCAAACCGACACACATTTTCTTCATTTCATTTTATTCTTTGATTGTTTTCAGCTTATCTGCTGTATGATAATTTTGTTTCATTTTGTATATTTCTTGTTTTCATTTGCATTCTCAAATAATGTTATAATAATAGTATATATAGGAGAAGACTCCATAAGTTGGTAAATGTTGTGTCTGATCCTCTTTGTATCATTGATTAAATAGAATAATTATAAACTAAAATAATTAACAGATACCAGTGTATTATATTATATGGCTGTATATAGTATGCACTTTGCCAGTTTTCTAATCATATTGATTCGACCTTTGACCCTGTACAACTGTATATAATTAAAGTTTGTAATGTGTAATATTATCAGATCTGTCGTTTTATCTTGAACTTTTACTCTGTATTACTCTATGCTACTCTCTGTATAGTGTTAGCTAAGTCGGGATAAGTGCGAATTTGAAATATTAAAGAAGAAATGTGATATAACCCGTTCTATTATCGTACATATGCTTACTGATAGTTCCTGTCAGTTTGTATTAACTTTGGTGAACAGAAAACAGGATCGTTGGATTCCTTTGTTTGTAACCCTTTGCAACGACGATGAATGCTCATAGAACTGACAGATTTGTAAGTTGTATGTGCATTTTAGCTTCGTCAATGTAGAACCCTGTCATCATTACCTACATTAAGAATGACTGAGTGGTCCAATGTGAACTCTGCGTAGACATGTTAAAACTATGTATAATACCGATTTCTTGATAACAAATAATTAACACAGTTGTCAGCTATCTTGGAATGCGCATAGGAATATTGAAATAAGTCTTTATAAAGAAAGAAATATTGAGTAGTTTATGTGACATAGCGGATTTCTTGTGAACACTTGGAGGTGGCGGGTGCACTCTTTAGATTACACGTAAATATAGAAGCACATCATCAAATAAGAATGTAGAAAAAGTCCATTACTTTCATTAGTAAAGATCTGAGTATTCGATTAAAAACAAACTGTACAAACTGGTAACATATAAATACACGCAATTTCCGTTGACACTCTACTTTAAAGTATATCCAGGAAATTGTCACTCAGATGGTTTGCTTTATGGTGTCTAGCGTCTCTTTCAACACTATTGCAGTTATATATTGGCAGTGGGTTTTATTGGGGAGAAAACCGGAGCACTCGGAGAAAGCCACCTACCTGTCGCAAGTCACTTACAAACTTTATCACATAATGTTGTATCTAGTACACCGCACCATAAACGGAGTTCGAGCTCACAACTTTAGTGGAGATAGGCACTGACTACATAGGTAGTCATAAATCCAACTACCATACGATCACGACCATGACCACCCCTTGTCTCTCGGAAAATAAACATCTAAAATTGCTATATGCTTTGTAAAACAAAAGACAGTCAATGGCAAAAAATGTTCCAGAGCGTCCTCTCAAGATGAACTTTGGTGACAATAGAAATTATGAGACTGCCTTTTCTCGATTATTTGATGGTAGGGAAAAATGTCTCACAATGACTTCGGCAAGGCATGCTCTTTATTTGAATGTGCGCTAGACCGAAGTGACTTTGGAGAGGACTATGCAAACTTGATCAAAAGGGGAAGCACTAGAATCAACGCACAATTTAAAACACCACTGACAGAACTATTGAATGTGAGCGTACTCGATATATTTCCATCTCTTTTACAAATATATCAGTCCGGCACAGTTAAATGCATACAACCAGGAACAATCAACAGCTAAAATCCATAATCTCGTCAATTTCATGTGTTTGCCCCCATTGCATTGGCATGTTTGCTAGAAGCGGTCTGCCAGAGAACATTTGTATATATCTTATCGTAAATATAGAACCATTTCCATATTCGGGATATTGGATTGCTGTTTTATTTCTAAGCAAATCCAGATCAGAATGTTTCGACCTAGGTGTTTCTATCAACAAAAGATAAGATAAACGATTGGATGCATCGTAATTCTTTAAAATGTGTGTACATAAAAAAAACATATTCAATTTTCCGACCGTGACACCTTTGTACTATATCCTTTTTATTCAATATGGTGTTTTGCTTGACAATATAAGTTACAATATCAAAGAATAATGTAAATGAAAACGATTATTTTATCAAGTGGTTTTTTTTTTATGTTAATGCTATTTTCCTGTAATATTTTCTATGTACACTTCGCTGCACAATCTTTAAAGCAAAATGTCTTTGTGTTTTACCCGATATAATCAGCTGTATATATAATATTACTGTTGATCGTATTTTAGTTTTTGATTGAAAACCAATATCCTCTAAGTGTATTGGTTTAAAACACCTTTACAGTTCGGTTAGTACAACATTTTACCTTTCTAAAGGACGTGCATAGTAGTATCTTTAGGTGATACACGAATTTTAAATGAACCACAAATCTGCAGTGATAACTGCAATACTTCAGCTTGTGTCATGATGGTTGTGTATCATATCGAAATGTGGGCAAGAACTTTGCCGTTGGGAAATTTACAGGATATATCTATAGAGTTACACCCTTCAATATTCAAGTATAAATTTGACATCTTGCTGTGAGCTTTAGGTGCAGAACCCCACCAAGATATTTAAGTTATTTAAAGGTCCGGATATTACCTTCCAGTTAAAGCACAAGCGGGCAAGAACTTTTCTGGTGTTACTTTTACAGGAGATATTTAGAGAATTTACCTCTCCTCCCGCGGGATAGATGTTCAAATATATGTGCCTGTTATTGGCTTCAGTGGTGGGATCTGACCCAGACACTTACGTCCTTTAATGCTCTGGGTAATACCTTTGACCTAAGCAACAAGTGGGCAAGAACGTAAGCATTGGATATTTTGCAAGATATATTTATAGAGCCCATCCCCAAATATCGATATTGCAATTTGACATCCTGGTCTGGGCTTTGGGTGGGAGGGGGGGGGGGTAAAATCCCATACATGCAAACTTAGATATGCTACCACCCGGGCAATACCGTTCATTTTGTTGAGTGCGGCTTTTTTGTGTATGCATATTTTCGTTTTTCGGAGAACATTATATAATCCCCCTGTTACGAATATTTTGCTACATGTATCAAGTATATGTGTATCTTTTATATTGTTAAAAATATATCTACCTGCTATGGGCTTCAGGGGTGGGATCTGACCCAGACACTTACGTCCCATCCCCAAATATCGATATTGCAATTTGACACCCTGGTCTGGGCTTTGGGTGGGAGGGGGGGGGCAAAATGCCACACATGCACTTAGATATGCTACAACCCGGACAATACCTTTCACGTAAACACCAAGGGGGCCATGTTCGAATAAGATAGAATTTGCTTTAATTTAAGGAAAAATTGTAGATCTTTACTAAGGTTGAATATTTTTTTCAGTTTTCTTATTCTTGCCAAACATTGTTAACTTAGTGACAACATTTTGCATTTAATATGAAATTTTATAGTTCACACTCAGTGATATCATATTGCCATGTTGATATATTCTTCACAATAATTTCCATACCGCTCAGGACCGGTGACACGTCATAGATACATTGACATCATTATACCGTGTAGACTTCTGATGAACCAGATGATGTAGGGAATGACCTACATACATAACTACTACCCTAACCACGAAACACTGAATAATTTAGAAATACATTCGTTTTTAAATAACATCTGAATCCAATCGCTTTCTACTTTGTCATCAGCTTACTTTTCATCTACGAAAACAAATGTCCACTGAGTAAATTAATTGCCTTAAAACCTGTTTCTTCGGATTCATGCCCAGAGATCGTGTAGGTTTTTATAAAGTGACGCCTTTGGACACTTACAACTTCTTTGTTTCTACACGCAATCTCACCCGGCTTCATCAAGTACACAAAATAATGTAAGTGTCAAAGTATGTGTACTTAATGATATATTTAAGAGTCAAAGGGTGCCTGGAGAATAGATATTTACAACACGTAACAGCTTTGTTCTCACCTTGGGGTTTATATTTATGGAAGCTTGAATATACGTTTAACAACGATAATTTAAACAATTTAGACTTGTACATTGTATTTCTATATCTGGTTTTCATGATTTTTTTTGTATTTCATCATTTAGTCTATTTGAGACATAGAACCTCCAATGGATTTAAACCCAATATACCTTCGTTCGCTAATTTGTACAATATATAATTTTCACTTCTCAAGGAAATATCATGTGTAATTGAATGACATTATAAACAAGAAATGTTGGTGACATTGGAAGAAAAATAAAATCTGATATTTGTTTTGGTGTGAAAAATAGTTTCTGGCTAGAGGATAACGTAGCGACTTACCCCCAAAGAATCGAATGGTCCTTCCCCAAAGTAAATATGTTTGTGTTGGAAGCCACACTCTGAATAACGATTGAACTCATTTCTTACTGTTAGTTATTCCGAGTCGTGCACATATTTACTGTAAGTGAAGCTACAATGTGAATACGTATCTTTCATCAAGTATAAAGTTATAGAGTTTTTACCTCTCATTGGAGTTGTACATAAATGAGCAATGATTAAACTACTAGTTACAGTTAGAAAAGATGATGATGATGGTGATGATGGTGATGATGATGTTGATGATGATGATGATCATCATCATCATGATGCTATCCACTTTGCACTAGATAAACTCGTCGATTTTGATTATTTTAGCGATAGCTAACTAAAGCACAATCCTCCAGGAGACATCTCGCTCTACTCAGACACAATATTCTGATTATGAGTGAGCCAGTCTTTGCTCGTACTCTTTAGTTGTGGGTGTTTAACGAAAATGCAGCAATTGCCAGTTGTATGGTCTTTGCTTTGACCTGATCGGGGCTGAAACCAACGATCTAGCGTACTCTAGGCGAGCACGGTAACAATCAAGCAACTAACCGGAGTTGTGTCGTACAACATCAATGCATTCAATTTCATCACGAGGCTTTACAATTTTATTATATATATTAACAAAAAATTCAAAGAAGCGCGAGTCGCATAACTACGCGAATTTACATCAAAATAATTTTATAATTTGTTTTACATCCCAGACTACGTATTTGAAGATGAAATGTGGGCATACTACATTTTTACTCAACTTAAGTTTATCATATACTCCTCATTGTCTGTAACATAACATCGCTACTAATACCAAATTCATACAACCCTAGACGACGTGTGTCTTTAATATCTAACAAATTACATACTTTGACTTCGAAATTCAAACTGAAAAAAAACACTTATGTCTATGTGTGTACAAGATCAAACCGGGTCAGTGTACAAATATGTTGCCATACAAAAACGTACCCGATTTCTGACATAGAAAGCAAATTGGGGGACTATTTGACTGAGCTACATATGTTAAATACACATTATATAAAAGATAAGGTTGAAGAACTGTAACGATTTGTTTTACTTAAAAGCTGAAATATATTTGAATATTTGGGGTGGCATAAGTGCACCCCCTAAACATTCTTGAAACGTGTTGCCACGAGTTGCAAATGTTCGTATGCAGGGTATGATTAAATCATACAGGAAGCACGGCTTAGATGGATTCTCCAATCTCGTCATGCAGCTTCAACTGGCTACGAACGTTATTTCAAAAACATCAAAGGCAAGAACAAATATTTTAATTTGCTATTTGCTATTCTTAAGCAATTTGTATTTATTTACAGAATGTAAGCTTCGATGTAGTATGCATCAATTTAAAACTATGGGAAAGAGGATTGCGCCTATTTCTATGTTAATCAAATAAACTTGATATACATCAGACTGGCAAGCCATAACATTTGAAGACGTTCATTAATTGCCATTGAATCGGGCGTTTGGAATATCGCAATAATTAACAAACAAACATGCTGAACAAACCTTATTGTACACGAACGAGTGTAATGACATAAATCATAAATACTAAGATCAATATAAAACAGTTGATTATACGTATCTGATGCCGAGGAAAATTTCACCTCACATCTCATATATCACTGATGCTGCTTTAAAGTATAATGCGTTCAAGACGATGATATATTTACATTTCTTTGTAAAGAGGATGCATAAGAAATAACAGCGTAAAAATGTTAACTTGCAGCTAAATTATTTTGCAAGTACAAACAATATATGAATAGATGATAAATCATTTGATTTTGGTTTAAAGCAAACAAAAGAACCCCCCCCCCCCCCAACAAAAAGAATTAAAACTACCTTTTAACGTCAAACGTCTTTTTTAAATTGTTATCTTTGGCATCAATTCATCTTTAAGAGAGGTGTATATTCAATTATCTTCAAACACAGGAATGCCAGCATTGTCAGCTATTTATGTATTTTTAAGGAAGCTTTATGAAATGAAAAACATCTAATTTTATTCCGTAATTATCACCTATTTAAACCCCTTTGACTCTTCCAAAGGAACATACATAATAAATATGAAGTTTGTTATCATATTTAAACAATGATTAGATACACGGTGGTTGATTTCATTAAATTGTGTGTTGGAATTTTATAACAGAAATTTAATATAACTTTAAGCATATTACATACCAAAGGGAAACCAGAAGCGGTGAATCAGAAAATGACCGACAATGAAAAGGGCAAAAGAAAGAAACAGGACAACAGGATAATAAATTTTAAATCACAAAACCATAAACATGTATTTAATAAATCAAAACTCAAAGTGGTAGAAAGAAAAATGATATTACATATGAAAACACAAAAATGTATATTTAATAATGCAACCGTAACTTTACATATCCATATCCGAAAACGTTTGATTTTTAAAGTTCTTGTCTCTAAATAGATAACAATTAACCTGTTTAGTACACTAGTATGGCTCAGTCAGTATCAAAATCATGCGAGATATGCATGGGAGGTCCGGGAACAGAATTTTGCATAGACTGTGAACAATTCTTTTGCATGAACTGCAAATCTTTACATAAGAGGATGAAAGGAACAAAAAATCACGAGTTTCAAAGTGGTGGAAATATCTTCCCGGAAGTAAAATTGAGATGTGAAGAACACAAAGAAGATTTTGTTTTTCGTTGTGACAAATGCAAGGTTTCTATTTGCATGCGATGTATCAGTGGAAAGCACAACGGCCATAAGGTGTCCAATATGAAGGAGGTTATTTCAGACCTTAGAACAACATTCCGAAAGGAAATACACACGAAACTGGATGTAATCCAAACAAACCAAAAGAAGTTGGAAACAGGTTTTACTACATTTGACCTCAATGTTACATCTATTATAAATGAACTAAAAGAAGAAGGGACAAAGTTAAAAGCAATGGTTGACCGTCATATTGAGAAGATGATCGCGACATTGAAAGAGAAAGCAAGTAATGAAAAAGAACCGGGTACAAAGATGTTGTCGGAATGCAAACAGCAGTTGGAGAAAGCAAATGAGATCGAGAAAAGGGAAGAGAAAATACGACAATCCAGAGATGACGCTTCTACCATTCAACATCTGCAGACATTAAATGATGAGATTTCGAAGCTGTCAGTGTTACCGTTGCCTGAATTTCCCTCTGTAAAATACAGCCCCAGGTCAACAAGTGACTCTGATGTAGGTCAGCTGATTGGAACATACAGCTTGAGGTACGTACATGTATAACGAATTTTAAATATATGGAATGGCGTTAGCATACATCATGTGATTGTAATATAACATTTTCAATTATTATCATTATTTGCATTTAATATATCTGGAAAAAAATAGATTCATAGATTGTTGTTTAATGACAGATGATCAATCAACAGAAAGGAGCAGGTGGTAATAAAGCTTTCGAGCAGGGGTAAAAGACTTGCCCAAAATAGAAACACCGAGTAACTCTGTAGGACCCGAGTACAGCATTTGTATCATCCAGTTTTACTCATCGTCGGTAACCTACAGATGATCATGCTCCGATAACTCTCCACTCATCACACATGGGTCAACTGACAGAGAAATCCTCTCTATTAATAGTTAGCAATCAAAATCATCCTTTGATATTGCTAATATCATTCTTTAAGGTGAAAAGGTTCAACAGCAAGATAGGGGTTCTAAAAATTTGTAATGAATGTCTGTCTTAATTTACACTTAAAGGCTGTGGTTTGATACGTTTTCATGTTGTGGTTTTATTACTTATAAAGACATATCAAAGTGTTGTCACACGAGCTCATGACTAACAGGAGTTTTCTGTCAGCGGACTCGTTGATGGTGAATTGAGAACTCTCGAAGAGCATTCAGTTTTGGATTTCTGACTATGTGCTTTGCTTATGTTTTATTTCATTTTTAATTGTATTCACATCGTATCTTTAAGCGAGTTTTTGTCGGACACGATTGTTCTGTAATTGGTTCATTCATATTCATGACGAAAATTAATTTACAATAAATAATATAATTTTTTTTTTAAAACAATGTCACTGGGATGGATATGATATGTAAACATTTAAAACCCTTTTAACCTTGTTAGATAAAGCTTTAAGATATGGCTAATAATATGTAATATCTAAGTCATATTAGTATGTGTGGGTTGAAACAAAAACATATTAACCCTGATAGTCATCACTTTGACAGTTTTATGGTCACCACCATGACTTGGAAAACAGCTACGGAATTTCTTTGAAGAAGACAATGTTTGTGTTCCGCTTGTCGTAATCACAATTCAATCTTTTCCTCGTTCACTTGTCTCCGGGATTGTAAAAAAAGTAACACGACGGGTACGACATGTGGAAGAGGAACTGCTTTCTCTTGCCTTACTTCAAGTTACGGCTCCTATTTTACCTATGTTGGTGGATTAAATTTCTAGACCTCGGAATTATGTTTTTCTTGACTACCCATTTGCAATAAGGAAATAAGGGGGGTTGTTAATGAACGTAACTCCGCTTTGTGTCGTGTCCAACACGTATTGACCATATAAGTAACATAATGCGTGTCTGATAAGGGACAGAAACTGCCTACCCTTTCGAACATCTGGGTTCACACCGTGTTTTGGTGGGGTCCGTGTTGCTCAGTTGATTATTTTTCTGTGTTATGTTGTGTTTTTGTTTTGTTGGCCTTTGTCTGGTGTTTAGTGTAACCAATGTTGACAGTGTCTCCTGATTTATCCTTCGATTTTCTCTACCGTTTTTTAATCCTACGGTATTTTCATATATCGTGAAACTTTGCTTGAGAGTTTGACAACAACCTTAGGATGTGACGAAATGGCTCCAACATTGGCGGACCAACCTGCTACGTTATAACGTACATTCACACTCCCTCCCCCCTTATAGAAGGTGAGATAAAGTGAGTCGAAAGAGAATCCAAGTTGATATAATATTCAATGAGATATATCATGATTAATAAAGTGTCAGATATATGCTATTATAATTAGGTATTAACATTATTAATTGGATGGGGTTATGAGTTGTCAATAATAAAAACAAATATTTACAGTTCCCAGAAAATATAATGATAATTAAGACCAATGTTCATCTACCTCAGACATAGGTAATGTTAGGTGATTTATGTTACCCTGTTTATTGTCTTTGGTTTTCGTGCTCTTAAGGACATTTAAATCATTTGACTTTCCAAATTGTTGACTTTTAAATGATATTCCAGAAAAGCGTCATACGCACTATATTACATATTTATGGTTTGTTTGAAAGTATATTGACAAGATAGGTGAGATTGTGTTATTGTTATTTAACAAATGAGTAACTTGTATGCAATGTAATAGCAAGAACAAACAACCTTTTGATGTTATGATGCTGATATCCAATTTGTACAAGAAGAACACCCTTACCTGGACTGCTAGTGACAGCTCATTGAGGAAAATGAACATTACACAGAATACAAAACAATAGTCCATTAAACATTGCACAAAATACTAAAACAATAGTCCATTAAACATTACACAAAATACTAAAACAATAGTTCATAGCACATTACACAAAATACAAAACAATAGTCCATAAAACATAACACAAAATACTAAAACAATAGTCCATGAAACATTACACAAAATACTAAAACAATAGTCCATAAAACATAGCACAAAATACTAAAGCAATAGTCCATAAAACATTACACAAAATATGAAAACAATAGTCCATAAAACATTACACAAAATATTAAAACAACTGTCTATAAAACATAGCATAAAACACTGAAGCAATAGTCCATAAAACATAGCACAAAATACTAAACCAATAGTCCAAAATACTAAAGCAGTAGTCCAAAATACTAAAACAACAGTCCATCAAACATGAACAAAAATACTAAAGCAATAGTCCATAAAACATGACACAAAATACTAAAATAATAGTCCATTAAACATTACACAAAACACTAAAACAATAGTCCATAAAACATGACACAAAATACTAAAATAATAGTCCATTAAACATTACACAAAATACTAATACAATAGTCCATAAAACATGAAACAAAATACCCAAAAAATAGTCCATTAAACATTACACAAAATACTAAAACAATAGTTCATAACACATTACACATAATACAAAACAATAGTTCATAAAACATTACACATAATATTAACAAAATAGTGCATAGAATACTAAGACAATAGTCCATAGAACATTACACATAATACGAAAATAATTTTCAATTAAACATAGCACAAAATACTTAAGCAATAGTCCATAAAACATAACACAAAATACAAAAGCAATAGTCCATGAAACATTACACAAAATACTAAGACAATAGTCCACTAAACATTACACAAAATACTAAAACAATAGTCCATAAAACATGACACAAAATACAAAAATAATAATCCATAAAACATAGCACAAAATACTAAAGCAATAGTCAATGAAACATTACACTAAACATTACACAAAATACTAAAACAATAGTCCATAAAACATGACACTAAATACTAAAACAATAGTCCATAAAACATTACACAAAATACTAAAACAACTGTCCATAAAACATAACACAAAACACGAAAGCAATAGTCCATAAAACATAGCACAAAATACTAAAACAATAGTCCATAAAACATTGCACAAAATACTAAGACAATAGTCCACTAAACATTACACAAAATACTAAAACAATAGTCCATAAAACATGACACAAAATACAAAAATAATAGTCCATAAAACATAGCACAAAATACTAAAGCAATAGTCAATGAAACATTACACAAAATACTAAAACAATAGTCCATAAAACATTACACAAAATACTAAAACAACTGTCCATAAAACATAACACAAAACACTTAAGTAATAGTCCATAAAACATAGCACAAAATACTAAAGCAATAGTCAATGAAACATTACACAAAATACTAAAACAATAGTCCATAAAACATTACACAAAATACTAAAACAACTGTCCATAAAACATAACACAAAACACTTAAGTAATAGTCCATAAAACATAGCACAAAATACTAAAGCAATAGTCCAAAATACTAAAGCAATAGTCCAAAATACTAAAACAATAGTCCATAAAACATAACACAAAATACTAAAGCAATAGTCCATGAAACATGACACAAAATACTAAAACAATAGTCCATAAAACATTACATAAAATATTAAAACAAGTGTCCATAAAACATAGCACAAAACATTTTAGCAATAGTCCAAAATACTAAAGCAATAGTCCAAAATACTAAAACAACAGTCCATCAAACATGAAACAAAATACTAAAACAATAGTCCATAAAATATCACACAGAATATTAAAATAATGGTTCATAAAACATTACACAAAATACTAAAACAATAGTCCATTAAACATTTCACAAAATACTAAAACAATAGTCCATAAAACATAACACAAAATACTAAAGCAATAGTCCATGAAACATTGCACAAAATATTAAAACAATAGTCCATAAAACATTACAAAAAATATTAAAGCAACTGTCTATAAAACATAACACAAAACACTTAAGCAATAGTCCAAAATACAAAAGCAATAGTCCAAAATACTAAAACAACAGTCCATCAAACATGAAACAAAATACTAAAACAATAGTCCATAAAATATCACACAGAATATTAACATAATAGTCCATAAAACATTACATAAAATACTAAAACAATAGCCCATTAAACATTACACAAAATACTATAAAAATAGTCCATAAAACATGACACAAAATACTAAAACAATAGTTCATAGCACATTACACAAAATACAAAAAAATAGTCCATTAAACATTATACAAAATACTAAAACAATAGCCCATAGAACATTACACAAAATACTAAAACAATAGTCCATAAAACATAACACAAAATACTAAAACAATAGTCCATAAAACATGACACAAAATACTAAAACAATAGTCCATAAAACATAACACAAAATACTTAATCAATAGTTTATAGAACATTGCACACAACGCAAAAGCAATAGTCCATAAAACATTACACAAACTACTTAAACAATAGTCCATAACACATTGCACAAAATACTAAAACAATAGTCCATAAAACATTACACAAAATACAAAAAATAGTTCATAAAACATTACACAAAATACAAAAAATAGTTCATAAAAACATTACACAAATTACTAAAGCAATAGTCCATTAAACATAACACAAAATAATAAAACAATAGTCCATAGAACATTGCACAAAATACTAAAACAATAGTCCATAAAACATGACACAAAATACTAAAACAATAGTTCATAGCACATTACACAAAATACAAAACAATAGTCCATTAAACATGACACAAAATACTAAAACAATAGCCAATTAAACATTGCACAAAATACAAAAACAATAGTCCATTAAACATTACACAAAATACTAAAACAATAGCCAATTAAACATTGCACAAAATACAAAATACAATAGTCCATTAAACATTACACATATTACTAAAACAATAGTCCATGAAACAGTCCACAAAATACTAAAACAATAGTCCATAAAACATGAAACAAAATACTAAAACAATAGTCCATAACACATTACATAACATATAAAAACAACAGTCCATAAAACATAGCGCAAAACACTTAAGCAATAGTCCATAAAACATAACACAAAATACTAAAACAACAGTCGATCAAACGCGAAACAAAATACTAAAGCAATAGTCCATAAAATATTACACAGAATATTAAAACACTTGTCCATAAAACATTACACGAAATACTAAAACAACAGTCCATAAAACATTACACAAAATACTAAAGCAACAGTTCATAAAACTCTACACAAAATACTAAACCAATAGTCCATAACACATTACACTTAATACTTAAGCAATAGCCCATAGAACATAGCACAGAATACTTAATCAATAGTCCATAAAGCATTACACAAAATACTAAAGCAATAGTTCATAGAACATTGCACAAAATACCAAAGCAATAGTTCATAGAACATTGCACAAAATATCAAAACAATAATCCATAAAACATTACACAAAATACTAAAACTATAGTCCATAACACATTACACAAAATACAAATCAATAGTCCATAGAACATAACACAAAATACTTAATCAATAGACCTTAGAACATTGCACACAACGCTAAAGCAATAGTCCATAAAACATTACACAATCTACTTAAACAATAGTCCATAACACATTGCACAAAATACTAAAACAATAGTCCATAAAACATTACACAAAATACAAAAAAATAGTTCATAAAACATTACACTAAATAATAAAACAATAGTCCACAGAATATAGCACAACATACTAAAGCAATAGTCCATAGAACATTGCACAAAATACTAAAACAATAGTCCAAAAAACATAGCACAAAATACCAAAACAATAGTCCATAAACCATAACACAAAATACTAACGCAATAGTCCATAAAACATTACACAAATTACTAAAACAACAGTCCATAAAACATTACACAAAATAGACAGCAATAGTCCATAAAACATAGCACAAAATACTAAAACAATAGTCCATAGAACATAACACAAAATAGACAGCAATAGTCCATAAAACATAGCACAAAATACTAGAGCAATAGTCCATAAAACATAACACAAAATACTAAAACAATAGTCCATAAGACATAACACAAAATACTAAAACAATAGTCCATAGAACATAACACAAATACTAAAACAATAGTCAATAGAACATTACACAAAATACTAAAACAATAGTCCATAAAACATAACACAAAATAATAAAACAATAGTCCATAGAACATAACACAAATACTAAAACAATAGTCCATAAAACATAACACAAAATACTAAAGCAATAGTCCATAAAACATAGCACAAAATAATAAAACAATAGTCCATAGAACATTACACAAAATACTAAAACAATCGTCCATAAAACATAGCACAAAATACTAAAACAATAATCTATAGAACATAGCACAAAATACTAAAACAATAATCCATAGAACATAGCACAAAATACTAAAACAACAGTCCATAAAACATAGCACAAAATACTAGAACAATAGTCCATAAAACATAACACAAAATACTTAATCAATAGTCCATAGAACATTGCACACAACGCTAAAGCAATAGTCCATAAAACATTACACAAAATACTAAAACAATAGTCCATAGCACATTGCACAAAATACTAAAACAATAGTCTATAAAACATTACACAAAATACAAAAAATAGTTCATAAAACATTACACAAAATACAAAAAATAGTTCATAAAAACATTACACAAATTACTAAAGCAATAGTCCATTAAACATAACACAAAATAATAAAACACTCGTCCATAAAACATGACACAAAATACTAAAACAATAGTCCATAAAACATAGCACAAAATACTAAAATAATAGTCCATAAAACATAACACAAAATACTAACAACAATAGTCCATAAAACATAACACAAAATACAAAAGCAATAGTCCATAACACATAACACAAAATACTAAAACAATAGTCTATGAAACATAGCACAAAATACTAAAGCAATAGTCCATAAAACATTACACAAAATACTAAAACAATAGTCCATAGAACATAATACAAAATACTAAAAAAATAGTCCATAGAACATAACACAAAATACTAAAACAATAGTCCATAAAACATTACACAAATACTGAAACAATAGTCCATAGAACATAATACAAAATACAAAAACAATAGTCCTTAGAACATAATACAACATATTAAAATAATAGTCCATAGAACATTGCACAAAATACTAAAACAATAGTCCATAAAACATTACACAAAATATGAAAACAATAGTCCATAAAACATTACACAAAATATTAAAGCAACTGTCTATAGAACATAGCATAAAACACTTAAGCAATAGTCCATAAAACATAGCACAAAATACTAAACCAATAGTCCAAAATACTAAAGCAGTAGTCCAAAATACTAAAACAACAGTCCATCAAACATGAACAAAAATACTAAAGCAATAGTCCATAAAACATGACACAAAATACTAACATAATAGTCCATTAAACATTACACAAAATACTAAAACAATAGTCCATAAAACATGACACAAAATACTAAAATAATAGTCCATTAAACATTACACAAAATACTAATACAATAGTCCATAAAACATGAAACAAAATACCCAAAAAATAGTCCATTAAACATTACACAAAATACTAAAACAATAGTTCATAACACATTACACATAATACAAAACAATAGTTCATAAAACATTACACATAATATTAACAAAATAGTGCATAGAATACTAAGACAATAGTCCATAGAACATTACACATAATACGAAAATAATTTTCAATTAAACATAGCACAAAATACTTAAGCAATAGTCCATAAAACATAACACAAAATACAAAAGCAATAGTCCATGAAACATTACACAAAATACTAAGACAATAGTCCACTAAACATTACACAAAATACTAAAACAATAGTCCATAAAACATGACACAAAATACAAAAATAATAATCCATAAAACATAGCACAAAATACTAAAGCAATAGTCAATGAAACATTACACTAAACATTACACAAAATACTAAAACAATAGTCCATAAAACATGACACTAAATACTAAAACAATAGTCCATAAAACATTACACAAAATACTAAAACAACTGTCCATAAAACATAACACAAAACACGAAAGCAATAGTCCATAAAACATAGCACAAAATACTAAAACAATAGTCCATAAAACATTGCACAAAATACTAAGACAATAGTCCACTAAACATTACACAAAATACTAAAACAATAGTCCATAAAACATGACACAAAATACAAAAATAATAGTCCATAAAACATAGCACAAAATACTAAAGCAATAGTCAATGAAACATTACACAAAATACTAAAACAATAGTCCATAAAACATTACACAAAATACTAAAACAACTGTCCATAAAACATAACACAAAACACTTAAGTAATAGTCCATAAAACATAGCACAAAATACTAAAGCAATAGTCCAAAATACTAAAGCAATAGTCCAAAATACTAAAACAATAGTCCATAAAACATAACACAAAATACTAAAGCAATAGTCCATGAAACATGACACAAAATACTAAAACAATAGTCCATAAAACATTACATAAAATATTAAAACAAGTGTCCATAAAACATAGCACAAAACACTTTAGCAATAGTCCAAAATACTAAATCAATAGTCCAAAATACTAAAACAACAGTCCATCAAACATGAAACAAAATACTAAAACAATAGTCCATAAAATATCACACAGAATATTAAAATAATGGTTCATAAAACATTACACAAAATACTAAAACAATAGTCCATTAAACATTTCACAAAATACTAAAACAATAGTCCATAAAACATAACACAAAATACTAAAGCAATAGTCCATGAAACATTGCACAAAATATTAAAACAATAGTCCATAAAACATTACAAAAAATATTAAAGCAACTGTCTATAAAACATAACACAAAACACTTAAGCAATAGTCCAAAATACAAAAGCAATAGTCCAAAATACTAAAACAACAGTCCATCAAACATGAAACAAAATACTAAAACAATAGTCCATAAAATATCACACAGAATATTAACATAATAGTCCATAAAACATTACATAAAATACTAAAACAATAGCCCATTAAACATTACACAAAATACTATAAAAATAGTCCATAAAACATGACACAAAATACTAAAACAATAGTTCATAGCACATTACACAAAATACAAAAAAATAGTCCATTAAACATTATACAAAATACTAAAACAATAGCCCATAGAACATTACACAAAATACTAAAACAATAGTCCATAAAACATAACACAAAATACTAAAACAATAGTCCATAAAACATGACACAAAATACTAAAACAATAGTCCATAAAACATAACACAAAATACTTAATCAATAGTTTATAGAACATTGCACACAACGCAAAAGCAATAGTCCATAAAACATTACACAAACTACTTAAACAATAGTCCATAACACATTGCACAAAATACTAAAACAATAGTCCATAAAACATTACACAAAATACAAAAAATAGTTCATAAAACATTACACAAAATACAAAAAATAGTTCATAAAAACATTACACAAATTACTAAAGCAATAGTCCATTAAACATAACACAAAATAATAAAACAATAGTCCATAGAACATTGCACAAAATACTAAAACAATAGTCCATAAAACATGACACAAAATACTAAAACAATAGTTCATAGCACATTACACAAAATACAAAACAATAGTCCATTAAACATGACACAAAATACTAAAACAATAGCCAATTAAACATTGCACAAAATACAAAAACAATAGTCCATTAAACATTACACAAAATACTAAAACAATAGCCAATTAAACATTGCACAAAATACAAAATACAATAGTCCATTAAACATTACACATATTACTAAAACAATAGTCCATGAAACAGTCCACAAAATACTAAAACAATAGTCCATAAAACATGAAACAAAATACTAAAACAATAGTCCATAACACATTACATAACATATAAAAACAACAGTCCATAAAACATAGCGCAAAACACTTAAGCAATAGTCCATAAAACATAACACAAAATACTAAAACAACAGTCGATCAAACGCGAAACAAAATACTAAAGCAATAGTCCATAAAATATTACACAGAATATTAAAACACTTGTCCATAAAACATTACACGAAATACTAAAACAACAGTCCATAAAACATTACACAAAATACTAAAGTAACAGTTCATAAAACTCTACACAAAATACTAAACCAATAGTCCATAACACATTACACTTAATACTTAAGCAATAGCCCATAGAACATAGCACAGAATACTTAATCAATAGTCCATAAAGCATTACACAAAATACTAAAGCAATAGTTCATAGAACATTGCACAAAATACCAAAGCAATAGTTCATAGAACATTGCACAAAATATCAAAACAATAATCCATAAAACATTACACAAAATACTAAAACTATAGTCCATAACACATTACACAAAATACAAATCAATAGTCCATAGAACATAGCACAAAATACTTAATCAATAGACCTTAGAACATTGCACACAACGCTAAAGCAATAGTCCATAAAACATTACACAAAATACTAAAACAATAGTCCATAACACATTGCACAAAATACTAAAACAATAGTCCATAAAACATTACACAAAATACAAAAAATAGTTCATAAAACATTACACAAAATACAAAAAATAGTTCATAAAAACATTACACAAATTACTAAAGCAATAGTCCATTAAACATAACACAAAATAATAAAACAATAGTCCATAAAACATAACACAAAATACTAAAACAATAGTCCATAAAACATAACACAAATTACTAAAGCAATAGTCCATTAAACATAACACAAAATAATAAAACAATAGTCCATAAAACATAACACAAAATACTAAAACACTCGTCCATAGAACATAACACAAAATACTAAAACAATCGTTCATAAAACATAACACAAAATACTAAAATAATAGTTCATAAAACATAACACAAAATACTAACAACAATAGTCCATAGAACATAACACAAAATACTTAATCAATAGTCCATAGAACATTGCACACAACGCTAAAGCAATAGTCCATAACACATTGCACAAATTACGAAAACAATAGTCCATAAAACAAAACACAAAATACTAAAACAATAGTCCATAAAACATAACACAAAATACAAAAGCAATAGTCCATAACACATAACACAAAATACTAAAACAATAGTCTATGAAACATAGCACAAAATACTAAAGCAATAGTCCATAAAACATTACACAAAATACTAAAACAATAGTCCATAGAACATAATACAAAATACTAAAAAAATAGTCCATAGAACATAACACAAAATACTAAAACAATAGTCCATAAAACATTACACAAAATACTAAAACAATAGTCCATAAAACATAACACAAAATAGAAAGCAATAGTCCATAAAACATAACACAACATACTAAAGCAATAGTCCATAGAACATTGCACAAAATACTAAAACAATCGTCCATAAAACATAATCCAAAATACTAAAACAATAGTCCATAAAACATAACACAAAATAATAAAGCAATAGTCCATAGAACATTGCACAAAATACTAAAACAATAGTCCATAAAACATAACACAAAATACTAAACAATAGTCCATAGAACATTACACAAAATACTAAAACAATAGTCCATAAAACATAACACAAAATACTAAAACAATAGTCCATAAAACATAACACAAAATACTAAACAATAGTCCATAAAACATAACACAAAATACTAAAACAATAGTCCATAGAACATAACACAAAATACTTAATCAATAGTCCATAGAACATTGCACACAACGCTAAAGCAATAGTCCATAAAACATTACACAAACTACTAAAACAATAGTACATAACACATTGCACAAAATACTAAAACAATAGTCCATAAAACATTACACAAAATACAAAAAATAGTTCATAAAACATTACACAAAATACTAAAGCAATAGTCCATTAAACATAACACAAAATACTTAATCAATAGTTTATAGAACATTGCACACAACGCTAAAGCAATAGTCCATAAAACATTACACAAACTACTAAAACAATAGTCCATAACACATTGCACAAAATACTAAAACAATAGTCCATAAAACATTACACAAAATACAAAAAATAGTTCATAAAACATTACACAAAATACAAAACATAGTCCATAGAACATTACACAAAATACTAAAACACTCGTCCATAAAATATAACACAAAATACTAACAACAATAGTCCATAGAACATAACACAAAATACTTAATCAATAGTCCATAGAACATTGCACACAACGCTAAAGCAATAGTCCATAAAACATTACACAAACTACTAAAACAATAGTCCATAACACATTGCACAAAATACTAAAACAATAGTCCATAAAACATTACACAAAATACTAAAACAATAGTCCATAAAACATAACACAAAATACTAAAACAATCGTCCATAAAACATAACACAAAATACTAAAACACTAGTCCATAAAACATAACACAAAATACTAAAACAACAGTCCATAAAACAATACACAAAATACTAAAACAATAGTCCATAAAACATTACACAAACTACTAAAACAATAATCCATAAAACATAACACAAAATAATAAAACAATAGTCCATAAAACATAACACAAAATACTAAAACAATAGTCCATAACACATTGCACAAAATACTAAAACAATAGTCCATAACACATTACACAAAATACTAAAACAACTGTCCATAAAACATAACACAAAATAATAAAACAATCGTCCATAAAACATAACACAAAATACTAAAACAATAGTCCATAAAACATAACACAAAATACTAAAACAACTGTCCATAAAACATAACACAAAATAATAAAACAATCGTCCATAAAACATAACACAAAATACTAAAACAATAGTCCATAGAACATAACACAAAATACTAAAACAATAGTCCATAGAACATAACACAAAATACTAAAACAATAGTCCATAAAACATTACACAAAATACTAAAACAACAGTCCATAAAACAATACACAAAATACTAAAACAATAGTCCATAAAACATTACACAAACTACTAAAACAATAATCCATAAAACATAACACAAAATAATAAAACAATAGTCCATAAAACATAACACAAAATACTAAAACAATAGTCCATAACACATTGCACAAAATACTAAAACAATAGTCCATAACACATTACACAAAATACTAAAACAACTGTCCATAAAACATAACACAAAATAATAAAACAATCGTCCATAAAACATAACACAAAATACTAAAACAATAGTCCATAAAACATAACACAAAATACTAAAACAACTGTCCATAAAACATAACACAAAATAATAAAACAATCGTCCATAAAACATAACACAAAATACTAAAACAATAGTCCATAGAACATAACACAAAATACTAAAACAATAGTCCATAGAACATAACACAAAATACTAAAACAATAGTCCATAAAACATTACACAAAATACTAAAACAATAGTCCATAAAACATAACACAAAATAGAAAGCAATAGTCCTTAAAACATAACACAACATACTAAAGCAATAGTCCTTAAAACATAGCACAAAATACTAAAACACTAGTCCGTAAAACATAACACAAAATACCAAAGCAATAGTCCATAGAACATAACACAAAATACTAAAGCAATAGTCCATAGAACATTGCACAAAATACTAAAACAATCGTCCATAAAACATAACCCAAATTACTAAAACAATAGTCCATAAAACATAACACAAAATAATAAAACAATAGTCCATAGAACATTACACAAAATACTAAAACAATAGTCCATAGAACATAGCATAAAATATTAAAACAATAGTCCATAGAACATAGCACAAAATACTAAAACAATAGTCCATAAAACATAACACAAAATACTAAACAAAAGTACATAACACATTGCACAAAATACTAAAACAATAGTCCATAAAACATTACACAAAATACAAAAAATAGTTCTTAAAACATTACACAAAATACAAAAAATAGTTCATAAAAACATTACACAAATTACTAAAGCAATAGTCCATTAAACATAACACAAAATAATAAAACAATAGTCCATAGAACATTACACAAAATACTAAAACACTCGTCCATAAAACATAGCACAAAATACTAAAACAATAGTCCATAGAACATAACACAAAATACTAAAACAATCGTTCATAAAACATAGCACAAAATACTAAAACAATAGTCCATAAAACATAACACAAAATACTAAAACAATAGTCCATAAAACATAACACAAAATACTAAAACAATCGTCCATAAAACATAACACAAAATACTAAAACAATAGTCCATAAAACATAACACAAAATACAAAAGCAATAGTCCATAACACATAACACAAAATACTAAAACAATAGTCTATGAAACATAGCACAAAATACTAAAGCAATAGTCCATAAAACATTACACAAAATACTAAAACAATAGTCCATAGAACATAATACAAAATACTAAAAAAATAGTCCATAGAACATAACACAAAATACTAAAACAATAGTCCTTAAAACATTACACAAATACTGAAACAATAGTCCATAAAACATAATACAAAATACTAAAACAATAGTCCATAGAACATAATACAAAATACAAAAACAATAGTCCATAAAACATAACACAACATATTAAAATAATAGTCCATAGAACATTGCACAAAATACTAAAACAATAGTCCATAAAACATTACACAAAATACTAAAACAATAGTCCATAAAACATAACACAAAATAGAAAGCAATAGTCCATAAAACATAACACAACATACTAAAGCAATAGTCCTTAAAACATAGCACAAAATACTAAAACACTAGTCCGTAAAACATAACACAAAATACCAAAGCAATAGTCCATAGAACATAACACAAAATACTAAAGCAATAGTCCATAGAACATTGCACAAAATACTAAAACAATCGTCCATAAAACATAATCCAAAATACTAAAACAATAGTCCATAAAACATAACACAAAATAATAAAACAATAGTCCATAAAACATAACACAAAATACTAAACAATAGTCCATAAAACATAACACAAAATACTTAATCAATAGTCCATAGAACATTGCACACAACGCTAAAGCAATAGTCCATAAAACATTACACAAACTACTAAAACAATAGTCCATAACACATTGCACAAAATACTAAAACAATAGTCCATAAAACATAACACAAAATACTAAAACAATAGTCCATAACACATTACACAAAATACTAAAACAATAGTTCATAAAACATAACACAAAATACACAAACAATCGTCCATAAAACATAACACAAAATACTAAAACAATAGTCCATAAAACATTACACAAAATACTAAAGCAATAGTTCATAAAACATAACACAAAATAATAAAACAATAGTCCATAAAACATAACACAAAATACTAAAACAATAGTCCATAAAACATTACACAAATACTGAAACAATAGTCCATAAAACATAACACAAAATACTAAAACAATAGTCCATAAAACATAACACAAAATACTAAAACAATAGTCCATAACACATAACACAAAATACTAAAGCAATAGTTCATAAAACATTACACAAAATACTAAAGCAATAGTTCATAAAACATAGCACAAAATACTAAAACAATAGTCCATAAAACATTACACAAATACTGAAACAATAGTCCATAAAACATAACACAAAATACTAAAACAATAGTCCATAAAACATAACACAAAATACTAAAACAATAGTCCATAAAACATTACACAAAATACTAAAGCAATAGTTCATAAAACATAGCACAAAATACTAAAACAATAGTCCATAAAACATTACACAAAATACTAAAACAATAGTCCATAAAACATTACACAAATACTGAAACAATAGTCCATAAAACATAACACAAAATACTAAAACAATAGTCCATAAAACATAACACAAAATACTAAAACAATAGTCCATAAAACATAACACAAAATACTAAAACAATAGTCCATAGAACATAATACAAAATACTAAAACAATAGTCCTTAGAACATAATACAAAATATTAAAATAATAGTCCATAGAACATTGCACAAAATACTAAAACAATAGTCCATAAAACATTACACAAAATACTAAAACAATAGTCCATAAAACATAACACAAAATAGAAAGCAATAGTCCATAAAACATAACACAACATACTAAAGCAATAGTCCTTAAAACATAGCACAAAATACTAAAACACTAGTCCGTAAAACATAACACAAAATACTAAAACAATAGTCCATAACACATTACACAAAATACTAAAACAATAGTTCATAAAACATAACACAAAATACTAAAACAATAGTCCATAAAACATTACACAAAATACTAAAGCAATAGTTCATAAAACATAACACAAAATAATAAAACAATAGTCCATAAAACATAACACAAAATACTAAAACAATAGTCCATAAAACATTACACAAATACTGAAACAATAGTCCATAGAACATAATACAAAATACTAAAACAATAGTCCTTAGAACATAATACAAAATATTAAAATAATAGTCCATAGAACATTGCACAAAATACTAAAACAATAGTCCATAAAACATTACACAAAATACTAAAACAATAGTCCATAAAACATAACACAAAATAGAAAGCAATAGTCCATAAAACATAACACAACATACTAAAGCAATAGTCCTTAAAACATAGCACAAAATACTAAAACACTAGTCCGTAAAAAATAACACAAAATACCAAAGCAATAGTCTATAGAACATAACACAAAATACTAAAGCAATAGTCCATAGAACATTGCACAAAATACTAAAACAATCGTCCATAAAACATAACCCAAATTACTAAAACAATAGTCCATAAAACATAACACAAAATAATAAAACAATAGTCCATAGAACATTACACAAAATACTAAAACAATAGTCCATAGAACATAGCATAAAATATTAAAACAATAGTCCATAGAACATAGCACAAAATACTAAAACAATAGTCCATAAAACATAACACAAAATACTAAACAATAGTACATAACACATTGCACAAAATACTAAAACAATAGTCCATAAAACATTACACAAAATACAAAAAATAGTTCTTAAAACATTACACAAAATACAAAAAATAGTTCATAAAACATTACACAAAATACTAAAGCAATAGTCCATTAAACATAACACAAAATACTTAATCAATAGTTTATAGAACATTGCACACAACGCTAAAGCAATAGTCCATAAAACATGACACAAACTACTAAAACAATAGTCCATAACACATTGCACAAAATACTAAAACAATAGTCCATAAAACATTACACAAAATACAAAAAATAGTTCATAAAACATTACACAAAATACAAAACATAGTCCATAGAACATTACACAAAATACTAAAACACTCGTCCATAAAATATAACACAAAATACTAACAACAATAGTCCATAAAACATAGCACAAAATAATAAAACAATAGTCCATAGAACATTACACAAAATACTTAATCAATAGTCCATAGAACATTGCACACAACGCTAAAGCAATAGTCCATAAAACATTACACAAAATACACAAACAATAGTCCATAGAACATAACACAAAATACTAAAACAATAGTCCATAAAACATAGCACAAAATAATAAAACAATAGTCCATAGAACATTACACAAAATACTAAAACAATAGTCCATAAAACATAACACAAAATACTAAAACAATAGTCTATAGAACATAGCACAAAATACTAAAACAATAATCCATAGAACATAGCACAAAATACTAAAACAACAGTCCATAAAACATAACACAAAATACTAAAACAATAGTCCATAAAACATTACACAAAATACTTAATCAATAGTCCATAGAACATTGCACACAACGCTAAAGCAATAGTCCATAAAACATTACACAAACTACTAAAACAATAGTCCATAAAACATTACACAAAATACAAAAAATAGTTCATAAAACATTACACAAAATACAAAAAATAGTTCATAAAACATTACACAAAATACTAAAGCAATAGTCCATTAAACATAACACAAAATAATAAAACAATAGTCCATAAAACATTACACAAAATACTTAATCAATAGTCCATAGAACATTGCACACAACGCTAAAGCAATAGTCCATAAAACATTACACAAACTACTAAAACAATAGTCCATAAAACATTACACAAAATACAAAAAATAGTTCATAAAACATTACACAAAATACAAAAAATAGTTCATAAAACATTACACAAAATACTAAAGCAATAGTCCATTAAACATAACACAAAATAATAAAACAATAGACCATAGAACATAACACAAAATACTAAAACAATCGTCCATAAGACATTACACAAAATACTAAAACAATAGTCCATAGAACATAAAACAAAATACTTAATCAATAGTCCATAGAACATAAAACAAAATACTAAAACAATAGTCCATAAAACATTACACAAAATACTAAAATAATAGTCCATAAAACATAACACAAAATACTAAAACAATAGTCCATAAAACATAACACAAAATACTAAAATAATAGTCCATAAAACATAACACAAAACACTAAAACAATCGTCCATAAAACATTACACAAAATACTAAAACAATAGTCCATAAAACATTACACAAAATACTTAATTAATAGTCCATAGAACATTGCACACAACGCTAAAGCAATAGTCCATAAAACATTACACAAACTACTAAAACAATAGTCCATAAAACATTACACAAAATACAAAAAATAGTTCATAAAACATTACACAAAATACTAAAACACTCGTCCATAAAACATAGAACAAAATACTAAAACAATAGTTCATAAAACATAACACAAAATACACAAACAATCGTCAATAAAACATAACACAAAATACTAAAACAATAGTCCATAAAACATAACACAAAATACTAAAACAATAGTCCATAAAACATAACACAAAATACTAAAACAATAGTCCATAAAACATAGCACAAAATACTAAAACAATAGTCCATAAAACATTACACAAAATACTAAAACAACAGTCCATAAAACATTACACAAAATACTAAAACAATAGTCCATAAAACATTACACAAAATACTTAATCAATAGTCCATAGAACATTGCACACAACGCTAAAGCAATAGTCCATAAAACATTACACAAACTACTAAAACAATAGTCCATAAAACATTACACAAAATACAAAAAATAGTTCATAAAACATTACACAAAATACAAAAAATAGTTCATAAAACATTACACAAAATACTAAAGCAATAGTCCATAAAACATGACACAAAATAATAAAACAATAGTCCATAAAACATAACACAAAATAATAAAACAATAGACCATAGAACATAACACAAAATACTAAAACAATAGTCCATAAAACATAACACAAAATACTAAAACAATAGTCCATAAAACATAACACAAAATACTAAAATAATAGTCCATAGAACATAACACAAAATACTTAATCAATAGTCCATAGAACATAAAACAAAATACTAAAACAATAGTCCATAAAACATTACACAAAATACTAAAATAATAGTCCATAAAACATAACACAAAATACTAAAACAATAGTCCATAAAACATAACACAAAATACTAAAATAATAGTCCATAAAACATAACACAAAACACTAAAACAATCGTCCATAAAACATTACACAAAATACTTAATTAATAGTCCATAGAACATTGCACACAACGCTAAAGCAATAGTCCATAAAACATTACACAAACTACTAAAACAATAGTCCATAAAACATTACACAAAATACAAAAAATAGTTCATAAAACATTACACAAAATACAAAAAATAGTTCATAAAACATTACACAAAATACTAAAGCAATAGTCCATTAAACATAACACAAAATAATAAAGCAAAAGTCTATAAAACATTACACAAAATACTAATACAATCGTCCATAAAACATAACACAAAATACTAAAACAATAGTCCATAAAACATAACACAAAATACTAAAACAATCGTCCATAAGACATAGCACAAAATACTAAAATAATAGTCCATAGAACATAACACAAAATACTTAATCAATAGTCCATAGAACATAAAACAAAATACTAAAACAATAGTCCATAAAACATAACACAAAATACTAAAATAATAGTCCATAAAACATTACACAAAATACTAAGCAATAGTCCATTAAACATTACACAAAATACAAAAAATAGTTCATAACACATTGCACAAAATACTAAAACAATCGTCCATAAAACATAACACAAAATACTTAACATTACACAAACTACTAAAACAATAGTCCATAACACATTGCACAAAATACTAAAACAATAGTCCATTAAACATTACACAAAATACAAAAAATAGTTCATAAAACATTACACAAAATACTAAAACAATAGTCCATTAAACATAACACAAAATAATAAAACAATAGTCCATAGAACATTGCACACAACGCTAAAGCAATAGTCCATAAAACATTACACAAACTACTAAAACAATAGTCCATAACACATTGCACAAAATACTAAAACAATAGTCCATAAAACATTACACAAAATACAAAAAATAGTTCATAAAACATTACACAAAATACAAAAAATAGTCCATAGAACATTACACAAAATACTAAAACACTCGTCCATAAAACATAGAACAAAATACTAAAACAATAGTCCATAAAACATAACACAAAATACTAAAACAATAGTCCATAGAACATTGCACACAACGCTAAAGCAATAGTCCATAAAACATTACACAAACTACTAAAACAATAGTCCATAACACATTGCACAAAATACTAAAACAATAGTCCATAAAACATTACACAAAATACAAAAAATAGTTCATAAAACATTACACAAAATACAAAAAATAGTCCATAGAACATTACACAAAATACTAAAACACTCGTCCATAAAACATAACACAAAATACAAAAGCAATAGTCCATAACACATAACACAAAATACTAAAACAATAGTCCATAAAACATTACACAAAATAGAAAGCAATAGTCCATATAACATAATACAAAATACTAAAACAATAGTCCATAACACATAATACAAAATACTAAAACAATAGTCCATAACACATAACACAAAATACTAAAACAATAGTCTATGAAACATAGCACAAAATACGAAAACAATCGTCCATAGAACATAATACAAAATACTAAAACAATAGTCCATAGAACATAATACAAAATACTAAAACAATAGTCCATAAAACATTACACAAAATACAAAAAATAGTTCATAAAACATTACACAAAATACAAAAAATAGTCCATAGAACATTACACAAAATACTAAAACACTCGTCCATAAAACATAACACAAAATACAAAAGCAATAGTCCATAACACATAACACAAAATACTAAAACAATAGTCTATGAAACATAACACAAAATACTAAAACAATAGTCCATAAAACATAACACAAAATACTAAAACAATAGTCCATAAAACATTACACAAAATACTAAAACAATAGTCCATAAAACATTACACAAAATACTAAAACAATCGTCCATAGAACATAACACAAAATAGAAAGCAATAGTCCATATAACATAACACAACATACTAAAGCAATAGTCCTTAAAACATAGCACAAAATACTAAAACACTAGTCCGTAAAACATAACACAAAATACCAAAGCAATAGTCCATAGAACATAACACAAAATACTAAAGCAATAGTCCATAGAACATTGCACAAAATACTAAAACAATCGTCCATAAAACATAATACAAAATACTAAAACAATAGTCCATAAAACATAACACAAAATACTGAAACAATAGTTCATAAAACATAGCACAAAATACTAAAACAATAGTCCATAAAACATTACACAAAATACTAAAACAATAGTCCATAAAACATAACACAAAATAGAAAGCAATAGTCCATATAACATAACACAACATACTAAAGCAATAGTCCTTAAAACATAGCACAAAATACTAAAACACTAGTCCGTAAAACATAACACAAAATACCAAAGCAATAGTCCATAGAACATAACACAAAATACTAAAGCAATAGTCCATAGAACATTGCACAAAATACTAAAACAATCGTCCATAAAACATAACCCAAAATACTAAAACAATAGTCCATAAAACATAGCACAAAATACTAAAACACTCGTCCATAAAACATAGAACAAAATACTAAAACAATAGTCCATAGAACATAACACAAAATACTAAAACAATAGTCCATAGAACATAACACAAAATACTAAAACAATAGTCCATAAAACATAGCACAAAATACTAACAACAATAGTCCATAGCACATAACACAAAATACTTAATCAATAGTCCATAGAACATTGCACACAACGCTAAAGCAATAGTCCATAAAACATTACACAAAATACTAAAACAATAGTCCATAACACATTGCACAAAATACTAAAACAATAGTCCATAAAACATTACACAAAATACTAAAACAATAGTCCATAAAACATTACACAAAATACTAAAACAATAGTCCATAAAACATTACACAAAATACTAAAACAATAGTCCATAAAACATTACACAAAATACTAAAACAATAGTCCATAAAAAAAACACAAAATACTAAAACAATCGTCCATAAAACATAGCACAAAATACTAAAATAATAGTCCATAAAACATAGCACAAAATACTAAAACAATAGTCCATAGAACATTACACAAAATACTAAAACAATAGTCCATAAAACATTACACAAAATACTAAAACACTCGTCCATAAAACATAACACAAAATACTAAATCAATAGTCCATAGAACATAACACAAAATACTTAATCAATAGTCCATAGAACATTACACACAACGCTAAAGCAATAGTCCATAAAACATTACACAAACTACTAAAACAATAGTCCATAACACATTGCACAAAATACTAAAACAATAGTCCATAAAACATTACACAAAATACTAAAACAATAGTCCATAAAACATAACACAAAATACAAAAACAATAGTCCATAAAACATAACACAAAATACTAAAACAATAGTCCATAGAACATTGCACAAAATACTAAAACAATAGTCCATAAAACATAACACAAAATACAAAAACAATAGTCCATAAAACATAACACAAAATAATAAAACAATAGTCCATAGAACATTGCACAAAATACTAAAACAATAGTCCATAGAACATAACACAAAATACTAACAACAATAGTCCATAGAACATTGCACACAACGCTAAAGCAATAGTCAATAAAAAATTACACAAACTACTAAAGCAATAGTCCATAACACATTGCACAAAATACTAAAACAATAGTCCATAAAACATTACAAAAAATACTAAAACAATAGTCCATAAAACATAACACAAAATACTAAAGCAATAGTCCATTAAACATTACACAGAATACTAAAACAATAGTCCATTGAACATTACACAAAATACTAAAACAATAGTCCATAGAACATTACACAAAATACTAAAACAATCGTCCATAAAACAAAGCACAAAATACTAAAACAATAGTCCATAAAACATAACACAAAATACTAAAACAATAGTTTATAGAACATTGCACACAACGCAAAAGCAATAGTCCATAAAACATTACACAAACTACTAAAACAATAGTCCATAAAACAAAACACAAAATACTAAAACAATAGTCCATAAAACATAACACAAAATACAAAAGCAATAGTCCATAACACATAACACAAAATACTAAAACAATAGTCTATGAAACATAGCACAAAATACGAAAACAATAGTCCATAAAACATTACACAAAATACTAAAACAATAGTCTATAGAACATAATACAAAATACTAAAAAAATAGTCCATAGAACATAACACAAAATACTGAAACAATAGTCCATAAAACATAATACAAAATACTGAAACAATAGTCCATAAAACATTACACAAAATACTAAAACAATAGTCCATAGAACATAATACAAAATACTAAAACAATAGTCCTTAGAACATAATACAAAATATTAAAATAATAGTCCATAGAACATTGCACAAAATACTAAAACAATAGTCCATAAAACATTACACAAAATACTAAAACAATAGTCCATAAAACATAACACAAAATAGAAAGCAATAGTCCATAAAACATAACACAACATACTAAAGCAATAGTCCTTAAAACATAGCACAAAATACTAAAACACTAGTTCGTAAAACATAACACAAAATACCAAAGCAATAGTCCATAGAACATAACACAAAATACTAAAGCAATAGTCCATAGAACATTGCACAAAATACTAAAACAATCGTCCATAAAACATAACACAAAATACTAAAACAATAGTCCATAAAACATAACACAAAATACTAAAACACTCGTCCATAAAACATAGAACAAAATACTAAAACAATAGTCCATAGAACATAACACAAAATACTAAAACAATAGTCCATAAATCATAACACAAAATACTAAAACAATAGTCCATAAAACATAACACAAAATACTAAAACACTCGTCCATAAAACATAGAACAAAATACTAAAACAATAGTCCATAGAACATAACACAAAATACTAAAACAATAGTCCATAAAACATAACACAAAATACTAAAACAATAGTCCATAAAACATTACACAAAATACTAACAACAATAGTCCATAGCACATAACACAAAATACTTAATCAATAGTCCATAGAACATTGCACACAACGCTAAAGCAATAGTCCATAAAACATTACACAAAATACTAAAACAATAGTCCATAACACATTGCACAAAATACTAAAACAATAGTCCATAAAACATTACACAAAATACAAAAAAACAATAGTCCATAAAAAATTACACAAAATACTAAAACAATAGTCCATAAAACATTACACAAAATACTAAAACAATAGTCCATAAAACATTACACAAAATACTAAAACAATAGTCCATAAAAAAAACACAAAATACTAAAACAATAGTCCATAAAACATAGCATAAAATACTAAAATAATAGTCCATAAAACATAGCACAAAATACTAAAACAATAGTCCATAGAACATAACAAAAAATACTAAAACAATAGTCCATAAAACATAACACAAAATACTAACAACAATAGTCCATAGAACATAACACAAAATACTTAATCAATAGTCCATAGAACATTGCACACAACGCTAAAGCAATAGTCCATAAAACATTACACAAAATACTAAAACAATAGTCCATAACACATTGCACAAAATACTAAAACAATAGTCCATAAAACATTACACAAAATACTAAAACAATAGTCCATAAAACATTACACAAAATACAAAAACAATAGTCCATAAAACATAACACAAAATACTAAAACAATAGTCCATAGAACATTGCACAAAATACTAAAACAATAGTCCATAGAACATAGCACAAAATACTAACAACAATAGTTCATAGAACATTGCACACAACGCTAAAGCAATAGTCCATAAAACATTACACAAACTACTAAAGCAATAGTCCATAACACATTGTACAAAATACTAAAACAATAGTCCATAAAACATTACAAAAAATACTAAAACAATAGTCCATAAAACATAGCACAAAATACTTAAGCAATAGTCCATAGAACATAACACAAAATACTAAAACAATAGTCCATAAAACATAACACAAAATACTAACAACAATAGTCCATAGAACATAACACAAAATACTTAATCAATAGTCCATAGAACATTGCACACAACGCTAAAGCAATAGTCCATAAAACATTACACAAAATACTAAAACAATAGTCCATGAAACATAACAGAAAATACTAAAACAATAATCCATAGAACATAGCACAAAATACTAAAACAATAGTTTATAGAACATTGCACACAACGCAAAAGCAATAGTCCATAAAACATTACACAAACTACTAAAACAATAGTCCCTAATACAAAACACAAAATACTAAAACAATAGTCCATAAAACATAACACAAAATACAAAAGCAATAGTCCATAACACATAACACAAAATACTAAAACAATAGTCTATGAAACATAGCACAAAATACGAAAACAATAGTCCATAAAACATTACACAAAATACTAAAACAATAGTCCATAGAACATAATACAAAATACTAAAAAAATAGTCCATAAAACATAACACAAAATACAAAAGCAATAGTCCATAACACATAACACAAAATACTAAAACAATAGTCCATAAAACATAACACAAAATACTGAAACAATAGTCCATAAAACATTACACAAAATACTAAAACAATAGTCCTTAGAACATAATACAAAATATTAAAATAATAGTCCATAGAACATTGCACAAAATACTAAAACAATAGTCCATAAAACATTACACAAAATACTAAAACAATAGTCCATAAAACATAACACAAAATAGAAAGCAATAGTCCATAAAACATAACACAACATACTAAAGCAATAGTCCTTAAAACATAGCACAAAATACTAAAACACTAGTTCGTAAAACATAACACAAAATACCAAAGCAATAGTCCATAGAACATAACACAAAATACTAAAGCAATAGTCCATAGAACATTGCACAAAATACTAAAACAATCGTCCATAAAACATAACCCAAAATACTAAAACAATAGTCCATAAAACATAACACAAAATACTAAAACACTCGTCCATAAAACATAGAACAAAATACTAAAACAATAGTCCATAGAACATAACACAAAATACTAAAACAATAGTCCATAAAACATAACACAAAATACTAACAACAATAGTCCATAGCACATAACACAAAATACTTAATCAATAGTCCATAGAACATTGCACACAACGCTAAAGCAATAGTCCATAAAACATTACACAAAATACTAAAACAATAGTCCATAACACATTGCACAAAATACTAAAACAATAGTCCATAAAACATTACACAAAATACAAAAAAACAATAGTCCATAAAACATTACACAAAATACTAAAACAATAGTCCATAAAACATTACACAAAATACTAAAACAATAGTCCATTAAACATTACACAAAATACTAAAACAATAGTCCATAAAAAAAACACAAAATACTAAAACAATAGTCCATAAAACATAGCATAAAATACTAAAATAATAGTCCATAAAACATAGCACAAAATACTAAAACAATAGTCCATAGAACATAACAAAAAATACTAAAACAATAGTCCATAAAACATAACACAAAATACTAAAACAATAGTCCATAAAACATAGCACAAAATACTAAAACAATAGTCCATAAAACATTACACAAAATACTAAAACAATAGTCCATAAAACATTACACAAAATACTTAATCAATAGTCCATAGAACATTGCACACAACGCTAAAGCAATAGTCCATAAAACATTACACAAAATACTAAAACAATAGTCCATAACACATTGCACAAAATATTAAAACAATAGTCCATAAAACATTACACAAAATACTAAAACAATAGTCCATAAAACATTACACAAAATACAAAAACAATAGTCCATAAAACATAACACAAAATACTAAAACAATAGTCCATAAAACATAACACAAAATACTAAAACAATAGTCCATAGAACATAGCACAAAATACTAACAACAATAGTTCATAGAACATTGCACACAACGCTAAAGCAATAGTCCATAAAACATTACACAAACTACTAAAGCAATAGTCCATAACACATTGTACAAAATACTAAAACAATAGTCCATAAAACATTACAAAAAATACTAAAACAATAGTCCATAAAACATAGCACAAAATACTTAAGCAATAGTCCATTAAACATTACACAGAATACTAAAACAATAGTCCATTGAACATTACACAAAATACTAAAACAATAGTCCATAGAACATTACACAAAATACTAAAGCAATCGTCCATAAAACATAGCACAAAATACTAAAACAACAGTCCATAAAACATAACACAACATACTAACAACAATAGTCCATAGAACATTGCACACAACGCTAAAGCAATAGTCCATAAAACATTACACAAAATACTAAAACAATAGTCCATAAAACATAACAGAAAATACTAAAACAATAATCCATAGAACATAACACAAAATACTAAAACAATAGTCCATAACACACTGCACAAAATACTAAAACAATAGTCCATAAAACATTACACAAAATACAAAAAATAGTTCATAAAACATTACACAAAATACAAAAAATAGTTCATAAAACATTACACAAAATACTAAAGCAATAGTCCATTAAACATAACACAAAATACTTAATCAATAGTTTATAGAACATTGCACACAACGCTAAATCAATAGTCCATAAAACATTACACAAACTACTAAAACAATAGTCCATAACACACTGCACAAAATACTAAAACAATAGTCCATAAAACATTACACAAAATACAAAAAATAGTTCATAAAACATTACACAAAATACAAAAAATAGTTCATAAAACATTACACAAAATACTAAAGCAATAGTCCATTAAACATAACACAAAATACTTAATCAATAGTTTATAGAACATTGCACACAACGCTAAATCAATAGTCCATAAAACATTACACAAACTACTAAAACAATAGTCCATAACACATTGCACAAAATACTAAAACAATAGTCCATAAAACATTACACAAAATACAAAAAATAGTTCATAAAACATTACACAAAATACAAAAAATAGTCCATAGAACATTACAAAAAATACTAAAACACTCGTCCATAAAACATAGCACAAAATACTAAAACAATAGTCCATAGAACATAACACAAAATACTAAAACAATAGTCCATAAAACATAGCACAAAATACTAAAACAATAGTCCATAAAACATAGCACAAAATACTAAAACAATAGTCCATAGAACATAACACAAAATACTAAAACAATAGTCCATAGAACATTGCACAAAATAGTAAAACAATAGTCCATAGAACATAGCATAAAATATTTAGAAAATAGTCCATAAAACATTACACAAAATACTAAAACAATAGTCCATAAAACAAAACACAAAATATTAAAACAATAGTCCATAAAACATAGCACAAAATACTAAAGCAATAGTCCATAGAACATAATACAAAATACTAAAGCAATAGTCCATAGAACATTGCACAAAATACTAAAACAATAGTCCATAAAACTTTACACAAAATACTAAAACAATAGTCCATAAAACATTACACAAAATACGAAAACAATAGTCCATAAAACATAACACAAAATACTAAAACAATGGTCCGTAAAACATTACACAAAATACTAAAACAATAGTCCATAAAACATTACACAAAATACTAAAACAATAATCCATAAAACATTACACAAAATACTAAAACAATAGTCCATAGAACATTACACAAAATACTTAATCAATAGTCCATAGAACATTGCACACAACGCTAAAGCAATAGTCCATAAAACATTACACAAACTACTAAAACAATAGTCCATAAAACATAACACAAAATACTAAAACAATAGTCCATTGAACATTACACAAAATACTAAAACAATAGTCCATAGAACATTACACAAAATACTAAAACAATCGTCCATAAAACATAGCACAAAATACTAAAACAATAGTCCATAAAACATAACACAAAATACTAAAACAATAGTCCATAAAACATAACACAAAATACTAACAACAATAGTCCATAGAACATTGCACACAACGCTAAAACAACAGTCCATAAATCAAAACACAAAATACTAAAACAATAGTCCATAAAACATAGCACAACATACTAAAACAATAGTCCATAAAACATTACACAAAATACTAAAACAATAGTCCATAAAACATTACACAAAATACTAAAACAATAGTCCATAGAACATAATACAAACTACTAAAACAATAGTCCATAGAACATAACACAAAATACAAAAACAATAGTCCATAAAACATTACACAATATACTAAAACAATAGTCCATAGAACATAATACAAAATACTAAAACAATAGTCCATAAAACATAACACAAACTAGAAAGCAATAGTCCATAAAACATAACACAAAATACTAAAACAATAGTCCTTAAAACATAGCACAAAATACTAAAACACTAGTCCATAAAACATAACACAAAATACCAAAACAATAGTCCATAAAACATAACACAAAATACGAAAACAATAGTCCATAAAACATAACACAAAATACTAAAACAATAGTCCATAAAACATAACACAAAATACTAAAACAATAGTCCTTAAAACATTACACAAAATACTAAAACAATAGTCCATAAAACATAACACAAAATACTAAAACAATAGTCCATAAAACATAACACAAAATAATAAAACAATAGTCCATAAAACATAACACAAAATACTAAAACAATAGTCCATAAAACATAACACAAAATAATAAAACAATAGTCCATAAAACATAACACAAAATACTAAAATAATAGTCCATAAAACATTACACAACATACTAAAACAATAGTCCATAAAACATAACACAAAATACTAAAACAATAGTCCATAAAACATTACACAAAATACTAAAACAATAGTCCATAAAACATTACACAAAATACTAAAACAATCGTTCATAAAACATAACACAAAATAATAAAACAATAGTCCATAAAACATTACACAAAATACTAAAACAATCGTTCATAAAACATTACACAAAATACTAAAACAATAGTCCATAAAACATAACACAAAATACAAAAACAATAGTCCATAAAACATAACACAAAATACTAAAACAATAGTCCTTAGAACATAACACAAAATACTAAAACAATAGTCCATAAAACATAACACAAAATACAAAAACAATAGTCCATAAAACATTACACAAAATACTAAAACAATAGTCCATAAAACATAACACAAAATACAAAAACAATAGTCCATAGAACATAACACAAAATACTAAAACGTAGATGTCTTATGTAAAGCGGATGAATCGTTTCTTGATAAACCTGAGTGAGGAATGCTCACAATCAAAAAACTTAAAAAATAAATAATTTTGGAAGTAAGTAAATAAAAGGGCCTAAACAAGATAGCCAAAAGAGTGAAAGGTAATTTTAGTGATATCTAGTAAACCATATCAGTGACGAAACACTGACTACTGAGACTATACTAAAGATTGAGCAGCACGAATACCACTAAAATACGGGGATTAGCTACGGGAGGGTACACAGTCCCTGTTTCACAAATTACAACCGTCGTGTACTTTATGCTAAATATCCAGTGATAAGTCATCAACGAGGAACGAATGAAATTATAATTCAACAGTGAATATCTAATTATATGTGTTAGTTATAAAACCAGAGAAATATGTAATAATAATCATTATATATAACTTTATCTACAGATCAACTGCACCAGTAGAGGAAGAAAAGCACGGATATTTATACAGATGCAGCCAATGCGGGTTAGTTTTACATAATAATTGCCTATTTTATTTTGTATTTTGTGTCAGAAAGTATGCTTTGCTAATGGCGTCATACACATCGGTGCTATATGTTGTATAACTATTCAATTGTCTAGGTCAAGATGAATCGTCGTATTCTGTAATTAATTTTAGTATTTAAATTATCATAGTGTGTGGTGAGATGTCTTAAAAGATACATGTATTGTTAACGGTGCTTTCTTTCCAGGCAAGAGAATACATGATAAAGTTCTAATGAGGGTTATTTGTTGACATAAACAAAGTCACACACTCCCCACTTCCTATTTGATATTATTTTGATACATTTTCTTGATTTGGTAATAAAAAAAAGTCACCACTGATCAATATATGAACATAACTCCTAGACCAAGAATATTCTTTCAAATGTCTGAAGTTTGTCCAGTGTAGATAATCGGAGCGTTATCAATATATCACAATATTACTATAATTTATCCTGTTCTCGTCGAGAATGATAGAAACCTAGGATATGTTACATATATAAAGTAACACGGCGAGTGTCTTATTAAAAGCAGGAACTGCTTATCCTTCATGAGCACGGAAACCTTCCTTTGAAGGTCTGATGGTTGTTGAGTGGAGAGTATCGGGGCGTGATTACAATTGTAGCAGTGTTTCCTCCTTCAGCTTGTGGTAAATAAAACACTAAAATCTATCTGAGTTCTAATAGGTTCCTTTTCCTCATTATTCATATAATAAGTACGATGATATTTCATTTAAGTTCTAACCCTAAGAAAACAAACGAATGTCCTTGATTAGACATAATAATAGCAACATGTTAAAAATAAGCTACAGGTGTCAAACCACTAATTCACCAATCAGAGATTAGACCATATACAAAAGTAGTCCCTTTTAAAGGAAATAGTTCCTTTCGCTTTGTTGTATTGTGACAAATACTGAATGGAATGGAATAATTAAAATTGATAATGGAAGTTAAAGGGATATTGTCTACCAGCTGCGTAATTTTTTCATACCCAAAATTATTCTCGATTTCCGTACTGACCTTTATAAAATGAAGATTAACCACCGAATTATTGATGAATACGCTCCGAAACGTTGTTTTTTCCATTAAAAAAGCTGAACATCGTTACCGGAAGCTAATTAATTATGCACTGACCTGGGAGAGGCCAACTCTATTTATTTATCTATTTTTATGTCAGTAGCCCGGATGCTGCAGCATGGATATTGAGGTAAGTTTCTATAAAAGTTGAGGAAAAAAGCTATTTGCGAACCGATTGTATCTAAAAGACGTAGAATAAATAATTTCTGTATCAGGAATATATTTTCTTTGATGAAAACTACATGCCTTAACAGATTCAGTCGATATTTCCACGATAACCATTGAAAACATGCCAGGAGGCACCCCATGGGGACAAGCTCAACTACGTATTTTCGATCGGAAATTTTTGCCCGCGTTAAAAATAACAAAATTAGTTTTTTTCTTCTTATAAGTTATGAAGTTGTTCCCCGAAATTTTGATACACGTGTTAAATTAATTTATGTTAGCCATTTTTACCGACAATATGAAAACAGAGGCATACACGTAGAACACAGTGAAATACATGTCTGATGAAAACGAATGACGTAGCCAGTGTTGTTTTATTTGTTAATTGACTGGAATGTTTCAGAGTAATTTGGGCTGGATTAGAAACAAAAGATACCTTACTTCTAGTTCCACAAGACAGTTGTTGCAAAATAATATGGGACTGACCATTTACCTTGAAGGGGGCTATGTCACGTTTTTTCGCCGTAGAAATGTTTATTTCAGACGCCACAGAAATCATATTTTCTTATTTTCCGGCGAAGTGCCAATCTAATTAAAACAAGGTGAACTGTGATCTAGTGCTCACTTATGATACCCCTGCCACTTCCCATGATATGGGGTACCTATATGAAGCTTGTGACCAAATACCAGATTTCTGCCATCAATAGTTGCTGAGAAAAATGTGACGAAAAATATTTTGGAAGGACGGACGGACAGAGGTAAAACAGTATACCCACCTCCCCCTTCGGGGAGCGGGGGTATAATTAGATCTAAAATGGGGAGCAAGTGCGTAGATCTAATTTTAATTAGATTGGCGAAGTGCTGGAATAATTTTTTTTCTTCAAAATTTTGTATATGATTATACTGAGAAAATGGCAAGTATATGATTATACTGTGAAAAGGGCAAGTATATGATTATACTGTGAAAATGTCAAGTCGGAATATATTTGTTTCTCTTGTCCAACCAAATTTTTTTGTTCAAGATTCAGAATCAAAATATTTTTTTAGGAAAAAAAACATAAAATTAAAATTGAATAGCTTGAGGGGTAAATTGCTAAAAAAAATTGCAAGACCAAAATGGTTCTCCCATATACCAACAAAAAATCGAAATAAAACTGTGGTCATAAGAAAGTCCCACGAGAAAATCTTTCCTTCCAAAATAAGACTTTTTTTATTTCTCTAACCTGAATCTGTGCAAACTATTTCACTTATAATGAATTATATATTTTTTTTAAATAGAGCTCATTTTTCTAGATGAATGTATAACCATCTGTCTTTACTCTGTTTTTATTAAATCTCTTGTCTTTATTACAGGACTTTGATCGGATTGTCCTTGATGAGGCAGTGTTGGGGGTTGCTAGAATGTTTCGAGAGGAACTTGTAGTAATGCCCCATGACGAGGATTACAACAGATCCAATAGGTATGCAGCCTACCGCCAGTATACCATTTGGGCACATGGCCGACTTGGAGCTGGGGTCAGACGTGTGATCCAAAGCTGTTGTACTTGGAAAATTAGGGACAAGTATCCTGATCTATATGGACAATACAAGGGTTTCATTCCTAGACGATATGATAAAGTTTACCACTTGCTTCCCTATGGTCGGTGGTTGTCCGGGTACTCTGGCTTCCTCCACCACTATAACTGGTCGCCATGATATAGCTGAAATATTGCTGCAAGTGGAGTTAAAACACCAAAAATAGAAAATAAATCAACCCTAATGAGTTGTTAATTTCACAAGTTGGTCAGTTGGAATTGTAAATTTAACTTGAAAGTGTTGCCATCTTATTATTTTTTTTTGTTCTATCAGCACTGACAACTTCTTCTAAAATGGACTGACAGTCATTTATATAATTCAAAGCCAAACTTGGCAGAGATGTTTTCTACGAGGTCCTTCACAAGAGTTGATACGTGTGTGCAGATTCGTCAAAAAACATGGCCACCATGTGACTTTGTAAATTCTGATTGGTCGATTTTCAAGAAACTTGTTCTCAAACACTGCTGAAGGGATTGAATTGAAATCTGGTATATATGTTTCTATGAATGTCTATAACATATGTTGTTACTGTTTGCGCCATTTGAAAATTCAAAATGGTCACCAGCGGAAGTCAAAGTTTGCATTGAAACCCTATGGGAAACAACATGTTCATCTTCTTGAGAACAGCCGAACATAATTTAACCAAACTTGGCAGAGATGTTTCTTGTGAGGTACTAAAAAGTTGTCCTGGTTTGTACTAACTAGACCAACACACTGAGTGCTGTCATTATTGTGCATTGGACAATTTGTAATGCCCATTATCCTGACTTGGGTACTTTTCCACTCTAAATGTGCAGAACTTCTGTTAGACCAGGAAAAACAGTGTGACAATCTAAATTTATTTTATGCGACAATATAGTCAATTGTTTTGTCTTGGTCTTCAAATCTGGATTTCTGAGATGCTACAATATTATCCCGAGTTGGAGGTTGTGGAATTGGTGCAAGATGGACCGAGATTCTTCTGGGATCATCTACTTCCAACTGCACACGTTAATTCATTCCTTCATTATCTTGCAGTCTCATACAAATGATGAGCCTTAATAGTCTTGGAACATAGGAATATGACTTGTCAGCTTTAACAGGCTGCACAGACCATCTAGCTGTCTTTTTGTTGTAACTTCTCTGCCACCTGAAATAGAAAAATACATACAATGTAATTCACAAGAATAAAACAATAGAATTGAGATTATGATCTATGGAGTCCTAACTTTCAATTCAAGATGAATATCTCGAATGTATAGTGAATGAGCAACTAAACATATCATTACAAGTTCACTTTATGAAGGATTTGAGTGATTTGTAGATATATTTTAGGTTGTGGTCATCCCTCAAGAAGTTCTATGGAAGGCATCACGAGCTGGTCAACGGTTCCAGGGTGTCTGTTACCCAAATCAGAACTGAACTTCATTTGTTGTTGATATCTTTCCCTTCATCGGATGGGACTTCTACAGGACTTGACCATGGACAACGCAGCGGGTTTGCGACTTTCGATTGACCCTTCTGAAGCCTATGATCAAATATCAGATTGCTGCCATAAATTATTACTGAGGAAAATGTTATGAACATCTAGGGACGAACGGACGGACAGAGGTAAAAGAGTATACCCCCTTCCAGTGGAGCAGGGGTAAAATAAACCTCCTATGACATATGATCATGCATGGTTCTGTTATTAAGACAAAATTTCAAGTATATAAGTTACAACTGAAACATATGAAATTAACATGACAAACATTAGAGTGAAGTTGAGGCTAGGTTCAAAATCTTCATCGTCAGAATCATCACCAACATCACTGCCCTCTTCAGTAATATCTATTGGGAGACTGTAAGAATAAAAAATAATTGTTTATTACAGTGTATGTGTATAATGTCGAAACAAATTGTGTTATATGGTTCTGATGTGCAGCTGTATAGCGAAAAAGCTTTTCAAAATAATATTAAATCTATATACATGTATCCAGCACACATCTACACAACCCAATATAAAGAGACAAAATTACATCAAAGTTCAAGGAAAAAAATTGGTGCGCCAGACGTGCGTCAATTCTGTCCCAGTTTGGTTTCATTCCTGGAAGTAGCTAAGGAGGACTGGCCATTTCAGCTTGTGGATTGATGAAAATGTAACGATGACGCAGAAGCCAACATGATCCCTATATAATAGAGCTACTAGTAGTATCACTATGCAAGCCACAATAATTAATAGGAAACTGTTATACAAGTGACTGTGTTGAACAATATTGACAATGTTACCTATAAACATAATGTAGAATATGCATAATCTTTAACAAAATGAACATACTCAAATGGGTTCACAAATGAACACGATATCTCCAGTTTCATCCGTTTCGTTGAAATGTGATGGCTGCTCATTTCTTCTACTCTAGAAATACCTTGGTCAGAATATCTAATTCAAAAGTACAAATATCAATCACTACAAAATCACATTTGTCTGAAATTACCAGTTTTTGTAGTAATTTGCCTAAAAAATTAAGATAATTTTACAAAAACCTGCATGATTTTAACACAGACATGGGTCATCGGTCTACTGTTAAATTCACACACTGTGAAACATGCAAATTGCTATGGATCTTCACATTATTTCTTAAAAATCTTGTTTATAAATCATACTTACAAGATCCAAACTAAACAAGGACAAAACGTGGCGTATCCCCTCGCCTAAAAATTTGACCCAGTGACCTTGACCTTTGACTTTGAAAATCAATAGTGTTCCATATTCTCTTAAGGACTAAGTATGTGCCAAGTTTGGTCAAAATCCATTGAAGGATGTTGATTCTAGAGTGTTCACAAGGATGTTACGCGGTAACATTTTGACCCAGTTATATTGACCTTTGACCTATGAGGCTATGACCTTGAAAATCAATAGGGTTTCGGTTATCTTAAGGACTAAGTAAGTACAAAGTTTTGTCAAAAATCCATTGAAGGATGTTGATTCTAGTGTTCACAAGGATGTTATGCGGTATAAATTTGAGCCTGTGACCTTGATCTTTGACATATGACCTTGAAAATCAATAGAGATCCAGATTCTCTTCAGGACTAAGCATGTACCAAGTTTGTTCAAAATCCATTGAAGGATGTTGATTCTAGAGTGCTCACAAGGATGTGACGGACGAACGGCAGCGTTACTATATCCCTTCGCAACTTCGTTGGCGAGGGGATAAAATGCAGTTCAAATGACAATTCTTTAAATAGAAAGCCTTTATATGAAAAATACATATTGATTTCCCTCTATTATGTCTATGTTGATAATTCTAAGATATTAAAGTATAATTTTGGCTCCCTGAACTAAAAAGTATGTCCAAAATTGTTGAAATGTAGTAAAAAACTAGTTAATGTAATGTTTTTAGAATAGTCAAGAAATAAACTTGGTTTGCATAAGGAAATTGAAAACGATTTTCATTTAGTCATAGTCTAAAATATGCAGTTCAGGACATTTCAGTAAAATTGTATAGTCACATATATAGAAAAGTTTCTGAAACTTGTACAATTTCTATGGATCTTCATATTATTTTTTAAAAACCTTGTTTATGTATCATACTTACAGGATCCAAACTAAAAATGCTACTGAAATGACACTTATTTAAATGGAAAGCTTTTTATATAAAAGATACATACTGATGTTCCACTATGGTGATAATTCACAGACAGGAAGATATAATTTTGGCTCCAATTACAAAGTTGTATGTTCAAACAATGTTGAAAAGTACTTTTAACCTTATTTATGTAATGTATTTCCAGAACCCAAGATATAAACTTGTTTGCATAAAGGAATTGAAAATGATTTTCATTTAGCCATGGTCTAAAATATGCATTTTAGGACATTTCTGAAAGTTTCAGTAAAATTTGTAGTCATAGATAAAAAAAGTTCTGAAACTTTTCAATGGATATTATTCATATCATTTCTTCAAAACCTTGTTTATAATTATATATTATACTTACAGGATCCAAACTAAAAGTGCAATTGAAATGAAGCTTCTTTAAATAGAAAGCTTTTATTTGAAAAATACATACTGATTTTCTATTATAGTGATAATTCGCAGAAAGTAAGGTATATAATTTTGGTTCCCAAAACTAAGTTTCATGTCCAAGTTGTTGAAATTTGATAACATTTAAAGCCTTATTATATGTTGTATATCAAAGAAATAAATTTGCTTGAATAAAAAGAACTTTATAGGGTTTTCATTAAGCCATGTACAGTTTTAATTCTTGCATTAAAAATGAATTGATTCGATATTTTTTTTCTAAATTGATAATAATAAACTGCATTGCCATTGATATCATTTTTGCATTCCCATTTCCCCTTTGCTGGCCTCTTAAAATTTGTGTTTGTTTACCTCGCAAATACGGCCGTTTTATGCTACTCACTGACAATAATTTGCTGTTGCCAGGTGCAAAATTACATATATTGATTAATATCTACCGATAATGATCATAGGCATCATCATAAATTCATAAAATATGAAAAACGATTGAGAAAAGAAGGCAACATGCTCGACTTACCTATCAACAATAATCAAGCACAATCTTTGCCACTTCAGCGTGAGATTTGACGCGTAGCACTTCTTTGAGTTCGCTCCATCCAACGGCAACGGTCCAACTGATCCCCTACATATATCCTGCATTTGTTCCATTTGGAAGATACTTCACTTCTATTCCTCTTTATCTCTTTTGTTTCTCTTTTGCCCAAGAACCACATGTTGTTTATTGTTTCTAAACAATGCGCATGCTCAAGACGTGTTCACATAGAAGGCCATATGAATAGATTTGCATATTGTCATCCAGACAATAATTCTGATAACGATAGTTTTGGGTCTTTTTTGTCAAACAATCGTATCTTTTGCAGCATAACTCGGTGTTAATCTTCATTTTATAAAGGTTAGTACGGAAATCGACAATAATTTTGGGTACGAAAAAATTACGCAGCTGGTAGACAATATCCCTTTAAATATATAAGGATTATTTGGAGCCCAAATTTGATGCATTTAGTTGTATTTTAATACCTCTATGGAGGATTTGATGCTTGACCTATACATATTGAATTTCCCGGGGATGACCGAGCTATTTTTAGAGTAGGTGTTTTCCATAGCCTGGCATTTCACTGCAAGACTTTAAACATCCCCTGATATTTTCACAGAACGTAGAGGAATCATGCACGTTTCAGAATATATATGGTCTTGTAAAGGTTAAACTTAAGATAAAATGGCCAGGCAGGCTCGAAAAAACACAAATTTAGTAGAAAATGTTAAAGAAATTAATTATTGGTATTACACCTTACATTGATATGATTATGTATAGGAAATGTTTACAGTGTATTTCTAACTCTTAAAATAATACAAACTTATTTAACACAGCAGAATGAAATGGATAATTCTGAGTTCACTCGAATATATGTACATACTATACAAATACCATTTTACATGTTTATGAGTATGCTATTCACAAATGAACGGTCATATTGAAGCTGTGGATTCACAATAATAATAATAATAATAAATAGTTAAATAACACAAATAGCAGCATTAGATTAATGAAGACAGGACATTACATAGGCTGCAAGCAGACATTATAACTAAGCATTATAAAGCTAAACTAAACAAAGCAATAACAAATACAATTAAACAATTAAACAATTAAACCTACCTCACATGAGGTGCGAAGGTCCTCAACTTTAGTAGAAATACAATCTGGTCATATATACCAAATCCATCTGAAGAGCAACATTAAAATAATAACTACTGGGTTCTAAAAATAACCTCAATCATGTTAAGTAGGAAAATATTTAGCTATCTCCCATTACACTGCAACATTTAAAGTATTTACTTACTTTACTTTAAATCAAAGTTTAAAATCATTAGCACACACTCATTCAGAATGTTAAAAAATACTTTAACATCATTGACATAATAATTTAAACCATCAACATTATTTATGTTTTTTAATTGCAAACCTTAGATATTAAATTCAGCTAAACATATGTTTTACTGAATTAGTGATTATGTATTGTAATTAGTTAATTTGCTACCTTTCAGTTATCACAATCATACAATCAACATTATATCTCTCAATTATTCCAAATCTTGCAACACTTGCAACTTAAACACAATTTGGGAAATTAGATTAAATACTATTTGAATTAGCAAAAGAATGAAAAATGGCCTTCAAAACGAGATATCCAATTCCAAGAATAAATTCCAATAAAAAGATTGTCAGAGAAAACATGGCTTCCTTAAAGATAACTTCTCAAAAGTGAATTGACCCAAACAATAGAAATAAAGACAAAAGGTTCCCGCCTAAAATAAACTGACCACTGGAATTAAAGAATGTCATAACAAGATTTGTCACACTTGAATAAGCTATCAGACTATAAAGTAAATATTGAATAAAATCTTCTTATTTCTAATGCTTATTAATTCAATTGCTAAATTGAATTTTAATATAAATCTACAATAAAAATACAATACAGTTAATAATATCCAAATAAACAAAATATCAAAAATTTCAGCACTATCACACAATATTATTATATTTTATTCTGTTTTGGATAAGGATGATGGAAATGTAGGAAATGTTATATATATAAGTAACACGGCGAGCGTCTTATAAGAAGCAGGAACTGTTTATCCTTCAGGAGCTCCTGTGTTCATCCCCGAATTTTGGTGGGGTCTGTGTTGTTATATATATAAGTAACACGGCGAGTGTCTTATAAGAAGGAGGAACTATTTATCCTTCAGGGGCTCCTGGGTTCATTCCCGGATTTTGGTGGGGTCTGTGTTGTTATATATATAAGTAACACGGCGAGTGTCTTATAAGAAGAAGGAACTGTTTCTCCTTCAGGACCTCCTGGTTTCATCCACGGGTTTTGGTGGGGTCTGTGTTGTTACATATATAAGTAACACGGCGAGTGTCTTATAAGAAGCAGGAACTGTTTATCCTTCAGGAACTCCTGGTTTCATCCACGGTTTTGGTGGGGTCCGTGTGGTTACTTATATATGTAACACGGCGAGTGTCTTATAAGAAGGAGGAACTGTTTATCCTTCAGGAGCTCCTGGGTTCATCCCCGGGTTTTGGTGAGGTCCGTGTTGCTACATATATAAGTGACACGGCGAGTGTCCTATAAGAAGCAGGAACTGTTTACCCTTCAGGAACTCCTGGGTTTACCACCGGGTTTTGGTGGGGTCCGTGTTGTTACATATATAAGTAACACGGCGAGTGTCTTATAAGTAGGAGGAACTGTTTATCCTTCAGGAACTCCTGGGATCATTCCCGGTGTTTGGTTGGGTCCGTGTTGTTACATATATAAGTAACACGACGAGGGTCTTATAAGAAGCAGGAACTGTTTATCCTTCAGGAGCTCCTCTGTTCATCCCCGGTGTTTGGTTGGGTCCGTGTTGTTACATATATAAGTAACACGACGAGGGTCTTATAAGAAGTAGCAGGAACTGTTTCTCCTTCAGGAGCTCCTGTGTTCATCCCCGGTTGATGGTGGGGTTCGTGTTGTTACATATATAAGTATCACGGCGAGTGTCTTATAAGAAGCAGGAACTGTTTATCCTTCAGGAGCTCCTGTGTTCATCCCCGGTTGTTGGTGGGGTCCGTGTTGTTACATATATAAGTAACACTGCGAGTGCTTTATAAGAAGCAGGAACTGTTTATCCTTCAGGAGCTCCTGTGTTCATCCCCGGGTTTTGGTGGGTTCCGTATTGTTACATATATAAGTAACACGGCGAGTGTCTTATATGAAGCAGGATCTGTTTATCCGTCAGGAGCTCCTGTGTTCATACCCGGTGTTTGGTTGGGTCCGTGTTGTTTCATATATAAGTATCACGGCGAGTGTCTTATAAGAAGCAGGAACTATTTATCCTTCAGGAGCTCCTGTGTTCATCCCCAGTTTCTGGTGGGGTCAGTGTTGTTAGATATATAAGTAACACGGCGAGTGTATTATAAGAAGCAGGAACTGTGTATCCGTCAGGAGCTCCTGTGTTCATCCCCGTGTTTGGTTGGGTCCGTGTTGTTACATATATAAGTATCACGGCGAGTGTCTTATAAGAAACAGGAACTGTTTATCCTTCAGGAGCTCCTGTGTTCATCCCCGGGTGTTGGTGGCGTCCGTGTTGTTACATATATAAGTAACACGGCGAGTGTCTTATAAGAAGCAGCAGGAACTGTTTATCCTTCAGGAGCTCCTGTGTTCATCCCCGGTGTTTGGTTGGGTGCGTGTTGTTACATATATAAGTAACACGGCGAGTGTCTTATAAGAAGCAGGGACTGTTTATCCTTCAGGAGCTCCTGTGTTCATCCCCGGTTTTTGGTGGGATCAATAGTGCCCATCTTTGTAGTTTTCTGTGTAAACGCCAACTTATAAATAAATAGAAAATGAAGATTTGATAGTAAATCCAACCGGAATAAAACAACGCATTGATATTATACAACTGGATCTGATACGAAACTAACGTGTCTAACTTTACCCCTTTCTGATTACCCGTTTGGTATCTTCAAACTCTTCTCTATGAAATCTAAGACTTTGTTTTCAATTACAATTATACCGACCTCTTTGCTTGTATGTAGCACAGAGGTGTATCTTGTACTATTTTAGTGAGAGAAATATTTATTGTCACTGATATACTGTTGAAAGTGACGTTAATCACCATAACCCTCTTTGTTTTTGTGTAGCACATATATTATGTATCTTGTAATATTTAAAAAAAAAGAGAAAATGATTTACCACATACTTAGTGTAATTATTAATATTTTGTATATTGCAGATTTGAAAAGATTTATCCAGAGTAAGTTTATTATAAGACAATAATAGACAATAAACCTATAACAATAGACACAATGAGAAAAGTTTGAAGATACCACAGAGGTAATAAGATGTAAATAAAAGATGGAGAGACAAAACAATGGTTACGATAATGGATAAAATACCCTGAATGGTCGGCAAAACACGAACACCACTAAAAACAAGGAGTGAAATCCAGACGGGTGAGCGATACAATACAATAATCTTAATGTTAGTAAAGTCGTCCTTACTGACAATAAAATCTACATCAATAAAAGATGGACAGACAACATAATTGTCAAAATAAAAGATAAAACTACATTCAATGGTTGTCAAAGCACTACACAGACAATAAGTGAGGAATAAAATACAAAAACCTTAATGTTAATAAATGTGTTATTACTGACAGTAAAATCTACATGAACTTAATATAATGACTTTATTGATTTCAGTAGAGTTCAAATGAGAACTAATGTTCATTGCATCCTACAAGCGAAAATAATAATAATAATAATAATAATAATAATAATAATAATAATAATAATAATAATAATGATAATAATAATGATAATAATAATAATAATAATAATAATAATAATAATAATAATAATCATAATGATAATAAAGGATGCATATCGTGGTTTCACTGAAGGAAGACTGGATGATTGGTGTCTTCACTTGGAGATCTACCATAAAACAATATTGATATTTAACAATAATAATAAATATAAAAATAAAAATAAAGTGACACCCTTGGTCCTTATTATCTACTAATACATATATCGATAATCAGATGCATTTACAGACTATGAATCATATCTACTGCTAATATAAACATAAAGTTAATACAGACATGTATGTGATATAATTATACATCGTTATTTGAGTCTGTACAATGTTAGGTGGGTGTCAGAGGAAACAATATGGTGAAAATCAACTAGAAGTATTATTTTAAATATTAATCATGTGATTTTTAATATCATAAGAATTAATTTCATGAATGTTAAGTACATTTCTTAATGTGTTTCCATCAGACATAGTTGTACAAATGAAAATACAGCATTAAAAATAGAGGAAGTGATAGTAGCCAATTAGATCAGGTACAATAATACATTTCTCTGCCTCACTCCAAACCTGATATCACAAAAAGAGAACAACTACAAAAACGGATGAAAATATATGTTTTTGTTTGTGACTGGTAAATATAGAAAACAATAATTCTGTTTACTAGACTGATTATTTCTACCAAGTGATGGTTTACATTATGTGATTAATTTTCTCTATTTACATGAATATGTAAGTATCAAGTGAACAACAAGACAGATAAGTACATCCTATATATACTTGAACATAATCACTTACAAAACACAATGTTTACATTATTACAGATATTTATACAGGAACAACATGATATAGATAGTATATCTCAGAGACTCGTGGTCCTAATTATCTGCTAATACATAAAGATAATCAGATATAAATGTACAGACTATAAATCATATCTACTGTTAATATAAACATGAAGTTAATACAGACATTTATGTGATCTAGCTATACATTTCAAACAGTCAACACACTTCCTATGATATCTCTGTTACTATTTGATTTATTTACAATACAATTCTAAGTATATTCATTTCACTCTACCAACATTATACTGATGAATGCAGGACGAACGTCATAACGTTAATGTATACGTGATGGTACTGTTTAATTATTATAATCGTTATTTGATTCTGTACAATGTTAGGTGGATGTTCAGAGGAAACAATATGGTGAATATCAAATAAAAGTAGTATTCTAAATATTGGGATAGCAGTCAATAGAAAAATTCATGGGATTTGTAATGTCAGAAAAAGTATTTTATGTACGTTTATTACATTTCTTGATTTGCTTTATTTGGACATTTTGGTTGAATTATCATATTTTACTTACTTAAAATATTAACAATTCAGATTAGGTGCAATGTATCACAAACATTATTAAAACTCTCTAATTAAAACTAGAGCTTGGTTGAAAAACGCAATAAATAATATAATAATATAAGGATGATGTACACAACATAGACTGATTATTTCTACCAAGTGATGGCTTACATTATATGATTAATTTTCTGTATTTACAGATTTGGGTATGTATCAAATGAACAACAAGACAGATAAGTACATCCTAAATATAATAGAGCATAATCACTTACAAAGCACAATGCTTACATTATTACAGATATTTATACAGGGACACCATGATATAGATAGTATATCTTAGACACTCGTGGTCCAAATTATCTACTAATACATAAATATAATCAGATATAAATGTACAAACTATAAATCATATCTACTGTTAATATAAACATGAAGTTAATACAGACATTTATGTGATCTAACTATACATTTCAAACAGTCAACACACTTCCTATGATATCTCTGTTACTATTTGATTTATTTACAATACAATTCTAAATATATACATTTCACTCTACCAACATTATACTGATGAATGTAGGACGAAGTCATAACGTTAATGTATACGTGATGGTACCGTTTAATTATTATAATCATTATTTGAGTCTGTACAATGTTAGGTGGATGTCAGAGGAAACAATATAGTGAATATCAAATAAAAGTAGTATTCTAAATATAGGGATAGCAGTCAATAGAAAAAATCATGGGATTTGTAATGTCAGAAAAGTATTTTATGTACCTTTAATACATTTCTTGATTTGCCTTGTTTGGACATTTTGGTTGAATTAACATATTTTTCTTTCTTAAAATATTAACAATTCAATGTATCACAACAATTATTAAAGACCCGCTCCCTAAAACTAGCGCTTGGTGGAAAATCGGAATGAATAATATAATAATATAATGATAATGTACACAACATAGACTGATTATTTCTACCAAGTGATGGTTTACATTATGTGATTAATTTTTTCTGTATTTACAGGGAATCATTGTAAGTATCAAGTGAACAACAAGACAGATAAGTACATCCTAAATATACTAGAGCATAATCACTTATAAAACACAATGTTTACATTGTTACAGATATTTATACAGGAGCACTCGTAATCCTAATTGATTTAGTTACAGTACAATTCTAAATATATACATGTCACCGTACCAACATTATACTGATGAATGTACAAAATGTATTATGAACATCATTACGTTATTTTATACGTGATGGTAACATTTAATAATTGTACAGAATTGTTGTTGGAGGAAAGAATATGGTGAATATCAAATAAAAGAAGTATTCTGAATATTTATCATATGATTTGACATATGTGTGCAACATTGATATTTCTAAGTGATGGTTAATAACATTATGTGATTATTTTTTTGTATTACCTGTGTAAGTATTAAGTGAACAACAAGACAGATAAGTACATCCTAAATATACATTATCACAATCACTTACACAACACCATCATATACGTTGACTGTTAAGATCAAAATAAAAAAAAACATAATGGCAATGTGTACTAGATAAAATGACAATTCATTGGTTGTTTGTTGTTAAATGTCCAGTAGGAAACATTTCTTCATATTCAGAGAACATATTCAACAATATTAATCTAACCTACATAAAGTAGGAGACAAACTGAACCGGAGCGAGTTAATATCAATTAAGCATGACAATGTACATTTGTTTCCCAATAAACAGGGTTTTACTGAGTAATCTTGTACAATTTGACAATGTACAGTAACATTCTATGATTTTACTGAGTAATATTGTACAATTTGAGAATGTACAGTAGCATTCTAGGATTTCATTGTATAATCTTGTACAATTTCACAATGTACAGTAACATTCTAGGATCTTACTGAGTAATCTTGTACAATTTGACTATGTACAGTAACATTCTAGGATTGTACTGAGTAATATTGTACAATTTGACAATGTAGAGTAACATTCTAGGATTTTACTTTGTAATATTGTACAAATTGCCAATGTACAGTAACATTCTAGGATTTGATTGTGTAATCTTGTATAATTTGACACATCAATCGGCTATTAGGATCTTATTATATCATGATTGGCTAAGAATTAATAAAATTGAATTATTATGTTGATATAGGTTTGTAATTTCATTTTATTCTGAGGTTGTTATAGTGTAATGCATTGTTTTCAGATTATGTTCTTCATGTATAAGACGGTAAGTAGGATAATGTATCATTGGTGTTATTAAGTAACCATATAAACCAACAATTCTAACATTGTAACAGTTTTAATTAATAAACACCAAAACCTCAAAATTATATCCTTGCAGTCAGTTTTATTGGTTAATGAAACTGGTGTACCCGGTAAAGCCACCGACTGGTCAAATGTTATCACATAATGTTTTATCGAGTTTTTTCGAACTCACAATAATATTGCCGATAGTCATTGATAATCATAGTTAGTGGTAATTCCAACTACAGACGACCACAACCCTAATAGTGTTCAGTCCTAATTAACATTTACCTCCAGCCCTAACATTGTATAAGTTTAATTAACATACACCACAACTATGACATTTTAACAGTTTTAATTAACATACACCACAACTCTAACATTGTAACAGTTTTAATTAACATACAACACAACTCTAACATTGTAACAGTTTTAATTAACATACATCACAACTCTAACATTGTAACAGTTTTAATTCACATGCATCTCAACACTAACATTGTAACAGTTTTAATTAACATACACCACCACTCTAACATTGTAACAGTTTTAATTAACATACATCTCAACCCTAACATTGTAACAGTCTTAATTAACATACACCACCACTCTAACATTGTAACAGTTTTAATTAGCATACACCAACAACTCTAACATTGTAACAGTTTTATTTAACATACACCAACAACTCGAGCATTGTAACAGTTTTAATTAACATAGACCACAACTCTAACATTGTAACAGTTTTAATTAACATACACCACAACTCTAACATTGTAACAGTTTTAATTAACATACACCAACAACTCTAACATTGTAACAGTTTTATTTAACATACACCAACAACTCGAGCATTTTAACATTTTTATTTAAAATACATCAATAATTCTAACATTGTAGCAGTTTTAATTAACATACACCACAACTCTAACATTGTAACAGTTTTAATTAACATACATCGACAACTCTAACATTGTAACCGTTTTAATTAATATACATCACAACTCTAACATTGTAACAGTTTTAATTAACATACATCACAACTCTATCATTTTAACAGTTTTAATTAAAATACATCAATAACTCTAACATTGTAACAGTTTTAATTAACATACACAACAACTCTAACATTGTAACAGTTTTAATTAACATACATCACAACTCTAACATTGTAACAGTTTTAATTAACATACATCACAACTCTATCATTTTAACAGTTTTAATTAAAATACATCAATAACTCTAACATTGTAACAGTTTTAATTAACATACACCACAACACTAACAATGAATACATATCATCAACCCCAAAATAGTTTTAATCAACAGATTTTTAATAATATAATAGTTTATAATTTAAAGTAGATATGATATTTTTGTTTTTATCAAATTCCGAAGTAGAATCTGAACATTTGTTTTTGAATAACTCTCAATATTAACCCTACGTTATAATCTCATAGGTAATCGGACAATATAATAATGTTATCTGAAATAATGCATTTCATTTGTTGCTACAGCAAGATAAAAACGTTAGTAAGTTGTAACTTTAGAAAAAATTGCTTTTAATTAGATTGTTTTTACACAAAAAAATGTAATATTGAGAGCAAACTTAAACGAGTTTATAAAATGGATTCTAACATGGCGTCCTTTGGCTTTGTAGACAAACGAGCGATTTATCGATGGTAAAATCTCATTCGCACATGTGCCGGTGAATTTGACTTACTTTTCCAATGGCAGCATAAATTGTGTGCGACATTTTTCGCAAACCTAAATATAAATTACCGTCTTCCATTCAAAGTATACTACCGTATTGGACTCTTAGAAGTATCAGAATCGAAATAAATCATGGAAGCCAGAATGTGTTTTGAGTTTTAACATGGATTGGCGAATATTAATTAATTTTATCCCCCGATCCATGTCTAAACTCCCAACACATTCTGATTTCCATGATTTATTTCTTAAGTATACTACATTACTGGTATTTGGATTATACTACAGAGTCGGCAGTTATTATTATTCTTATTTTGTCATTGTTTTGCTTGTCTTTCTTGAATTGGTCCTGTTGTGGTCGCGATCGTATGGTAGACGGATTTACAACCACATATATATGTACAATCAGTGACTACCACCGCTAAAGTTGTGAGTTCGAATCATGCTGATGACGAGGTTTAATCGATACAGCATTATGTGATAAAGCTTCCTCTCCCACTAGGTCTAACCACCACGATAGAAATGAAATATTATTGAAAGTAGCGTTTTGCTTTGACCATATATAAGCGGTATTTTTACTGCATACTCACTATCAGGTGTTTTGTATACTATTATGACACAGGTATGTTTTACTATTAAGAGTTTGAAGATAACAAAGGTGTAATCAGAATCCACAAATCGAAGGACAGACAACACAATGGCCAAACAAAGGAAACACAACGATCTACAAACATTACAAATAAAACTAAAGATCAAGGAACACAAACTCCACTAAAATCAGGGGTGAACACAGTTGCTCCGGAAGAGTAAGCAGTTCCTGCTCCACTAGTGGCACCTGTCGTGTTACTATGTTATAACACAGGTATGTTGTATTATATTATGACACAGGTATTGTATACTATATTATGACACAGGTATTTTGTACTATGTTATGACACATGTATTTTGTACTATATTATGACACAGATATTTTATACTATATTATGACACAGGTTTTTTGTAATATATTATGACACAGGTATTTTGTACTATATTATGACACAGGTATTGTGTACTATATCATGACACAGATATTTTGTACTATGCTATGACACAGGTATTTCATACAATATTATGACACACATATTTTGGATTATAATATAACACAGGTATTTTGTACTATGCTATGACACAGGTATTTTGTACTATGCTATGACACAGTTATTTTGTACTATGCTATGAGACCGGTATTTTATGTTATATTATGAGACAGGTATTTTATACTAAATTATGAAACAGGTATTTTGCACTATTTTATGACACAGGTATTTTGCACTATATTATGACACAGGTATTTTGCACTATATTATGACACAGATACTTTGACTATTCTCACTATCAGGAATGTTTTACTATATGATGGCACAGGATTGTCTAGATTTTCTTATTGGCATTTAAATGTTACACTTAATACACTTTAATGCGAGTTGAACCCGATGAAGTAAAATATAGGTTTAGTATCTACAATATATCACTATTTAATATGTTACAAATACGTAGCACCTATTTTATTAATCTTAATATACACCATGTTATATTAATTTCTTCAGGAGTGTTTGCTACATCCAAAAGGTGTAAGATGATATATGAAGGTGTTTGAAGTAGAGGAAGAAACATTAAAAAGAAAGTAAAATATACCAAAATGTGGGTCATACAGTAGATGTTTAAACTGACTACTAATTAACACTAAACATCTTCCAGCATCCAAACCGACACACATTTTCTTCATTTCCATTTATTCTTTGATTGTTTTCAGCTTATCTGCTATATGATAATTTTTTTTCATTTTGTATATTTCTTGTTTTCTTGTGCATTCTCAAATAATGTTATAATAATAGTATATATAGGAGAAGACTCCATAAGTTGGTAAATTTTGTGTCTGATCCTCTTTGTGTCATTAATTAAATAGAATAATTATAAACTAAAATAATTAACAGATACCAGTGTATTATATTATATGACTGTATATAGTATGCACTTTGCCAGTTTTCTAATCATATTGATTCGACCTTTCACCCTGTACAACTGTATATAATTAAAGTTTGTAATGTGTAATATTATCAGATCTGTCGTTTTATCTTGAACATTTACTCTGTATTACTCAATACTACTCTCAGTGCAGTGTTAACTAAGTCGGGATAAGTGCGAGTTTGAAATATTAAAGAACAAATGTGATATAACCCGTTCTATTATCGTACATATGCTTTCTGATAATTCCTGTCAGTTGGTATTAACCTTGGTGAACAGAAAACATGCTCGTTGAATTCCTTTGTTTTTAACCCTTTGCAACGACGCTGAATGCTCATAGAACTGACAGATTTGTAAGTTGTATGTGCATTTTAGCTTCGTCAATGTAGACCTCTGTCATCATTACCTACATTAATAATGATTGAGTGGTCCAATGTGAACCCTGCGTAGAAATGTTAAAACTAGTATAACACCGATTTCTTGATAACAAATATTTAACACAGTTGTCAGCTATCTTGGAATGCGAATAGGAATATTGAAATAAGTCTTTATAACGAAAGAAATATTGAGTAGTTTATGTGTCATAGCGGATTTCTTGTGCACACTTGGAGGTGGCAGGTGCACTCTTTAGACTCCTCGTAAATATAGGACATCATCAAAAACGAATGTAGTAAAGATCTGAGTATTCGATTTGTTTAAAAACAAACTGTACAAACTGGTAACATATAAATACACGCAATATCCGTTGACACTCTACTTTAAAGTATATCCAGGAAATTGTCACTCAGATGGTTTGCTTTATGGTGTCTAGCGCCTCCTTCAACACTATTGCAGTTATATCATGGCAGTGGGTTTTATTGAGGAGAAAGCCGCCAACCTGTTGGAAGTCACTTACAAACTTTATCACATAATGTTGTATCTAATACACCGCACCATAAACGGGGTTCGAGCTCACAACTTTAGTGGAGATAGCCACTGATTACATAGGTAGTCATAAATCCAACTACTATTCGATCACGACAATGACCATCCCTTGTCTCTCGGAAAATAAACATCTAAAATTGCTATATGCTTTGTAAAACAAAAGACAGTCAATGGAGATTAAACAGCAAACTCGTTCAACTTTCAACATTTTAGTGGAAACAATGTTCCAGGGCGTCCTCTCAAGATGGACTTTGGTGACAATATAAATTATGAGACTGACTTTTCTCGATTATTTGATGGTAGCGAAAAATGTCTCACAATAACTTCGGCAAGGCATGCTCTTTATTTGCATGTGCACTAGACTGAAGTGACTTTGGAGAGGACTATGCAAACTTGATCAAAAGGGGAAGCACTAGAATCAAAGCACAGTTTAAAACACCACTGACAGAACTATTGAATGTGAGCGTACTCGATATATTTCCATCTCTTTAACAAATATATCAGTCCGGCACAGTTAAATGCATACAACCAGGACCAACCAATAGCTAAAATCCATAATCTCGTCAATGTCATGTGTTGGCCTCCATTTCATTGGCATGTTTGCTAGAAGCGGTCTGCCAGGGAACATTTGTATATATCTTATCGTAAATATAGAACCATTTCCATATTCGGGATATTGAATTGCTGTTTTATTTCTAAGCAAATCCAGATGAGAATTTTTCGACATTCTAGGTAGACCTAAGCGTTTCAATCGACAAAAGATAAGATAAACGATTGGATGCATCGTAATTCTTTAAAATGTGTGTACATAAAAAAAACATATTCAATTTTCCGACCGTGACACCTATGCACTATATCCTTTTTATTCAATATGGTGCTTTGCTTGAAAATATATGTAACAATATCAAAGAATAATGTAAATGAAAATAAGGGTAATAACAAAATTACCGAACTCCGAACAATTATTTTATCAAGTGTTTTTTTTTATGTTAATACTATTTTCATGTAATATTTTCTATGTACACTTCGCTGCACAACCTTTAAAGCAAAATGTTTTTGTGTTTTACCTGAGGTAATCAGCTGTATGTATAATATTACTGTTGATCGTATTTGAGTTTTTGATTGAAATTCAATATCCTCTAAGTGTATTGGATTAAAACACCTTTACAATTCGGTTTGTACAACATTTTACTTTGCTAAAGGACATGTATAGTAGTATCTTTAGGTGACACACGCATGTTAGATGAACCACAAATCTGCAGTGATATCTGGAATACTTCAGCTTGTGTCATGATGGTTTTGCATCATATAGAAATGTTAGCAAGAACTTTGACCTCGGGGTATTTACAGGATATATTTATAGAGTCACACCCTTCAATTCAAGTATAAATTTGACATCTTGCTGTGAGCTTTATGTGCAGAAACCCACCCAGGCATTTAAGTTATTTAAAGGTCCGGATATTACCTTTCAATTAAAGTACAAGCGTGCAAGAACTTTTCTGGTGTTACTTTTACAGGAGATATTTAGAGAATTTACCTCTCCCCCGCGGGATAAATATTCAAATATATCTGCCTGCTATGGGCTTCAGTGGTGGGATCTGACCCAGACACTTACGTCCTTTAATGTTCTGGGTAATACCTTTGACCTAAGCAACAAGTGGGCAAGGACGTAAGCGTTGGATATTTTGCAAGATATATTTATAGAGCCCATCCCCAAATATCGATATTGCAATTTGACACACTGGTCTGGGCTTTGGGTGGGAGGGGGGCAAAATCCCACACAGGCACTTAAATCTGTGACCACCCGGGCAATACCGTTCACTTAAACACCAAGGGGGCCATATTCGAATAAGATAGAATTTGCTTTAATTTAAGGAAAATTGTAGGTCTTTAATAAGGTTGAATATTTTTTTTCAGTTTTCTTATTCTTGCCAAACATTGTTAACTTAGTGACAACATTTTGCATTTAAGGTAGGGATTGACACTAGTCACGTGACTTTTAAGAATATTGAATAAAATGTGGTAATCATTATTAATTATGTTTGCAGTATTTACAAGGTATTTTGCTTTTTGAATTTTCTATTTTTGATTTGTGCAAGTTCTCAAATTAAGCTGAAATACTAATTCAATACAGTAATTTCTTGGCAATAAATACATTATATGTGTAAAATGCTATATGAAGCATTTCGTCAAGGGAGGTAATCATGTCTCAAATGATATTAGAATATGATGAGTTTTGCATGTTTTTGTTAAATATTGAAGTTTTTAATATTATGACCTCAGACTTTCCTTACACTTCTGAAAATGAAATAAAATGCACCATATTATATCAAAAATTTTGAAATTTTAAATCACAGGATTTTTCGCTATTCAAGAATTATAAAAGTTGAAGATTTAAATGCTTTATATCTTGAAAATTAGTCTGGTGACCTATATTTTTAAATTAAATTCCTTAAAAGTCTGCCACAAAAGCAATAAATCTGGCCAGTTTTAAGGAAATTCAATGACAAATTATTCTTAAAGAGTTCAAAATTAGCTCTAAAAATGTACTTTTCCTCCCCTGGAAGAATTGTAGACAGCTTAATTTGCTAACTATGTCACCTAGAAAGGAAAGCTTTCACTTACAAACATTATCTTTGCCTGTTTTATTTTCATTTATTCAATGTCTTATTACAAAAAGGGAAAAATGTGAACATTTTTCATGAAATTAACAAACAAGGGTATATGTCAGGGTGTGCTTCTAAACCCCTAACTTTTTTTTTGGCCTGGAAACATATCTTTATTTTTTAATGATATGTAGTATGAATATAAGTAATGTGATATATCTTTTTAATCAAAAATTCATTGACACAATTTTGTTCTATTCCATTTTAAAATCAAATTTTGTTGGATTTCACCAAAGCCAGTTACAGGCTATATTGCCAAAAAAGTGTAGCCATTTTGAAAAAAAAAAAATTATAAAAATTTAACATCTTAGATATTCCAAAATATTCATTTATCATATTATACTCAGATAATTAAAAACATATATATATGCTATTTTTTTGGGGTACCTTAATAATGACACGGAGATGTGAAAAAATGAAATTTTCTTGGTCTTCAGAGGAATATTTTTAAAATTAGCCTGGAAACCTATTCTGAAATTTTGATACTTTGTTAGGTACATCCCAAAGAACAATATATATGAAATTCAAAAAAATTCATTGACTAGTTTTGTTTTGCCCATAGTGTCCTCTACCTTAATATGAAATTTTATTTGTTGAGTGTGGCTTTTTTGTGTATACATATTTTCGTTTTTCTGAGAACATTATAAACTCTCCCTTTTACGAATATTTTGCTACATTTATCAAGTATATGTGTATTTTTTATATTGCTAAAAATTATGTCTATTCATTTTCATTTACATTTGATTTGTGATTAATATTGTTTTCAAATGAATATATAATGTACATGTGTTTTGCTTTGTGTACATTGTGTTACGTTTCTACAATGAATGCAGTGTTTAAAATGATATGATTGTTAATATTAAAATAACTGTAGAGAATTAGTTAGTCAGGTGAAACATGTTGTCAGTAAGACACACATATTGTGTTGAATTGTAATTTCTTCTGTTATCTGATTTGTCACTGAGATGATATGTGTCTGCTTGATTTAATGTCAGTAAATACCATGTTAGTTTAAATATATAAGACACTTTAAAAGTGAATACATTTTCTTACATTACAGATAATAAAAGATAGTAACTTCACATATGTGATCAGGCGATAAAATCAGTTCAATGATATTTCGGTTATATAGTGGCATCCATGTTTATCTGTAGTCATAATGTTTTTTACTTTATGGGGGGGGGGGCACAAATATGTCCATTGCAGGACATGTCATAAGCATAATACAATGATGAACATCAGCCAAACCACGCTGCAAAAGACACGTATAAACTGTTGGTAAACAGGCAGATCAATGTTTTATAAAGTTTATCTGTTGTAATGATTAAACACTGACAATTGTGCTAATTTTACTGTTTTCTGGTTTACAATAGTTCACACTCAGTGATATCATATTGCCATGTTGATATATTCTTCACAATAATTTCCATACCGTTCAGGAACGGTGACACGTCATAGATACATTGACATCATTATACCGTGTAGACTTCTGATGAACCAGATGATGTAGGGAATGACCTACATACATTACTACTACCCTAATCACGAAACAATGAGAAATTTAGAAATACATTCGTTTTTAAATAACATCTGAATCCATTCGCTTTCTACTTTGTCATAAGCTTACTTTTCATCTACGAAAACAAATGTCCACTGAGTAAATTAATTGCCTTAAAACATGTTTCTTCGGATTCATTCTCAGAGATCGTGTAGGTTTTTGTAAAGTGATTCCTTTGAACACTTACAACTTCTTTGTTTCTACACACAATCTCACCCGGCTTTATCAAGTACACAACAATAATGTAAGTGTCAAAGTATGTGTACTTAATGATATATTTAAAAGTCAAAGGGTGCCTGGAGAATAGATATTTACAACACGTAACAGCTTTGTTCTCATCTTGGGGTCTATTTTTATGGAAGCTTTAATATACGTTTAGCAACGATAATTTAAACAATTTAGACTTGTACATTGTATTTCTATATCTGGTTTTCATGATTTTTTTAGTATTTCATCATTTAGTCTATTTGAGACATAGAACCTCCAAAGGATTTGAACCCAATATACATTCGTTCGCTAATTTGCACAATATATAATTTTCACTTCTCAATGAAATATCATGTGTAATTGAATGACATTATAAACAAGAAATGTTGGTGACATTGGAAGAAAAATAAAATTTGTTTTGGTGTGAAAAATATTTTCTGGCTAGAGGAATACGTAACGACTTACGCCCAAAGAATTGAATGGTCCTTCCCCAAAGTAAATATTTATGTGTTACAAGCCACACGCTGAATAATAATTGAAATTGAACTCATTTCTTACTGTTAGTTAATCCAAGTCTTGCACATATTTATTGTAAGTGAAGGTACAATGTGAATACGTATCTTTCATCAAGTATAAAGTTATACAGTTGTTACTTCTCATTGATGTTGTACAGAAATGAGCAATAAGTAAACTACTAGTTACAGTTAGGAAAGATGATGATGATGATGATGATGATGGTGATGATCATGATGATGATGATCATGATGATGATGCTATCCACTTTGCACCATCAATGCATTCAATTTCATCACGAGGCCTTACAATTTTATTATATATATTAAAAAAAAATCAAAGAAGCGCGAGTCGCATATTTACGCGAGTTTACATTTAAATAATTTTATAATGCGTTTTATATCCCAGGCTACGTGCAAATTAAATGACACATCTTAATTTGAAGATGAAATGTGAGCAAACTACATTTTTACTCAGCTTACGTTTATCATATACTCCTCATTGTCTGTAACATTACATCGCTACTAATACCAAATTCACACAACCCTAGACGACTTGTGTCTTTAATATCTAACAAATTACATACTTTGACTTCGAAATTCAAACTGAAAAAACACTTATGTCTATTTGTGTACAAGATCAAACCGGGTCAGTGTACAAATATGTTGCCTTACAAAAACGTACCCGATTTCTGACGTAGAAAGCAAATTGGGGGACTATTGGACTGAGCTACATATGTTAAATACACATTATATAAAAGATAAGGTTGAAGAACTGTAACGATTTGTTTTACTTAAAAGCTGAAATATATTTGAATATTTGGGGTGGCATAAGTGCACACCTTAAACATTCTTGAAACGTGTTGCCACGCGTTACAAATGTTCGTATGCAGTGTATGATTAAATTGTACAGGCAGCAAGGCTTAGATGGATTCTGCAATCTCATCATGCAGCTTCAACTGGCTATGAACGTTATTTCAAAAATATCGAAGGCAAGAACAAATATTTTAATTTGCTATTTGCTATTCTTAAGCAATTTGTATTTATTTACAGAATGTAAACTTCGATGTAGTATGCATCAATTTAAAACTATGGGAAAGAGGATTGCGCCTATTTCTATGTTAATCAAATACACTTGATATACATCAGACTGGCAGGCCATAACATTTGAAGACGTTCATTAATTGCCATTGAATCGGGCGTTAGCAAAATCGCAATAATTAACAAACAAACATGCTGAACAAACCTTATTGTACACGAACGAATGTAATGACATAAATCATAAAGACTAAGATCAATATAAAACAGTTGATTATACGTATCTGATGCCGAGGAAAATTTCACCTCACATCTCATATATCACTGATGCTGCTTTCAAGTATAATGCGTTCAAGACGATGATATATTAACATTTCTTTGTAAAGAGGGTGCATATGAAATAACAGCCTAAAAATGTTATCTTGCATCTAAATGATTTTGCAAGTACAAACAATATATGACTAGATGATAAATCATTTGAATTTGGTTTAAAGCAAATTAAAAGAAACAAACAATCCCCCCCCCCCCCCCCCCCCAACAAAAAGAATTAAAACAACCTTTTGACATCAAACGTCTTTTTTAAAATAGCCATCTTTGGCATCATTTCATCTTTAAGAGAGATGTATATTCAATTATCTTCAAACACAGGAATGCCAGCATTGTCAGCTAATTATGTATTTTTAAGGAAGCTTTATGAAAGGAAAAACATCTAATTTTATTCCGTAATTATCACTTTTTTAAACCCCTTTGACTCTTCCAAAGGAACATACATAATAAATATGAAGTTTGTTATCATATTTAAACAACAATTAGATACACGGTGGTTGATTTCATTAAATTGTGTTTTGGAATTTTACAACAGAAATTTAATATAACTTTAAGCATATTACATACCAAAGGGAAACCAGAAGCGGTGAATCAGAAAATGACAGACAATGCAATGGTCAAAAGAAAGAAACAGGACAACAGGATAATAAATTTTAAATCACAAAACCATAAACATGTATTTAATAAATCAAAACTCAAAGTGGTAGAAAGAAAAATGATATTACATATGAAAACACAAAAATGTATATTTAATAAAGCAACCGTAACTTTACATATCCATATCCGGAAACGTTTAATTTTTAAAGTTCTCGTCTCTAAATAGATAACAATTAACCTGTTTAGTACACTAGTATGGCTCAGTCAGTATCAAAACCATGCGAGATATGCATGGGAGGTCCGGGAACAGAATTTTGCATAGCCTGTGAACAATTATTTTGCATGAACTGCACATCTTTACATATGAAGATGAAAGGAACAAAAAATCACGAGTTTCAAAGTGGTGGAAATATCGTTCCGGAAGTAAGATTGAGATGTGAAGAACACAAAGAAGATTTTCTTTTTCGTTGTAACAAATGCAAGGTTTCTATTTGCATGCGATGTGTCACTGGAAAGCACAACGGCCATAAGGTGTCCATATCGGACAGGAGGTTATTTCAGACCTTAGAACAACGTTCCGAAAGGAAATACACACGAAACTGGATGTAATCCAAACAAACCAAAAGAAGTTAGAAACAAGTCTTATTACATTTGACCTCAATGTTACATCTATTATAAATGAACTAAAAGAAGAAGGGACAAAGTTAAAAGCAATGGTTGACCGTCATATTGAGAAGATGATCGCGACATTGAAAGAGAAAGCAAGTAATGAAAAAGAACCGGGTACAAAGATGTTGTCGGAATGCAAACAGCAGTTGGAGAAAGCAAATGAGATCGAGAAAAGGGAAGAGAAAATACGTCAATCCAGGGATGACGCTTCTACCATTCAACATCTGCAGACATTAAATGATGAGATTTCGAAGCTGTCAGTGTTACCGTTGCCAGAATTTCCCTCTGTCAAATACAGCCCCAAGACAACAAGTGATTATGATGTTGGTCAACTGATTGGAACATACAGCTTGAGGTACGTACATGTATAACGATTTTAAATATATGGAATGGCGTTAGCATGCATCATGTGATTGCAATATAACATTTTCAATTATTATCATTATTTGCATTTAATATATCTGAAAAAAAAATAGATTCATAGATTGCTGTTCAATGACAGGTGATCAATCAACATAAAGGATCAGGTGGTAATAAAACTTTCGAGCACGAGTAAAAGACTCGCCCACAATCTAAACACTGAGTCACTGTGGGAACCGAGTACAACATTTGTATCATCCAGTTTTACTCATCGTCGGTAACCTACAGATAATCATGCTCCGATAACTCTCCACTCATCACACATGGGTTAACTGACAGATGAATCCTCTCTATTACTAGTTAGCAATCAAAATCATCCTTTGATATTGCTGATATCATTCTTTAAGATGAAAAGGCTCTACAGCAAGATAGGGGTTCAAACAATTTGTAATGTAATTTCTTACGTAATTTGGATACACTTAAAAGCTGTGGCTTGATACGTTGTCGTGTTGTGGTTTTATTACTTATAAAGACAGTCGTCGCGACATATCAAAGTGTTGTCACACGAGCTCATGACTAACAGGATTTTTCTGTCAGCGGACCCGTTGATGGTGAATTGAGAACTCTCGAAGACCATTCAGTTGTAGATTTCAGACCATGTGCTTTGTTTATGTTTTATTTCATTTTTAATTGTATTCACATCGTATCTTTAAGCAAGTTCTTGTCGGACACGATTGTTCTGTAATTGGTTCATTCATATTCATGACAAAAATAAATTTACAATAAATAACATAAAAAAAAACTTAAAACAATGTCACTGGGATGGATATGATATGTAAACATTTAAAACCCTTTTAACATTGTTAGATAAAGCTCTAAGATATGGCTAATAATATGTAATATCTAAGTCATATTAGTATGTGTGGGTTGAAACAAAAACATATTAACCCTGATACAGGTAGTTATCTTTGTGTAATATATCATGAGGTTTTGTAATTAAAATATGCTGAAGCATACAATCCACATTGACCGTAGAAGTCTACTGTCAAATGTACATGTGTGTTATAATTACATAGTATTTTCGAGACACATAACAGTGTTATTAATATACTAATTACTGATATGGAGGGCAATACCAGGATATACAGACTGCCCAAGGGTCGTGGTACGGATCAGTAGACATGATATATGTCACGGTTCGTACCCTGACCCATATCAGTAACTATTGGGTTTATTGCATAGAAGATCCGAATCTGACACACACAATAGAAATGCACAGATATTTTTCAAGGAATCAAGAAACCTAATAATAGCGGCAATCTTACGAATATATAAAACCTTACAAATAGACAATAAACAATTTATAATGTACTTTTAATCGGGATCATTGAAGGTAATTAAAAATTACTATTTGTGCACGTAGGTTCATTCCCGTGTTGGAATGTCCTATGTGTTATCAACTTTGTCATTACCTAATTTGAATTGACTACAGCAAATGCTTGAACAGTGTTCAACTTATAATGAGATTATGAGTAACATTGTAAAGTATTAACAAGTTAACGACAAATAATTTGAACATTGAATTTGAGAAGAAATTCTGTGTTTCCTAAAAAAGAATGGACACCGTAAATACGAATACATTTTCTAAAGAAATGATAAACCTTATTTTGTAAAAAAAATATAACCTAAAAAAACTGATTCTACCAAAACGTTCTCTGAAGCTGATATCATCAAAATGCACGAGTCTTTGATTGTCTATCAATTTGCTATGTTTGGTGGCCGTGTCTATAACAGAGAGTAGACATTCCTACAGGTAATTACCGTGCTCCTCTTTTCGCCGACTTGCTCTTTAATTCGTACGAGCCAAACTTCATGCCGGAGCTTCTGAAGAAAAATAAAACGAAGCTAGCCCGATCCTTTAATTTCAAGTTGCGTTATATAGATGGTGTCCTTTCACTAAATTCCTCTCAGTTTGGTGATTATAATTCCTTTGAGCTTGATATAATTGATACCATATATACAGCACGGTCCTCTCATTCTTTCACCTAAACGTCAAAATTGATAGTCAAGAAAGACAATATACGAATTTTCCCATTGTGAGCTTTCCATTTATATGCAACAACATTCTAGCAACACTTGCATGTGAATTATATATCTGTCAGTTAATACGATATTCCAGAGCTTATTGCTGCTATCATGATGTCAATGATAGAGAGTTGCTGTTAACAATGAAGCTACTGAACCAAGGATTTCTATTTGTTAAGTAGAAGTCATCACTTTGACAGTTTTATGGTCACCACCATGACTTGGATAACAGCTACGGAATTTCTTTGCAGAAGACAATTTTTGTGTTCCGCTTGTCGTAATCACAATTCAATCTTTTCCTCGTTCACTTGTCTCCGGGATTGTATAAAAAAGTAACACGACGGGTACGACATGTGGAAAAGGAACTACTTTCTCTGTCAGAGTTCAATCACGGTTTTTAGTGGGATTTCGTGTTGCTCGATTTTTAGTTTTGTTTATAGTTTTGTAGATCGTAGTTTTTACATCTGTCCTATTTATTTCGGCTTTTATATTGCCTGCATTTCTTCGAGTTACTGCTCCAATTTTACCTATGTCGGTGGATTAAATTTCTAGATCTCGGAATTATGTTTTTCTTGGCTACCCATTTGCAATAAGGAAATAACTGGGGTTGTTAATGAATGTAACTCCGCTTTGTGTCGTGTCCAACACGTATTGACTATATGAGTAACATAGTGCGTGTCTGATAAGGGATATAAACTGCCTACCCTTCGCGAACATCTGGGTTCACACCGTGTTTTGGTGGGGTCCGTGTTGCTCGGTTGATTATTTTTCTGTGTTATGTTGTGTTTTTGTTTTATTGGTCTTTGTCCGGTGTTTAGTGTAACCAATGGTGGCAGTGTCTCCTGATTTATCCTTCGATTTTCACTACCGTTATTTAATCCTACGATATTTTCATATATCGAGAAACTTTGCTTGAGAGTTTGACAACAACCTTAGGATGTGACGAAATGGCTCCCACATTGGCGGACCAACCTGCTACGTTATAACGTACATTCACACTCCCTCCCCCTCATAGAAGTTGAGATAAAGTGAGTCGAAAGAGAATCCAAGTTGATATAATATTCAATGAGATATATCATAATTAATAAAATGTCAGATATATGCTAATATAATTAGATATTAACATTATTAATTGGATCGGGTTATGAGTTGTCAATAATAAAAACAAATATTTACAGCTCCCAGAAAATATAATGATAATTAAGACCAATGTTTTATGTTACCATGTGTATTGTCTTTGGTTTTCATGTTCTTAAGGACATTTAAATCATTTGACTTTCCAAATTGTTGACTTTTAAATGATATTCCAGAAAAGCGTCATACGCACTATATTACATGTTTATGGTTTGTTTGAAAGTATATTGACAAGATAGGTGAGATTGTGTTATTTTTATTTAACAAATGAGTAACTTGTATGCAATGTAATAGCAAGAACAAACAACCGTTTGATGTTATGATGCTGATATCCATTCTGTACAAGAAGAACACGCTTAACTGGATTGCTAGTGATAGTTCATTAAGGAAAATGAACACATATAACTCCGTGACGATAAATAGACAAATGAGATATACATATCGTGTGTGATAGACTATTTCTATAGTCATAGTAATAAGACAAGCTATATACACACAATATGTCTCCATGAAAATGCTTCCATTATTATATTGACAAGATAAGGAAGTAAGCGGTGGTATGGATGACCGAAGCGAATCTAGACAAAATTAGAAAAAAATTAAAATTGTCCAATTTATTGTCAATAGAGACCGTAATTGTATGAAAAAACAAACAGGAAAACATCAAATAACAAAAAGACAAAACAACAGTCCATAGAAAATAGACAACATACTTAAGCAATAGTCCATAGAACATTACACAAAATAATAAAACAATAGTCCATAAAACATGACACAAAATACTAACATAATAGTCCATTAAACATTACACAAAATACTAAATCAATAGTCCATAGAACATTACACAAAATACTAAAGCAATAGTCAATAAAACATGACACAAAATACTAAAATATTAGTCCATTAAACATTACACAAATACTAAAACAATAGTCCATAAAATATGACACCAAATACTAAAGCAATAGTCCATAGAACATTACACAAAATACTTAAACAATAGTTCATAGAACATTACACAAAATACTAAAACAATAGTCCAAAAAACATGACACAAAATACTAAAATAATAGTCCATTAAACATTACACAAAATACTAAAACAATAGTCCATAAAACATGACACAAAATACTAAAATAATAGTCCATTAAACATTACACAAAATACTAAAGCAATAGTTCATAACACAATAAACAAAATACAAAACAATAGTTCATAAAACATTACTCATAATACAAAACAATAGTTCATTAAACATTGCACAAAATACTAAAACAATAGTCCATTAAACATTACACAAAATACTAAAGCAACAGTCCATGAAACATTACACAAAATACTAAAACAATAATCCATAAAACATTGCACAAAATATTAAAACAATAGTCCATAAAACATGAAACAAAATACTAAACCAATAGTCCATAAAATATTACACAGAATATTAAAACAATAGTCCATAAAACATTACACAAAATACTAAAACAATAGTCCATAAACATTACACAAAATACTAAAACAATAGTCCATAAAACATTACACAAAATACTAAAACAATAGTCCATAAACATTACACAAAATACTAAAACAATAGTCCATAAAACATGACACAAAATACTAAAAAAATAGTCCATTAAACATTACACAAAATACTAAAACAATAGTTCATAAAACATTGCAAAAATATTAAGACAATAGTGTATAAAACTTTGCACAGAATACTAAAACAATTTTCCATAAAACATAGCACAAATACTAAAGCAATAGTCCATAAAACATTACACAAAATACTAAAAGCAATAGTCCATGAAACATTACACAAAATACTAAAGCAATAGTCCATAAAACATGAAACAAAATACTAAAACAATAGTCCATAAAACATAACACAAAATCCTAAAACAATAGTCCAAAATACTAAAGCAATAGTCCAAAATACTAAAACAACAGTCCATCAAACATGAAACAAAATACTAAAACAATAGTCCATAAAACATTACACAAAATACAAAGCAAAAGGTCATAAAACATAACACAAATTACTAAAACAATAGTCCAAAGAAAATTACACAAAATACTAAAACAATAGTCCATAAAACATGACACAAAATACTAAAATAATAGTCCAATAAACATTGCACAAAATACTAAAACAATAGTCCATAAAACATTACACAAAATACAAAAACAATAGTCCATAAAACATAACACATAATACTAAAATAATAGTCCATTAAACATTACACAAAATACTAAAACAATAATCCATAAAACATGACACAAAATACTAAAGCAATAGTCCATAAAACATTACACAAAATACTAAAACAATAGTCCATAAAACATGACACATAATACTAAAATAATTGTCCATTAAACATTACACAAAACACTAAAACAATAGTCCATAGAACATTACACAAAATACTAAAGCAATAGTTCATAAAACATTACACAAAATACTAATACAATAGTCAATAAAACATGACACAAAATACTAAAATATTAGTCCATTAAACATTACACAAATACTAAAACAATAGTCCATAAAATATGACACCAAATACTAAAATAATAGTCCATTAAACATTACACAAAATACTAAAGCAATAGTTCATAGCACAATAAACAAAATATAAAACAATAGTTCATAAAATATTACTCATAATACAAAACAATAGTTCATTAAACATTGCACAAAATACTAAAACAATAGTCCATCAAACATTACACAAAATACTAAAACAATAATCAATAAAACATTGCACAAAATATTAAAACAATAGTCCATAAAACATGAAACAAAATACTAAACCAATAGTCCATAAAATATTACACAGAATATTAAAACAATAGTCCATAAAACATTACACAGAATACTAAAACAATATTCCATAAACATTACACAAAATACTAAAACAATAGTCAATAAACATTACACAAAATACTAAAACAATAGTCCATAAAACATGACACAAAATACTAAAAAAATAGTCCATTAAACATTACACAAAATACTAAAACAATAGTTCATAAAACATTGCACAAAATATTAAGACAATAGTGTATAAAACATTGCACAGAATACTAAAACAATTTTCCATAAAACATAGCACAAATACTAAAGCAATAGTCCATAAAACATTACACAAAATACTAAAAGCAATAGTCAATGAAACATTACACAAATACTAAAGCAATAGTCCATAAAACATGAAACAAAATACTAAAACAATAGTCCATAAAACATAACACAAAATCCTAAAACAATAGTCCAAAATACTAAAGCAATAGTCCAAAATACTAAAACAACAGTCCATCAAACATGAAACAAAATACTAAAACAATAGTCCATAAAACATTACACAAAATACAAAGCAAAAGGTCATAAAACATAACACAAATTACTAAAGCAACAGTCCAAAGAAAATTACACAAAATACTAAAACAATAGTCCATAAAACATGACACAAAATACTAAAATAATAGTCCAATAAACATTGCACAAAATACTAAAACAATAGTCCATAAAACATTACACAAAATACAAAAACAATAGTCCATAAAACATAACACATAATACGAAAATAATAGTCCATTAAACATTACACAAAATACTAAAACAATAATCCATAAAACATGACACAAAATACTAAAGCAATAGTCCATAAAACATTACACAAAATACTAAAGCAATAGTCCATAAAACATGACACATAATACTAAAATAATTGTCCATTAAACATTACACAAAACACTAAAACAATAGTCCATAGAACATTACACAAAATACTAAAGCAATAGTTCATAAAACATTGCACAAAATACTAAAGCAATAGTTCATAAAACATTACACAAAATACTAAAACAATAATCCGTAAAACATTACAAAAAATACTAAAACAATAATCCATAAAACATAGCACAAAATAATAAAACAATAGTCCATTAAACATTACACAGAATACGAAGACAATTGTCCATAAAACATAGCACAAAATACTAAAACAATAGTCCATAAAACATTACACAAAATACTAAAACAATAGTCCATTAAACATGACACAAAATACTAAAACATTAATCCAGAAAACATAGCACAAAATGCTAAAACAATAGTCCATAAAACATTACACAAAATACTAAAACAATAGTCCATTAAACATGACACAAAATACTAAAACAATAATCCATAAAACATCACAAAAAATACTAAAACAATAGTCCATACAACATGAAAAAACTACAAAACCAATAGTCCATGAAACAATACACAAAATACAAAAGCAATAGTCCATTAATCATTATACAAAATACTATAACAATAGTCCATTAAACATTACACAGAATACGAAGACAATAGTCCATAAAACATAGCGCAAAATACTTACCCAATAGTCCACAAAACATAGCACAAAGTACTAAAGCAATAGTCCATGAAACATTACACAAAATACTAGAGCAATAGTCCATAGAACATTACACAAAATACTAAAACAATAGTCCATAAAACATAGCACAAAATACTAAAACAATAGTCCATACAACATTACACAAAATACTAAAACAATAGTCCATAACACATTACACAAAATACTAAAACAATAGTCCATAAAACATTACACAAAATACAAAACAATAGTCCATAAAACATTACACAAAATACTAAAACAATAGTCCATAAAACATAGCACTAAATACTAAAACGTAGATATTTTATGTAAAGCGCATGACTCGTTTCTTGATAAACCTGAGTGAGCCATGCTCACAATAAAAAAACTGAAAAAATAAATAATTTTGGAAGTAAGTACATAAAAGGGCCTAAACAAGATAGCCAAAAGTGTGAAAGGTATCTTAAGCCTGAGGGAGGAGAACCTTAGTTTTAATAATAATTACATTACTTAGGAACTTCAAAGTGCAATAATAGAGATATCTAGTACACGATATCAGTGACGAAACACTGACTGCTGAGACGATACTAAAGATTGAGCAGCACGAATACCACTACAATTCGGGGATTAGCTACGAGAGGGTAAGCACTCCCTGTTACACAAATTACAACCGTCGTGTACTTTATGCTAAATATCCAGTGATAAGTCATGAACGAGGAATGAATGGAATTATAATTCAACAGTGAATATCTAATTATATGTGTTAGTTATAAAACCAGAGAAATGTGTAATAATAATCATTATAAATAACTTTATCTACAGATCAACTGTAAAAGTAGTGGAAGGAAAGCACGGAAATTTATACAGATGCAGCCAATGCGGGTTAGTTTAACATAAGATTTACCTATTCTATTTTGTATTTTGTGTCAGAAAGTCTTTGTTTGCTAATGGCGTCATATACACATCGGTGCTATATGGTGTATAACTAGTCAATTGTCTAGGTCAAGATGAATCGTCGTATTCTGCAATTAATTTTAGTATTTAAATGATCATAGTGTGTGGTGAGATGTCTTAAAAGATACATGTATTGTTAACGGTGCTTTCTTTCCAGGCAAGAGGATACATGATAAAGTTATAGTGGGGGTTATTTGTTGACATAAACAAAGTCACCACGGATCAATATATGGACATAGCTCCTAGACCAAGAATATTCTTTCAAATGTCTGAAGTTTGTCCAGTGTAGATAATCGGAGCGTGATCGATATATCACAATATTATTATAATTTATCCTGTTCTCGACGAGAATGATAGAAATCTAGGATATATTACATATTTTTAACTATGATTAGTTTTGGACATGTGCAATCGGTTATCATTTTCTAGAAACTTGTAAAGACTCATCATTATTTTTTATATTTGTTTTTTTTTATTTATTCTTGACTCTTATTGCTACTTTTTCTTTTATTGATAGGATTAACATTTTATGTGTTTTGTGCAGCGCTTAGAGTAATTGTTTTATTAGATAGGAGCTTTATAAATATTGTATAATAATAATAATAATAATACATATATCAATAACACGGCGAGTATCTTATAGAAAGCAGGAACTTATCCTTCGCGAGCTCGGGAACCTTCCTTTGAAAGTCTGACGGTTGTTGAGTGGAGAGTATCGGAGCGTGATTACAATTGTAGCTGTGTTTCCTCCTTCAGCTTGAATTGTGGTAAATAAAACACTGAAATCTATCTAAGTTCTAATAGGTTCCTTTTCCTCATTATTCATATAATAAGTACGATGATGTTTCATCTAAGTTCTAACCCTAAAAAACACCCAAAAGAATGTTCTTGAGTAGACATAATAATAGCAACATGTTAAAAATAAGCTAGAGGTGTCAAACCACTAATTCACCTATCAGAGCTTAGAACATATACAAAAGTAGTCCCTTTTAAAGAAAATAGTTCCTTTCGCTTTGTTGTATTGTGACAAATATTGAATGGAATGGAATAATTTAAAATTGATAATGGAGGTAAAATATATAAGGATTATTTGGAGCCCATATTTGATGCATTTAGTTGTATTTTAAGACCTCTATGGAGGATTTGATGCATGACCTATATATATTGAATTTTCCGGGGATGATCGAGCTATTTTCAGAGTAGGTGTTTTCAATAGCCTGGCATTTCACTGCACGACTTTAAACATCCCCTGATATTTTCACAGAACGTAGAGGAATCATGTACGGTTCAGAAAATATATGATTTTGGAAACGTTAAACTTAAGATATAATGACCAGGCAGGCTCGAAAAAACACAAATTTAATAGAAAATGTGAAAGAAATTAATTAGTGGTATTACACCTTACAATGATATGTTTATGCATAGGAAATGTTTACAGTGTATTTCTAGCTCTTAAAATAATACAACTTTTTTAGCACAACATAATGATAACGGATCATTATGAGTTTACTCGAATATATGCACAAATACCATTTTACATGTTTATCAGTATGCTATTCACAAATGCACGGTCGCAAAATCATATTGAAGCTGTGGCTTCACAATAATAATAATAATAATGATAATAAATGGTTAAATAACACAATTAGCAGCATTATATTAATGCAAACAGGACATTACATGTTTGCAACATAGGCTGCAAGCAGATATTATAACTAAGCATTATAAAACTAAACTAAACAAAGCAATACAAAATACAATTAAACAATTAAACCTACCTCACATGAGGTGCGAAGGTTCTCAACTTTAGTAGAAATACAATCTGGTCATATATACCAATTCCATCGGAAGAACAATATTAAAATAATAACTACTGGGTTCTAAGAATAACCTCAGTCATGTTAATTAGGAAAATATTGAGCTATCTCCCATTACAATGCAACATTTAAAGTTTTTACTTACTTTACTTTAAATCAAAGTTTAAAATCATTAGTACACACTCATTCAGAGTGTTAAAAAATACTTTAACATCATTGACATAATAATTTAAACCATTAACATTATTTATGTTTTTTAATTGCAAACTTTAGATATTAAATTCAGCTAAATATATGTTTTACTGAATTAGTCATTATTTATGGCAATTAGGTAATTTGTTACCTTTCAGTTATCACAATCATACAATCAACATTCTATTTCTCAATTATTCCAAATCTTGCAACACTTGCAACTTACACTCAATTTGGGAAATTGGATGATTAAATATTATTTGAATTAGCATAAGAATGAAAACTGATCTTCAAAGCGAGATATCCAATTCCAAGAATGAATTCCAATAACAAGATTACCAGAGAAGAAACATGGCTTCCTTAAAGATAGGTTCTCAAAAGTGAATTGACCTAAACAATAGAAATAAAGACAAAATGTTCCCGCCTAAAATAAACTGACCACTGGAAAAGAAAGTCATAACAAGATTTGTCACACTTGAATAAGGTATCAGACTATAAAGTAAATATTGAATAAAATATACAAGACAATTAAATCTTCTTATTTCTAATGCTTATTAATTCAATTGCTAAATTCAATTTTAATATAAATCTACAATAAAAATACAATACAGTTAATAAAATCCAAATAAACAAAATATCAAAATTTCCAGCTCTATCACACAATATTATTATGTTTTATTTTGTTTTGGATTATGGAAATGTAGGAAATGTTATATATATATGTAACACGGCGAGCGTCTTATAAGAAGCAGGGACTGTTTATCCTTCAGGAACTCCTGGGTTTACCTCCTGGTTTTGGTGCGGTCTGTGTTGTTACATATATAAGTAACACGGCGAGTGTCTTATAAGAAGCAGGAACTATTTATCCTTCAGGAGCTCCTGTGTTCATCCCGTTTTTGGTGGGATCCGTGCTGTTGCATATATAAGTAACACAGCGAGCGTCTTATAAGAAGCAGGAAATGTTTATCCTTCATGAACTCCTGTGTTCATCCCGAGTTTTTGGTCGGGTCTGTGTTGTTATATATATAAGTAACACGACGAACGTCTTATAAGAAGCAGGAACTGTTTATCCTTCAGGAGCTCTTGTGTTCATCCCCGGTTTTTGATGGGATCCGTGTTGTTACATATATAAGTAACACGGCGAGTGTCTTATAAGAAGCAGGAACTGTTTATCCTTCAGGACCTCCTGTGTTCATCCCCGGTTATTGGTTGGGTCCGTGTTGTTACATATATAAGTAACACGGCGACCGTCTTATAAGAAGCAGGAACTGTTTATCCTTCAGGAACTCCTGTGTTCATTCCCGGTTTTTGGTGGTGTCCGTGTTGTTACATATATAAGTAACACAGTGAGCGTGTTATAAGAAGCAGGAACGGTTTATCCTTCAGGACCTCCTGTGTTCATCCCCGGTTTTTGGTGGGATTCGTGTTGTTACATATATAAGTAACACGGCGAACATTTTATAAGACGCAGGAACTGTTTATCCTTCAGGAGCTCCTGTGTTCATCCCCGGTTTGTGGTGGGGTCCATGTTGTTACATATATAAGTAACACGGCGAGCGTTTTATAAGAAGCAGGAACTGTTTATCCTTCATGAGGTCCTGATTTCATCCCCGTTTTGGTGGGTTCCGTGTTTTTATATATATATAAGTAACACGGCGAGCGTCTTATAAGAAGCAGGAAATGTTTATCCTTCATGAACTCCTGTGTTCATCCCGAGTTTTTGGTCGGGTCTGTGTTGTTATATATATAAGTAACACGACGAACGTCTTATAAGAAGCAGGAACTGTTTATCCTTCAGGAGCTCTTGTGTTCATCCCCGGTTATTGGTGGGGTCCGTGTTGTTACATATATAAGTAACACGGCGACCGTCTTATAAGAAGCAGGAACTGTTTATCCTTCAGGAACTCCTGTGTTCATTCCCGGTTTTTGGTGGTGTCCGTGTTGTTACATATATAAGTAACACAGTGAGCGTGTTATAAGAAGCAGGAACGGTTTATCCTTCAGGACCTCCTGTGTTCATCCCCGGTTTTTGGTGGGGTTCGTGTTGTTACATATATAAGTAACACGGCGAACATTTTATAAGACGCAGGAACTGTTTATCCTTCAGGAGCTCCTGTGTTCATCCCCGGTTTGTGGTGGGGTCAATGTTGTTACATATATAAGTAACACGGCGAGCGTTTTATAAGAAGCAGGAACTGTTTATCCTTCATGAGGTCCTGATTTCATCCCCGTTTTTGGTGGGTTCCGTGTTTTTATATATATATAAGTAACACGGCGAGAGTCAAATAAGAAGTAGGAACTATTTATCCTTCAGCAGCACCTGTGTTCATCTCCGGTTTGTGGTGGGGTCCGTGTTGTTACATATAAAAGTAACACGGCGAGCGTCTTATAAGAAGCAGGAACTGTTTATCCTTCAGGAGCTCCTGTGTTCATTCCCGGGTTTTGGTGGGGTCCGTGTTGTTACATATATAAGTAACACAGCAAGCATCTTATAAGAAGCAGGAACTGTTTATCCTTCAGGAGCTCTGGGTTCATCCCCGTGTTTTGGTGGGGTACGTGTTGTTACATATATAAGTAACACGCGAGCGTCTTATAAGAATCAGGAACTGTTTATCCTTCAGGAGCTCCTGTGTTCATCTCCGGTTTTTGGTGGGGTCTGTGTTATTACATATATAATTAGCACAGCGAGTGTCTTATAAGAAGCAGGAACTGTATCCTTCAGGACCTCCTGGGTTCATCCCCGGGTGTTGGTGGGGTCCGTGTTGTTACATATATAAGTAACACGACGAGCGTCTTATAAGAAGCAGGAACTATTTATTCTTCAGGAGCTCCTGTGTTCATCTCCGGTTTTTGGTTGGGTGCGTGTTGTTAAATATATAAGTAACACGGCGAGTGTCTTATCAGAAGCAGAAACTGTTTCTCCTTCAGGAGCTCCTGTGTTCATCCCCGGGTTTTGATGGGGTACGTGCTGCTACATATATAAGTATCACGGCGGGTGTATTATTAGAAGCAGGAACTGTTTATCCTTCAGGAGCTCCATTGTTCATCCCTGGGTTTTGGTGGGGTCCGAGTTGTTTCATAAATAAGTAGCACAGCGAGTGGCTTATAAGAAGCAGGACCTGTTTATCCTTCAGGAGCTCCTGTGTTCATCCCCGATTTGTGGTGGGGTCTGTGTTGTTACATATATAATTAACACGGTGAGTGTCTTATAAGAAGTAGGAACTGTTTATCCTTCAGGAAATCCTGTGTTCATTCCCGGGTTTTGGTGGGGTCCGTGTTGTTACATATATAAGTAACACAGCAAGCATCTTATAAGAAGCAGGAACTGTTTATCCTTCAGGAGCTCTGGGTTCATCCCCGTGTTTTGGTGGGGTACGTGTTGTTACATATATAAGTAACACGCGAGCGTCTTATAAGAATCAGGAACTGTTTATCCTTCAGGAGCTCCTGTGTTCATCTCCGGTTTTTGGTGGGGTCTGTGTTATTACATATATAATTAGCACAGCGAGTGTCTTATAAGAAGCAGGAACTGTATCCTTCAGGACCTCCTGGGTTCATCCCCGGGTGTTGGTGGGGTCCGTGTTGTTACATATATAAGTAACACGACGAGCGTCTTATAAGAAGCAGGAACTATTTATTCTTCAGGAGCTCCTGTGTTCATCTCCGGTTTTTGGTTGGGTGCGTGTTGTTAAATATATAAGTAACACGGCGAGTGTCTTATCAGAAGCAGAAACTGTTTCTCCTTCAGGAGCTCCTGTGTTCATCCCCGGGTTTTGATGGGGTACGTGCTGCTACATATATAAGTATCACGGCGGGTGTATTATTAGAAGCAGGAACTGTTTATCCTTCAGGAGCTCCATTGTTCATCCCTGGGTTTTGGTGGGGTCCGAGTTGTTTCATAAATAAGTAGCACAGCGAGTGGCTTATAAGAAGCAGGACCTGTTTATCCTTCAGGAGCTCCTGTGTTCATCCCCGATTTTTGGTGGGGTCCGTGTTGTTAAATATATAAGTAACACGGCGAGTGTCTTATAAGAAGCACGAACTGTTTATCATTCAGGAGCTCCTGTGTTCATCCCCGGTTTTTGGTAGTTCGGCGTTGTTGCATATATAAGTAACACGGCGAGTGTCTTATAAGAAGCACGAACTGTTTATCATTCAGGAGCTCCTGTGTTCATCCCCGGTTTTTGGTAGTTCGGCGTTGTTGCATATATAAGTAACACGGCGAGTGTCTTATAAGAAGCAGGAACTGTTTATCCTTCAGGAGCTCCTGTGTTCATCCCCGGTTTTTGTTGGGAAACCGAGTTGTTACATTTATAGGTAACACCGCGAGTGTCTTATAAGGAGCAGGAACTGTTTATCCTTCAGGAGCTCCTGTGTTCATCCCCGGGTTTTGGTGGGGTCCGCGTTGTTACATTTATAAGTAACCCCGTGAGTTTCTTATAATGAGCAGGAACTGTTTATCCTTCAGGAGCTCCTGTGTTCATCCCCAGTTGTTGGTGGGGTCCACCTTGTTACATTTATAAGTAACACCACGAGTGTGTTATAAAAAGCAGGAACTGTTTATCCCTCAGGAGCTCCTGTGTTCATCCCTGGGTTTTGGTGGGGTCCGTGTTGTTACGTATATAGGTATCACGGCGAGCGTCTTATAAGAAGCAGGAACTGTTTATCCTTCAGGAACTGCTGTGTTCATCCCCGGATTTTGGTGGGGTCAATGTTGCTCATCTTTGTAGCTTTCTGTGTAAAAGCCAACTTATAAACAAGTAGAAAATGAAGTTTTTATAATAAATCCAACCGGAATAAAACAACGCATTGATATTATACAACCGAATCTGATACGAAACTAACGTATCGAACTTTACCCCTTTCTGATTACCAGTTTGGTATCGTCAAACTCTTCAAAGACTTTGTTTTCAGTTACAATTATGCAGACCTCTTTACTTGTATGTAGCACAGAATTGTATCTTGCAATATTTTAGTGAGAGAAATATATATTGTCACTGAAATACTGTTGAAAGTGGCGTTAATCACCATAACCCTCTTTGTTTTTATGTAACACATATATGTATCTTGTAAAATTTAAAATTAAAAAGAGAAAATTATTTACCACATATCTAGTGTAATTATTAATATTGTGTATATTGCAGATTTGAACAGATTTCTCCAGTGTAAGTTTATTATAAGACAATAATAGACAATGAACCTATAACAATAGACACAATGAGAAAGGTTTGAAGATACCACAGAGGTAATAAGTAGATGTAAATAAAAGATGGACAAACAAAACAATGGTTAAAATAATGGATAAAATACCTTGAATGGTCGACAAAACACGAACACCACTAAAAACAAGGGGTGCAAACCAGACGGGTGAGCGATACAATGCAATATTCTTAATGTTAGTAAAGTCGTCCTTACTGACAGTAAACTCTACATCAATAAAAGATGGATAGACAACATAATTGTCAAAATAAAAGATAACATTACATTCAATGGTTGGCAAACCACTACACAGAAAATTAAAACCTCAACACGAACCCTACTACAAACAGAAGGTGAAAACAAGCGAGGAATAAAATACAAAAACTTTAATGTTAAGAAATGTGTCATTACTGACAGTAAAATCAACATGAACTTAATATAATGACTTTTTTGATTTGAGTAGAGTTCAAATGAGAACTAATGTTCTTTGCATCCTACAAGTGAAAACAATTGTCAATAATAATAATAATAATAATAATAATAATAATAATAATAATAATAATATTAATAATGATAATAAAGGATGCATATCGTGGTTTCAACGAAGGAAGACTTGATGATTGGTGTCTTCACTTGGAGATCTACCATAAAGCAATATTGATGTTTAGAGAATAATAATAAAAATAAAAATAAAAATAAAAATAAAGTGACACCCTTGGTCCTTATTATCTACTAATATCTATATAGATAATCAGATGCATTTACAGACTATAAATCATGTCTACTGTTAATATAAACATAAAGTTAATACATACATTTATGTGATCTAACTATACATTTCAAACAGTCAACACACTTCCTATGATATCTCTGTTACTATTTGATTGATTTACAATACAATTCTAAATATATACATGTCACCGTACCAACATTATACTGATGAATGTAGGACGAAGTCATAACGTTAATGTATACGTGATGGTAACGTCTATTTATTATAATCGTTATTTGAGTCTGTACAATGTTAAGGTGGATGTCAGAGGAAACAATATGGTGAATATCAAATAAAAGAAGTATTCTAAATATAGGGATAGCAGTCAATAGAAATATTCATGGGATTTGTAATGTCAGAAAAAGTATTTTATGTACGTTTAATACATTTCTTGATTTGCCTTCTTTGGACATTTTGGTTGAATTAACATATTTTACTTACTTAAAATATTAACAATTCAGATTAGGTACAATGTATCACAAAAATTATTAAAACCCGCTTATTAAAAGTAGAGCTTGGTTGAAAAACGCTATAAATAATATAATAATAAAAGGATAATGTACACAACATAGACTGATTATTTCTACCAAGTGATGGTTTACGTTATATGATTAATTTTCTGTATTTACAGATGTGGGTATGTATCAAATGAACAACAAGACAGATAAGTACATCCTAAATATAATAGAGCATAATCACTTACAAAACACAATGTTTACATTATTACCGATATGTATACAGGAACAACATGATATAGATAGTATATCTTAGACACTCGTGGTCTTAATTATCTACTAATACATAAAGATAATCAGATGTAAATGTACAAACTATAAATCATATCTACTGTTAATATAAACATGAAGTTAATATAGACATTTATGTGATCTAACTATACATTTCAAACAGTCAACACACTTCCTATGATATCTCTGTTACTATTTGATTTATTTACAATACAATTCTAAGTATATACATGGCAACGTACCAACAGTATACTGATGAATGTAGGACGAACGTTATAACTTTAATGTATACGTGATGGTACCGTTTAATTATTATAATCGTTATTTGAGTCTGTACAAAGTTAGATGGAAGTCAGAGGAAACAATATGGTGAATATCAAATAAAAGTAGTATTCTAAATATAGGGATAGCAGTCAATAGAAAAATTCATGGGATTTGTGATGTCAGAAAAGTATTTTATGTACGTTTAATACATTTCTTGATTTGCCTTGTTTGGACATTTTGGTTGAATTAACAATTCAGATTAGGTGCAATGTATCACAACAATTTTTCTACCAAGTGATGGCTTACGTTATATGATAAATGTTCTGTATTTACAGGTCTAGGTATGTATCAAGTGAACAACAAGACAGATAAGTACATCCTAAATATAATAGAGCATAATCACTTATAAAACACAATGTTTACATTGTTACATATATTTATACAGGAACAACATGATATAGATAGTATATCTTAGACACTCGTGGTCATAATTATCTACTAATACATATTCAGATATAAATGTACAGACTATAAATCATATCTACTGTTAATATAAACATAAAGTTAATACAAACATATATGTGATCTAACTATGGTGAATATCAAATAAAAGAAGTATTCTGAATATTTATCATATGATTTGACATATGTGTACAACATTGATATTTCTAAATGATGGTTAATAACATTATGTGATTATTTTTTTGTATTTCCAGTGTAAGTATTAAGTGAACAACAAGACAGATAAGTACATCCTAAATATACATTATCACAATCACTTACACAACACCATCATATACGTTGACTGTTAAGATCAAAATAAAAAAAAAACATAATGGCAATGTGTACTAGATAAAATGACAATTCATTGGTTGTTTGTTGTTAAATGTCCAGTAGGAAACATTTCTTCATATTCAGAGAACAAATTCAACAATATTAATCTAACCTACAGAAAGTAAGAGACAAATTGAACAGGAGCGAGTTAATATCAATTAAGCATGACAATGTACACTTGTTTCCTAATAAACAGGATTTTGCTGAGTAATCTTGTACAATTTGACAATGTACAGTAACATTCTAGGATTTTACTGAGTAATCTTGTACAATTTGACAATGTACAGTAACATTCTAGGATTTTACTGAGTAATCTTGTACAATTTGATTATGTACAGTAACATTCTAGGATTGTACTGAGTAATATTGTACAATTTGACAATGTACAGTAAAATTCTAGGATTTTACTGTGTAATCTTGTACAATTTCACAATGTACAGTAACATTCTAGGATTTGATTGTGTAATCTTGTATAATGTGACACATCAATCAGCTATTAGGATCTTATTATATCATGATTGGCTAAGAATAAATAAAATTTGATTTATTATGTTGATATAGGTTTGTTATTTCATTTTAATTTGAGGTTGGTATAGAGTAATGTATTTTTTCAGTGTGTGTCCTTCATGTAATAGACTGTAAGTAGGATAATGTATCATTGATGTTATTAAGTAACCATATAAACCACCAACTCTAACATTGTAATAGTCATAAAAAAACACGTGAAATTCCAACACTGTAACCGTTTTGATTAATAAACACCAAAACCTCAATATTATATCCTTGCAGTCAGTTTTATTGGTGGAGGAAACCGGAGTACCCGGTAAAACCACCGACCGGTCAAATTTTATCACATATTGTTTTATCGAGTTTTATCGAACTCACAATAATATTGCCGATAGTCATTGATAGCATAGTTAGTTATAATTCCAACTACAGACGACCTCTACAAACGACCCTAATAGTGTTCAGTCTTAATTAACATTTACCTCCAACCCTAACATTGTATAAGTTTTAATAAAAATACACCACAACTTTGAAATTTTAACATTTTTAATTAACATACACCACAACTCTAACATTGTAACAGTTTTAATTAACATACATCACAACACTAACATTGTAACAGTTTTAATTAACATACACCACAACTCTAACATTATAACAGTTTTAGTTAACATACATCAACAACTCTAACATTGTAACAGTTTTAATTAACATACACCACAACTCTAGCATTTTAACAGTTTTAATTAACATACATCAACAACTCTAACATTGTAACAGTTTTAATTAACATACACCACAACTCTATCATTGTAACAGTTTTAATTAGCATACACCACAACTCTAACATTGTAACAGTTTTAATTAACATACATCACAACTCTAACATTGTAACAGTTTTAATTAACATACACCGCAACTATAACATTGTAACAGTTTTAATTAACATACATCACAACTATAACATTGTAAGTTTTAATTAACATACACCAACAACTATTACATTGTAACAGTTTTAATTAACATACACCACAACTCTAACATTGTAACAGTTTTAATTAACATACATCACAACTCTAACATTGTAACAGTTTTAATTTACATACACCACAACTCTAACACTGTAACAGTTTTAATTAACATACACCACAACACTAACATTGTAACAGTATTAATTAACATACACCACAACTCTAACATTGTAACAGTTTTAATTAACATACACCACAACTCTAGCATTTTAACAGTTTTAATTAACATACATCAACAACTCTAACATTGTAACAGTTTTAATTAACATACACCACAACTCTATCATTGTAACAGTTTTAATTAGCATACACCCCAACTCTAACATTGTAACAGTTTTAATTAACATACATCACAACTCTAACATTGTAACAGTTTTAATTAACATACACCGCAACTATAACATTGTAACAGTTTTAATTAACATACATCACAACTATAACATTGTAAGTTTTAATTAACATACACCAACAACTATTACATTGTAACAGTTTTAATTAACATACATCACAACTATAACATTGTAAGTTTTAATTAACATACACCAACAACTATTACATTGTAACAGTTTTAATTAACATACACCACAACTCTAACATTGTAACAGTTTTAATTAACATACATCACAACTCTAACATTGTAACAGTTTTAATTTACATACACCACAACTCTAACACAGTAACAGTTTTAATTAACATACACCACAACACTAACATTGTAACAGTATTAATTAACATACACCACAACTCTAACATTGTAACAGTTTTAATTAACATACACCACAACTCTAACATTGTAACAGTTTTAATTAACATACATCACAACTCCAATATTGTAACAGTTTTAATTAACATACACCACAACTCTAACATTGTAACAGTTTTAATTAACATACATCACAACACTAACATTGTAACAGTTTTAATTAACATCCACCACAACTCTAACATTGTAACAGTTTTAATTAACATATACCACAACTCTAACATTGTAACAGTTTTAATTAACATATATCACAACTCTAACATTGTAACAGTTTTAATTAGCATACACCACAACTCTAACATTGTAACAGTTTTAATTAACATACATCACAACTCTAACATGTTAACAGTTTTAATTAACATACATCACAACACTAACAATGAATACATATCATCATCCCCAACATAGTTTTAATTAACAGATATTTTAATAATATAATAGTTTATAATTTAAAGTAGATATGATATTTTTGTTTTTATCAAATTCCTAAGTAGAAGCTGAACATTTTGTTTTTGAATAACTTTCAATATTAACCTTACGTTATAATCTCTTAGGTAATCGGACAATATAATAATGTTATCTGAAATATTGAATTTCATTTGTTGCTACAACAAGATAAAAACGTTTATAAAAAAATAATATTGAGAGCTATTTTATAAAATGGATTCTAACATGGCGTCCTTCTTTGGCTTTGTAGACAAACGAGAGATTTATCTATGGTAAAATCTCATTTGCACATGCACTGGTGAATTTTACCTACTCCCCCATTGGCAGCATGAATTGTTTACGACATTTTCGCAAACCTAAATATAAATTACCATCTTCCAATGAAAGCATACTACCGTATTGGACTCTTAGAAATATCAGAATCGAAATAAATTATGGAAGCCAGAATGTGTTGAGTTTTAACATGGAGTGGCGGATATTAGTTAATTTTATTCGCCGATCCATGTCTAAACTCCCAACACATTCTGGTTTCCATGATTTATTTCCTAAGTATACTACATTACTGGTATTTGGATTATACTACAGAGTCGGCAGTTATTATTCTTATTTTGTCATTGTTTTGCTTGTCTTTCTTGAATTGGTCACGTTGTGGTCGTGACAGTATTTTAGATGGATTTACAACCACATGTATATGTACAATCAGTGCCTACCACCGCTAAAGTTGTGAGTTCGAATCATGCTGATGACGAGGTTTACTCGATACAGCATTACGTGATAAATCTTCCCCCCCCCCCCCCCCACTAGATCTAGCCACCACGATAGAAATGAAATAGTGTTGAAAGTGGCGGTAAACACCATACCCATAACTCTTCTTGGACTTACGGTTTCTAATGACACCTTTGGTATGTTCAAGATTTGCTTTGACCATATATAACCGGTATTGTTACTGTATGCTCACTATCCCGTAATTTGTATTATATAATGACACAGGTAGTATTACTGTGAAGAGTTTGAAGATAGCAAAAGGGTAATCAGAATCGATAAATCGAAGGACAGACAACACAATGAAAAAAAACCGAAAGGACAAACCACGGTCTACAAACATTACACATAAAACTAAAGATCGAATAACACGAACACCACTAAAAGCAAGGGTAAACGCAGATGGTTATGACACAAGTAGTTTGTACTATATTATGACAGAGGTATTTTTACTATGGTATGACACAGGTATTTTGACTATAATTTCTTATTCAGAATTGCATTTTACATTTAATACACATTAATGAGGACTGAACCGGGTAAAGTAAAATGTAGGTCCAGTATCTATAATATACCAACATTCAATGTTTTACAAATACGCAACATTAATACTATTATATACCATGTTTTATTACTACATTTCAGGGGGAGTTTGTCCTTCATCAAGAATGTGTACGATGATATACCAATGTGACTGAAATAGAGAAAGGAACATTAAAGTGAAAACAAAACTTACAAAGTTGTAGAACATAAAATATATGTTTATTAAGACTGTTGCTGACTATTAATTAACACTAATTAACATATAGGAACCGACTTGATCGTATGGTAATTGGATTTACAACTACCTATGCAATTAGTGCTTATCACAACTGGTGTTGTGAAATCGAATCTCGATCTGGGCGAGGTGTACAACATTATGTGATAAAGTTTGTCAGTGACTTGCAACAGGTCGGTTGTTTTCTCCGTGTTCTCCGATTTGCTCTACCAATAAAACTGACGCCATGATATCGCTGAAATATTGTTGATAGTGGCGTTAAACACCATCAAATAAGCAAAAAACAACTAATAAACATATACTAATACTGATGTATTTAAAACATAGCTATCAAATACCTTAGCTGATTTTGGCTATCCATTTTAAGCTCTTTGATTTTTTTGCTCCCAAACCTTTACAATTATTTGGTTTTCTAATCTTTCGATTGTGATCGTACCTGATAAAGGTTATTCTAGTAACGTACTTGATGAAGGTTATTCTGATCGTACCTGATGAAGGTTATTCCAGAAACACCTCGTGCGCACTAAATGTTATATCTACGTTTTTAACTTTACCAGACACGTTCATAATCAGAAGATTGGAAAGATAAAATATATTAAGTCTTTAGAAGAAAGTAAATTTAACCAAAGAGCCTAAACATGATACCTAACATTGCCTATGGTCACCTTTGACTGCGAGATTATGATTGATTGTTTTTAACGCCACTTTCAGCAATATTTCAGCTATATAATGGCGACCTGTTTTAGTGGTGAAAGTAGCCGGAAATACCGGAGAGAACCACCGACCCTTGGCAAGCAACTGGTAAACTTTATCACTTTACAAAGCCGGACTTGAACCCACGCCGTGTTGGTGATATAATTGTATGATTTTTTAGATAATCTAACTACCTAACTCATTGAGCCCCCCGGACCCTATGTCAGAGAGAGGAGAACTTTTTTTAATACATTATTTATGTCTGTATATATTATATAATTATATTGCCAATTTTCTAATCATCTAAATTTGACCTTGACCCTACTTACTTTAGGATCATTAACTTAGTACGAATAGTCCTATGTAGAAAAACTTATTGAAAAGCTCAAAAGTCATGAAATGTAAACAAGGTACTAAGGATTATTTTACGTTTGTTCTATCAAATCAGAAATTATATTAAAGCATATATAAATAGAGAAATCTTATTTGAAAACCTGTTCAAAAGAAATCATTCAAAACTATTTTTTATGCAAAAAAAACCCAAAACATACGCAACGTTACAAGTGTAGAGTTTTGGGTCTCAAATTAACTTTTTATTTCAAGTCAGAGACAAAAGGCAAGAGAGGCTACACCAAAGGTCATCAGTATGTTGGAGTTCCATATCTTTTACTTATTTGTAGAGCTGGGAGGCATTATTGTACAACATGTCATCGACATCCCCGTGGGAACAAATTGTGCTTCATTTCTTTCTGATATTCTAATTTGCTCGTATGAGGACGAGTAAGCAAAAACTAAATATTACAAATTGCTACAAAGTATCATCAATAAAAATGTTTTATTTCCTTCTGATAATGTCCTCGCAATTAATAATCCAAACCTTGCTAACTGGATTCAACTAAGATACTCCAATGAAATTGAGAAAATAAAAAGCAACAGAGAGAGAGAGAGCCCGCTTCCTCGGACTCATTTCATTTTTACACTAACCACAAAACTAACACCAATAGTCAACTTTCTACCATACTCTATGACTAGAGATGACTTCATTTTTGCTATTTTATGTTTTCCACGCCATGATAATAACATTCCAACCGCTCTCACGTTTTGGAATTTATATAGGACAACACATGCACTACGCAGGAACTTGCAATTTGTATTCAGACATTTTACAATATCACTGTCTTCTGGGTATTATGTCTATTATGTCAATGATTTCTAAAGAATCGTCCCATCATGTTATTGTTCTTGTATCAGTAATTTGTTTCTATCATAATATGATGTTAAGTTGATATTCTCCTTTGGTTTGTTGTCTTATGTAAGTCATATCAGGCAGCTTGCCATGTAATGTTGTGGCCTAGTTAGATGTAGTTCTAACTAGATTAGATTAAATTGAAATGGCGGTCGTGGAAAATGGTTCCCATTTACCTTGACCAACAACTCACACAGTTTACAGCCAAATGATTTCAAACATATGGACAGTTTGTTAGAGACATATTAAAGATATATATGTGATTTTTGTTTTATGATAATCAAATTAAAATTGTACATAAATATTGACTATTTGATATTGACCAATTTTGAACAACAATTTTAGGAGAAGGCACTGTGCATATTTTATATAATCAACTCCTTCCAAAGTTGTCGATGTATATGTTTGAACGTTTTCTGAGTGCTGTGAATTGACATTATGATACCACTTGACAATGTATATATATATATATATAATTATGATTTTGCATGTTTTTGTCATTATCACATTTAACCCATTGAACACTTTCGTAAGCCATTCTATACTTTGCAAGATGTTTGTGTATAATATTTTATATGTTGTCTATTGGTAATAACAAATGCTTTATTGGAGTAGTAAGCATATGAAATGTCAATAAAACAGTTTTAATAGTACTTCGACTTTGCAACAGATTGTCCAGCATATTATATGTTTGTGACATTTCCCTTCAAAAAGAGTTTGAAGATACCAAAGGGGCAATCATAATCCGTATATCGAAGAAGAACAGACAACACAATGGCCAAAATAAAAAGTACAAAAGGACAAGAGGACAAACAACGATCTACAAAAACATGCATATAAAACTAAAAATTGAGTAACACGAACACACACCACTAAAAACCGGGGTAAACGCAGGTGCTCCGGAAGGGTAAGCAGTTCCTGCTCCACTAGTGGCACCCGTCGTGTTAATCTAGTTACAAACCCGGTAATAAGTCGTGAATGAGGAAATGACTGGGAAGTGCTTACGACAAGTGGAACATACCCGTGGTCATTTATATCACAGATATTCCATAATGGTCAACCAAGTCATGGTGGCGACCGGAAAGTTTTCGAAGTGATGACTTAAACTTTACCAAAAGGAACCCTTGGTTCAGTAGCTTCCTTGATAGCATCAATCCTAAATCAAGGAAATTCTGATAGGAACCACAAGCTCTGGAATATCATATCATCTGAGAGATATATACTCCATATGCAGGTGCTGCTGGAATTTTGCTGCATATAAATGGAAAGTTCACTATGGGAAAATTGAACTCATCTCTTTTGTCGTAAAGTTTCGTTCTTAACCGACCAACACTGTCGATTTCGATGTGTAGGCCAAGGTATGAAGTACAGCTATCTGTTTCTGTGGTATCCTTTATTTCAAGCTCAATGGGATATCAATATCATTCAAATTGGTATTTGATGTGCTCCGCTTCTCCCTTGACCTGTTATTTTATTCGTAGGAGGGGGGCTTCTTGTATGGCTTCTCAAGAAAAACAAAACGAAGCAGGACTGATCATTTAATTACACGTTCCTTTATATAGATAACATCGTTTCACTACATAATTGCCTATTCGGTGAATATGGTGATCGCATCTATCCTTTTCAGCTGCTTGGTATAAAGGATATCACATATACTGCTAGATCTGCTTCATTCGTTGACCTACGTATAGAAGCTGACAGAGTGAGGTCCTATGAAAAGCAAACTTTTACGATAAAGTAGATGCTTTCAATTTTCCCATTGTGAACTGACCCTGCATATGGCGAATATGTGTTTCAGTTGATGCGATATTCCAGAGCTTGTGGTTACTATCGTGATTTCCTTGACAGAGGGTTGATGTTACCAAGGAAACTACTGAACCAAGGGTTCCTGGTGGTTAGGTTGAAGTCATTACTTTGAGAATTAACCGTAGCCACAATGCATTTGTTAATTAACTGTTATGGAATATATGTGTCACAAATGACCACGGATATGTTCCGTTTGTCATAATTACACTCATCATTTCCTCACTCATGTCGTACCACCTTATTTGTGTTGCTTCTGAGCAAGAGTAACACGAAGGTGCCACAAGTGAAGCAGGGGCCGCTTACCCTTCCAGAACGCATGTGTTCATCTCCCCTCCGTTTGTGGTTTTGTTTTCCAAAATCCCAGCCATTTCACATTTATGATCGCTTTTATAGCAAGAGTAGCATGACGGATACCACTGATGACGTCAGAACTACTTACCCTTACGGAGCATCTCCGGTTTTTGTGGGGCTCGTTTTGCTAATTTGTTTTGTTGTCTACACAGCATATTGTAGGTTATCGTTGGTCCCTTTGTCTTTTTGCTCTTGGCCATTGTATTCTCTGTCCTTTTTTATGTATTGCTTCTGATGACACCACTGGTATCGTCAAGCTTTTGGTAATATTTGTGGAATATTTGTTTTAAATCTTCATCATGATAAACTCTGTCACGCATATACCCTATAAATTGGTTTCTCCTAGAATATTGTCTTACAACCCTGTTTGACCTTGTTATCATCTCGATGTTAGATAAGCATGTGGCACAAATATGGTTTACCTGTATTGATAGTTATGTTCTACGATGATTACCTGTGCTTTGCCATTACACTGATGATTAACAAACGTGTCCATATAGTAAGGAATGATATGGCTGTGAATGAACATGAGACTATCACATTTTACACCTTAACACTTATCAAAGTACACGAACAGAGCTTTTACTACTATTGTTCATTTCATCGCCACAGTAGTCTATGGGCTTCAGTAATTAACATAATTCATACCTTGAGATAACAAGAAAGATTTCCTACCCTGCAGTTGAGCTTCACCTTTACTCCTCCAATAATAAGTCTACATGTACTGATACTTGATGGCCTGCAATTTAATATATTCATTAAGAATCCCATAAACCGGTTTAACACCGCCAAATTTGTTTGTCTGTCCTAAACCAAAACACATACTACAACGTCATACAGTGTGTGTGTGTGTGTGTGTGTGTGTGTGTGTGTGTGCGTGCGTGCGTGCGTGCGTGCGTGCGTGCGTGCGTGCGTGCGTGCGTGCGTGCGTGCGTGCGTGCGTGCGTGTGTGTGTGTGTGTGTGTGTGTGTGTGTGTGTGTGTGTGTGTGTGTGTGCTGCACTTGTTTATCTCTACCATAGAGTGAGTACTTTCTATTTGTTTAGTTTCCTCCTTTGTAATAATATGTAATAGTTAAGAGATTTTTAGCACAATTTAGTTGTTTGTTTTGTTGCTTGGTGGTGTTTATCGCCACTTTCAACAATATTAAAGTTATATCGTGGAGGTCAGTTTTCTTGGTAGAGGAAACCGGAGGACCCAGAGAAATACCACTGACCTATCACAAGTCACTAACAAATTTTATCACATAATGTTGTACACCTCGCCCTGATCGAGCTTCTAACTCACACCATCGGTGGTGATAGGCATTGGTTGCATAGGTAGTTGCAAATCTAACTACCATACGATCACGACCACGATGGCCACTTGAGCATAATTTAGACAACATAAATTTAGAACATATATCAAATTCAAAACATTACTGGGAAATTATGAAGATGATAATTAAATCGAATATAATTTGTAGTAATATACCCTCTCTCCAAAATATTATTCATGATGAAGGACTATAGGATTATCGATATTATTAAAATATTAATTCCTAATAAGGCATCGGGACCAGGTATAATCAATTACCAAATGTTAAAATTCTGTCCTGAAAAATATCAACCTCTCTTCAAATAATTTTCAATAAATTTCATTTACAATGTAAATATCCAACCAGCTGGAAGATTGCACATGTGATTGCTATTGATAAAAAGTGACAATTCATTACCGTCTAATTATAGACCTATATCTAAATATGTGCTTAGCCATCTACAAAGGAACAAAGTAATTTATTAATATCAATCTGGTTTTCTACCAAAATATTCAACAGTATACACCAACTATTTGAAATGTATAACTGCATTCTAAATTCAATAGAAAAAAGGGATATTAGCTGTTTTGCAATCTGTGATTTATTTTAAGTATTTGAGGAAGTTTGGCATAAAGGGTTGATACATAAAATTAAGTCACACGGTGTAGATAGTAATTTATTAAATTGGGTCTCTAGTTATCTGCAAAATCGACAACAGAGAGTAGTAATAATAAACAATTCGTCTTCTTTACTTTGCAATGTTTCTGCTGGTGTACCTCAAAAGTCAGTACTTGGACCTCTACTATTTATTTTATATATTAATGATATTACTGAGAATCTTATCTCTCTTTGCGGAGGGCACTTCCTTCGGGTATTCCAACCGTGCTGAATTACAAATCAAAAATGTGATGGATCATGACTTGAAAGAACTGCTCGAATGGTCAAAGAAATAGTTGATGTCCTTTAACCTGGATAAAACAGAACTTATGATATTTTCAAATTCGGAAATTCTAGAATTCAATGTTACCTTTAATGGAAAAACTATTCCAATTTCAATTCTCACAAATATTTGGGAGTTACATTTAGCAGTGATTGAAAATATACTGTCAAGTATTTACAAGCATCTGAATGTTCTTCGAAAGTTAAAATATAAACTTTCTCCTCTGAAAAACCTAAAGAAACTATATTTAGTTCATATCAGACTAATTTTTTAATATGCTTATGAAGTATGTGATAAATGTAGGATATTCTAATAAACGTGATGAGATACAACTTGATTCTGCTAGAATCATTACTAGTCTTCCAATATTTGCTAGTTCCATTTCAATTTATAAAGAGTTAAGTTAAAAATAATTGGAAGAAAGAAGAAAAAGGAGAGAATTACACATGTTTTATAATATTCCAAATAATATTGCACCCAGGTATCTTTGTTACTTAATTCTACCAATCAATTCAAAATACAACCGTTTATCTATTACGTAATCGAAGTGATACTACCATTTTGTAGACTATCGATTACTTATGACTCATTTATTCTTTCAACTATTCGTCAATGGAATAGGTTAAATCCATCACTTCGTAGTGTAGAATATATTGCAAAATGTAAAACTGAATTAAGAAAACGGGAAGATGTTAGCCAAGTTTCTAAACATTAAGAAATTGGACATCGCAAAATTAATATTGCATTTACCCAGCATCGATGTTTTGCTTCTATTTTGTTTTTTTAACTACGACTTGTTCCAAATAAATATAGTCACAAATTCGTCTTGTCGTTGTGGTGCCAATCATGAAGACTCATATCATTTCTTCCTCGATTGTTCCTATTATACAAATATTAGACATACGGTAGAAAGCATCACCGCCCAGTTGGCTAAGAATATCCAAATACTCCTCATATATTTTGAATAAGGCTTCATTTTGGCAGTAATTTTTAATGTTCTTTTGACTAACGTGTCGCTGATTTAGACCGCCTGCAAATAAAATGGAATATTAATTTATTTGACGTTTATTACAGACATTTAAAATAATTTTCAATATTTGAATTTGTCGACAATGAAAACAGTTAGATTTTCGGGAAATCTATTTTGATTAGAACAGAAGCGTGGACCTCGACGAAAACACCTTGATTTTCGGAAAGTCAAGTATATTTTTTTTGGACTTATTAAGAAAGCTGTAACTACTCACTCGATCAAAGCGTTAGCAATTATTATTAGAAAATTGAAATTAAAAAAACGCTTAATACAAGAACAAATTGAAAGGATATGGAGAGTAAATGTACACGAGACAAAATCCCAGTCAATACAGAGTAAAACATAGCAAAGGAAGAACGCTTTTATTGTTCTTCTTCGTCTTGAAGTCATCGTGATGCCTTTAATGGACCGACCATTTAACTTTATGGTTTTTTGTTTCATTCAGAAATTGTTTTTCGGACAACACGAGAGTTAGAATATTAATTTTTTTTTTAGATTATATGACAAAAACTCTGAATCAGATTATTTTTTTTCATCCACCAGAATCAGAATATTTTGCTCAGCAACATTGGGAATCAGAATATTTTTTTTTTAAGATTATATGACAAAAACTCTGAATCAGATTATTTTTTTTCATCCACCAGAATCAGAATATTTTGCTCAGCAACATTGGGAATCAGAATATTTTTTTTTTAAGATTATATGACAAAAACTCTGAATCAGATTATTTTTTTTCATCCACCAGAATCAGAATATTTTTTTCAGCAACATTGGGAATCAGAATATTTTTTTAGAATAAAACCATAACCCCCCCCCCCCCCCCCCTTCAAGTTAAATGGTCGTTCCCTAACAATGAACAAATAAATCACACCTCATAGCAAGTTCAAGACGACCCCTAGCACCGGCTTAAGCAGCATTATTTGCTAATTGTCGATCAATGCTACATTCGTGCTCTTTTTGCTCCACGGATGCGGGATTGTCAACACATTTCAAAATTACGGGCGAAGTACACTTACAAACACTGTCATTCGTTGCCCGACAAAATACTTAGTGACAATTACAACATAAAAAACAAATATCTTACCTTTATAAGTCTTGTTGGCTCTCCCATTGAATATTAGGTATTTTCCATTCTGGTCGGTTCCAATACTTATTTGATTCACGCATAGGTCTCTGTGTTCATCAACCCCGCGTAGGTCAAATAATTTACTATTGTAGAAGAACACTGTGTTCAAAATAGAATTCGAACTAGAGTCACCTAAAAGTCCTTTGTTCCATAGCATGTTCTCACTTTCTTCACTGATAGGTTCTGCCTGTTTAGTGGTCGTACCAACACCCTGCTTTGTGCGTGCGCTCATTCTCGCACTGAGCGCTCGACGAAATTCATAAAATACAGAGTTCTATTCATCTAGAAAATTCTGATGAAATCCATTTTCCCTTAGATGTCTTAATAGTCCTACACACAGCATATACAACGTTTTGGGAGGATATGGTAACCAGTCCTTGCGTCTAGCTTCAATTACGAATTTGATGAACCATTGATTTATATCGGCAGCAGTAACCGACGCCAAATCTGGAATGACACATCATATTGCAAACATTCTTGCTCCACGCCAATCATTAAAGGTAGAAACGCTCCAGTTTGTATTTTTCCTGGTATTTTTACTCTCATTTGAACTCACTAGTGTCTGTATATCCGAGTCTTCTATGAATGAATAGTGACGGTTTTTTCAAGGATTTCGATTACATTTTCAGCTGTAATTTCAGTATCTGCAAGTTCAAAATCCGATTGCAAATCTGGCACGTCGTCCATGGCGGCATCCACCTCGTACCGATCTAAAGCTTGTGAAAGTGTGATATCATCTAGCCTGAGCGACATGTCATGGTCATTTTCTACGTCATTGCATATTTGTGAAAACGTTATGTCGTCAATCGTATGATCCCATTGACCGTCGAAATTTAAAAAGTATATTTCCATACCATCGTGACTCTCCATTTTACTTATCAGACGTTCACTAGAAAACTGAAACATTTGGCGGTTTTTGCAAAGCGCGAGCCGTTTATGACGTCAAATTAAACTCAGGTACATGTCATTTACCAAATAAAAAATGATTGGTTATGTGAAGATACCTGGAGGAGGAGCTATAAATGTCACTCGAAAGTAGAGCTTACTCGTGAATTTTAGCTCCTCCTCCAGATATCTACTCATAACCAACCATTGTTTATATGGTAACTAAAACATTAATCACGTTCAATCATCATTTTTATTTCTATTGTGACGTCAAAACAATATGGAATTCGACGAATCAATATACAATATTGGTCTGTTGACGGTAAATATAGAATTTATTTGACGAGGCTGAGAAACGGATGAAAGACGAATTTTAGTGAGTCTTTCTCCCCGTTTAGCGCCGATGCATATACATTCTATATTTACTGTCAACAGACCAATATTGTATTTATCCTGCAATCCACGATGTCCTAAAAAATAATTTTAACTCGTAAAAAAGCATTTTTTTTTTAATGCATTATGAAACGGAATCCTCACTGTTTGCCGTAGTAAAATACCAGATGTTTTGCTACCGACAAAATTTGCGAACACATAGTTCTTAAAGGGAAGTGAAATAACTTTATTTAAATGATGATTTATTGATTAAGATGAAAATCTATATAGAAAATTGATAGTTTAGAACCTGAAATATATATATTTAATATGTTTTTCATAGATATGAAAACACATTAATTTATCGATCATACGTCACATGCGGTCATACTTATATACGCCTGCAATAGTAACCAGGTAAATATATACGCCTGTGTGAAAAGGTTTACGCCTGCAACTATATGGTTCACTTTTATTTTTATTTTTTGTATAAGATAGTAAACATCCGATATATTGCTTTTACTAGTTTATATATAAAAAAATAAATAAAAATGAACCATATAATTGCAGGCGTACACCTTTTCACACAGGCGTATATATTTACCTGGTTACTACTGCAGGCGTATTTAAGTATGACCCGTTCAAACTGTACCCCCTTCTTCTTCATCCAGTATAGAACAGGAGTCGTTGCCGACTGTTTCAAGTTCTGTTAATGCTACACGTGTCAGGCACACATAGATATAGTCCCCTAGTCTATTTACATTTAAAACGTTCCATATTTTTACAATTAAAATTATATACATGGGGTCCATGTCTAGCAACTGGCTGGGCTAACCCTGAGGTTAGCCCTAAGCTCCTCGATGGTAGCTGCAGCAACTGTGCTGGCTGGTAGGAGGTTCCAGTCTCTTGACTGTTCGTTGGAAGAAGGAATTCCTGTACGTTTCGTTGTTGGTTCTTTCTTGGAAAAGGCGATGTTGGCCTCTTGTCCTGCTGTCGCTATTCCTAATATATAAATCCCTGTTGATGTCAATCAGGTTGTGCTGGATCTTGTATAGCATGCATAGTCTACTGTTGTCTTCTATGTTCTAAGCTTTACCAACCAAGTGATGTTATCATGTTGGTCACACAACCAGGTGTTCGGTCGGTGTAATTGTTGGTGACAAAGCGTGCGGCTCTTCTTTGGATGTTCTCCAATGCCTTGATCTTACTTTGGCTAGCTGGATCCCATACAGTCGCTGCGTATTCGATGGTTGGTCTCACAATTGCGGTGTAGCTTGTCACCTTGACTGTCCTCGTGCAGTCTTTCAAGTTCCTTCTAATAAATCCAAGAGTTATATTTCCTTTAGCATATACATTGTCAACATGTTTGTCCCAGGATAAGTTGCTGGTTAGGGTGACTCCTAGATATTTGTTGGAGTCAACTATCTCCAGTGTGTGGCCATGAAACTGGTAGTTGGTATGAATAACGGTCTTGGACTTATTAGGTGCTACTCTAATGACTGTGCATTTGCTCGGGTTGAAACTCATCTGCCATCTATTTTCCCAAGTTTCCAGTGCGGTTAGGTCTTCCTGTACTAGTTGGCTGTCTATAGTCCCATTTATAGCTCGAAATAAGATGGTGTCATCCGCAAAAAGTCGAGTTTCTGAGTGTATGATGGTCTCTGGCATATCATTAATGTAGGCTAAGAACAGAAGGGGTCTAGCACTGAACCCTGTGGTACTCCTGACAGGACTTGAGCTGATGTTGTCTTTGCTCCTTCCATCCCTACATTTTGGTTTCGGTTTTCCAAGAACGACTTGATCCATGTAACGGTGTTGTGGGTAATTCCATAGTACGAAAGTTTGTGCAATAGTCTGGCATGTGGGACCTTGTCGAATGCCTTAGCAAAGTCTAACAAGATGATGTCGACTTGTGATCCTTTTGCTAAGCGTTTATAAACTATTTCCTGTACGGTGATGCCGAGTTGTGATTCACAAGATCACTTGTATCTAAAACCATGTTGCGCGTCTGATAAAATGTTGTTGGCATCGAAATGTTTCATTATGCTACTATGTATGATATGTTCCATTATTTTGCATGCTATTGATGTCAGCGATACTGGTCTATCATTTGCTGCTATGTGTCTTTCACCTTATTTAAAGATGGGAACAACCCAAGCATCTCTCCAGTCTTGGGGAACTGCTCCAATGTCGGTAGATCTGCGTTAAAATAGGAGCCAGTTGTTGTGCTGCGGGTCTAAGTATAAATGCATGGACTTCGTCTGGGCCTGTAGCCTTATGTGGTTTCTGGTTCTTTAACAGTTTGTAGACTCCGTGTTCGGTGATGTTTATGTTCGTCATTGATGGAAATGGACTTGGTCCTTTGTCTGGGAAGGCTGTATGGTTTTCATTGGTAAAGACTGATTTAAACTGCTCGTTAAGAATATTAGCTTTGCTTTGCTTGTCACTTTTTAGAAATCCTTGTTGGTTCTTCAGTGGTGCAACTCCTATACATTCCTGACCTTTGCTCTTGATGTATGACCATAGTTTATTGGTGTTATCTTTGTCGCATATTACGTCAGTCATGAATTTCTTGCCTGCTTTCCTGATTTCATACTGGACTTCTGTTTGTAGTCTTTTATATCTATCCTTGCCTTTTTTCTTTTTTGTTTTCCTGGCTTTAGCATGAGCTCTGTGTTTTTGGTTGATTTTTCTTCTGATGTCAGTATTCATCCAAGGATGAGTGTGCTTTGGCTTGGTCATTTTGGTTGGTACTCTCTTGTCTATAATATATTTTATTTCTGTTTTAAATGACTGCCACATACTTTCGATATTTTGGTGGGTTTCATTTTTAAAGGTGGATCCAAATTCTGCTATATCTTTTTGTATGTTGTGTACCTCAGCTTTTTTCTATAGATAAATTTTCCGCCTTGTTGGTTTAGATTTAACTGGTTTGCAGGCTACGTCTAACAGGACTATATCGTGATCGCTATTTCCTATGGATGGTAATGGTTTACAGCGTTGTTTAAATGATGGACGTGTTGTAAAAAACAAATCAAGTGTATTTTCCTTCCTCGTTGGGAAATCCACTAACTGTTCAAGACCGTTGTCCGCTATGGTGTCTAGGTATGCTTGATTTGTGTGTGTAGGATATTGATTCGTTTGAATTGACTGATGTCGGGAAAGTTGAAGTCACCGCCAATAATCAAGATATCTTGTTTGCGTTTGATACTGAGTCCATTAATTTCTTCCTTAAATAGTTTGTTATCAATATCACTTACTTGTTTTGGTGGTCTATAGTAGGCTGTTATTTTCATTTTCATTTCTCCTTCGATTGTTATAGGCCCACTTATTAGTTCTAAGTTCTTGCTTCGTGTGATGTTACTAAGCAGCAGTTCGTTTCTGGCTGCTATCAACACTCCTCCATGCGGATCTGATGGCCTGTCCCTCCTTTCGATGTCATAATTAAGATATGGTGGTATAATCTCACTAGACTTTATGCTGGGGTCTAGCCATGTCTCTGTGCCTAGGATTATATTTGGTTTTGATGACTCGATTAACGCCTCAAGCAAATTTCCTTTCTTCCTTAAGTTTGAAAATTAATGTTCAATATGCGTATGTTCTTGTTGCCGTTTTGTCTATTTTGATGGAGCTCATTATTTGTTTTGGTGGTATGTTTCGGTGACGATGTCATGAGCGGGGATCCTGCATTTCTCAACGGTGATAACAATGAATAGTTGGAACCAACGCTTGATCTAGATGTAAATGGTAAAGACATGCCTGACAGACTATCGAGTCTGGATGGATTGGTTGATACATTTATTGTTGATTCTAGTGGGTTTTCTGGTACATGGTATACTATAGAAGACGAATTGTTGTGTTTGGAGCATGATGGGCATGTCTATTTTTCATCACTGTTGCCAATGTTGTTGAATTCATCAGTTGTCATACCTAGACACGACTTGTGAATCCACTTATCGCAGTCATCACAAGCTATAACGTTTGTTTTATATGCTTTGTCACAAATGCCACAAGGAAATCGAAGACGTCTGAGCCCTGGGTTTGGTTCAATGCCCGATAACAGGAGTAGTACGAGATGATGGGAGTTTGTGTTACTGTAAACAATATGCATTGAGTGTGTTGTTTGTTATAGAGAAACCAATAATACACATTTACTGTAGGGGTAGATGAGATCTCGTATTGTTCTGAGAAATATATGTTCAACCCGTTACTAAAGTCTTTGTGTTGGAATGGGCAGTGTATTGATGGGTTATACCTGTCCTTCAATTGATTTTTTTCAAATATGATGCAGTTATGTGCTATCAGCAAAGCCGACAACAAATATGCCGTCCGATGAAACATTGTTTTGGCTAGTTACATGTACTGAGTTAATTAACCATAAGTGTGTTTTAAATAGTAAAGATTGTGTTGTGTGACTGTCCAGAATCTTCCCTCTTTGGTTTATTCCTTTTGTCCTGTTGTTTTAGCTGCTTTTGTTTTCCTTTCAAAGCTTCCCGTGTCAAGTTAAATGATTTGGATATGTTCAAGATTTTTGTTTTGTTTTTCATTGACTTCTAGGATTTGTTTTTATCGTAAAATATATATGAAAAATATGGAATTTTAAAATTATTAGTTTCATTTACTAGTATTTCATTTTGCCGGTTTGTATTTTAGTAGTGAGAACGAAAACATTTATTAGAAAAGGACGACGGACGTTTATTGACATTGGTTACGGTTCATATTGTACCTCCTTCACAGGAGAGTAGAAGCACAAAAAGTAGTTTCGGAATATATAGGCGGGGCATAAAAAGTTATTCGTAGGCTGAAAAATGTATCCAATAGCATTTTTGTACAGCAAATGTACTGATTGCAGGATAAAAAGCAAGAATTTATCATAGGGAGCATTGACGAACATTATTTGTGATGTAATGTTCAATTTTATGTTAATATTAATAAATTGTTGAAGGTGAAAATATTAAAAATATATATCATTTGATTATTTGTTTTATCAGATAATAATATGAATAATGATTAAAATATTAAGCAATTGCAATCTTTTGATATACATTTTTGTATGTCAATGTCTAGATGTACCAGATACAAAAAATATCCAACAGCCGACTACGTCCTTGTTCGATATGCTCTTATCTGGACAATGAATAATGAAATTGGCCTCATCAATGGGCATAATTATTTATTATTTCATTTTGATATCACATTATTTAACATCTGACCTTTATCAATTTTTGTCATATACTATAGATTACTGAAACATGCATCAATGGGTACGCATTGTGCTGCGCTACTCGCCGATTTATAAGGCAGATTTCATTCTAGGAGTTCTCAAGAATAAAGATAGAAAATTAGGCCAGACCTTTAATTCTAGCTTCCGCTATATAGATGATGTTCTGCCACAGAACAATTCTCGATTCTGTCATTATCTGCATCGCATCTATCCAAATGAGCTTGAAGTTGAGAATACTACTGATACACAAAGGTCTGCTTCTTACCTTGACCTTCACCTTGAAATCGACATCGGGTAAGATTAAAAATAAAACTCTACGACAAACGCGATGACTTCAATTCTCCAATAGTCACCTTCCCCTTCATCAATAACAATATTCCAGCATTACTAGAGTATAAAGTTTACATTTCACAACTCATACGTTTCTCTAGAGCTTGTGCCCTGTAAAGTGGTTTTCTGGACACAGATAAGCTGCTTACACAAAAGCAACTCAACCCAGGCTACGTTGCTCCTAGCCTAGGTTGAAGTCGTCGATACAAAAAGTCTACTGTCGTCATCACTATCTGGTTTACCATTACGAAATATCCATATCTCAAATGCGTAGATGTTTTCCTTCCTCTATCACTGACAGGACGTTTAACGGATTTGACTGTATATATGAGTAACACGGTGGGTGTGCTATAAATAGCAGGGACTGATTATCCCTCGCAAGCTCCTGAGTTCACGCGAGGTTTTTTTTTATTTGATGGGGTCCGTGTTGATCATTTTTTTTTAGTTTTTTGTGTTGTCCTATTGTGTGTCTTTACGGTCAGTGTTACATGTTGTGATCTTCGTTACGATTTCCCCATAAATACGATGTACGGTTCGTCTTTACCTCCAGTTGTTTGTACGTAATTTGTGTTTGCTTGTGCATAGTGGTGTCCAACACATATTGTGTTGGTTTTTTTTGCTTTGTTTTTTTTTCGTTGTCTTTTTACGTTTATTTATATACAATAGCTAGTCTTGTTTGAAATTCGACCAATCAAAATCGAGCTTCTAATCGCACATTGTTTAACTGCATTGTTGACAAAAATAGCAGCTGATTTGCTATTTTAAAAGTCAAAGGACTTCTGGAGTATGTTGAATCGGACAAAACTAAGAGGGACACATTTATTGCTGCTTGTAATAAATTGAATTTACTAGTATTGTGTCTAACCCCACTTTCAGCAATATTTCAGCTATATCATGGCGACAAGTTTTAGTGGTGGAAGAAGCCGGAGTACCCGGAGAGAACCACCGAACATGGGCAAGCAACTGGTCAACTTTATCACTTGCGGTTGCGAGTCCATTGCACCTTTTTTCGACGAAGTCGTATACGATCGCTTTTGACCTACTTTTGTTATGGATTCTGTTGCCTAGCAATTTTAAAGATGAAAATATTTTCTATCTTTTTGATTGGAGAATAATACAAATTTAGTAGGAGTTCGGAGAACGGAGTTAAAATACTTGCAGTGATTTTCTGACTGTGTTTTTTTGGGCCGAATATCGGCCCCAATGTGAAAAAAGTTTTTCCCCAATTTAATGGAGGAAAATTCCCAATAGCATGGTGATAAAATTATTCGTAAAAACTAGTTAATAAAAGCTTTTTCAAATGAAATTAAAAGTCGAACATTTTCACGCTTATGACCTGGTTTATATTAGTTTTGATTAACCGAGCGAAATACTACGCACAAAATACCGGGAACCAGTACAGTATATTGGGTCGCTTGATTTGCTTACCGGACTGCGATAAAACTTCAGAAAAACGAAAGCGGTAATCTGTAGTATTTGGAATAAATGTTTATTTAAATAAATTTAATATAAAATTTTAATAAAAAATAGTAAATATGTCATGTGATTTACCTTGCTTGATATTTTGTCAATTCATTGGAAATTAAAAACGGAAAACAGTTGATGAAGCGGAATACGCGAATTATTGTTTTAAAGTTAATTAAGTTTATCGTTAAAGGATAAACGGATTTAATAAAAGTGAACTTAGTCTTAACTTAAGTTTTAGAATTTTGGAAATCCAAAAACCGGATTGTCTCCGGATCGCGAACGTCATTTATACAATCTGCGACGTCACACATTCCCAGCATCCAATTTTCGACAACAGGCACATTGTCAACAAAAAATTTTACAAAACAAATTTAAATCGATTTGAATCCACCACAATCAACGAAATGAAACCTCCAAAAAGGCAGAGGAAACAATCTGCAAAATCACAGATGACACAAGGATCGGGACCAAAACGACAAAAAACTTCAAACAGACAGCAGAGACAAGAAACAGATAGCTACAACGTGCCTCCAGTGGTATCACGTAGTAATACCAGAACGTTTACCGACATACAAACACACAATGATGGTAACAATCGTCAGAATGACACGAGCATGAACGCACCGACACCGTCTACATCAGGATGTCCCGGAAGAAACCCTTCACACACTCGGACCATGCATGATGCACGGACACATGGCCACATCAGTGCGGAAAGTTCAAGCGAAACCCTTCGCCACACACAAGTTAGTGGCACCGAGACTCATCCAGTGAACCCAGCACAAAATACAGACCATGAATTGATTTACCAAAGGGCAGCCGTTTCACAACCGAGCATGCAAAATGATGTCTCCATGGCGCCTATCAGTACCAGAGCACAGTATACTGCAGATCCACGCAGCCAGTCCAATGGTACGTTACAACAAGGTACAAATTTAGAGTTTTCTGGGGATTCTCGGGGTTTGATTGGAATGGGTGTTGTACATGAGAGCCAAATGCCAACATTTACACCTAGTTTCACTGACCCGATTAGCGCTCACATTCCATTAAAAATTAAGGAAATAATTTGGGCAGGGGAATATATTGATTTGTATGTCCTCCTAAAGTCGGTCCGAGAGCTCGCAACTGACTCTCAACTTAGCGGCGACCTTTCCATAAAGGGTGGTCAGTTGACGGTCACACAGCCACAAATCGCAACAATTTCCAACATACATGTATGGACATCGCCTTTATGATATTCATGGGTGTTATGCTCGACAAATGGCCTAACAAAGGCCATGAATATCTGAAATACATGTTTAATGTACGCTTTGCGGCCTCACGGGGATCAGGTACGGGTTGGGCCGCATATGACGAACAATATCGTCTTCGCAAAGCTAGATATCCTCACACTCCATGGGGTGACATCGATATGGAGCTATGGCTTTTACACGTCTCCACCCCTGCTAAATACGCACACTTTGACAATACAAATGTGAGCCAGAAGTTAGAGAGCAAAAACGAGCCCTTTCTTGCAGATTTCAAAAGGGGGAAAACCCCTCAAAGCCAAAAAGGCAACACCCAGCGTGGATTTTGATCCTGCTGGAACTTCAACAAAGGTAAATGTTCATACGGACAAAAGTGTAGATATGCACACAAATGTTCAAATTGAGCAGGGGACCATCCCTTCAAGTTCTGTAATAACAAATAACTCGTACCTTTATTCACTTGGTAGCTCCCCTATTTGTGTGCACGAGGTTGAGAAATCTTTGTCTTTTTACCCGTTCGGGAATGTAAAAACAGAATTAATTCAGGGGCTAAACCATGGATTTAAATTACAATACAATGGACCTAGGTTACCAGTTCAGTCAAAAAATTTGAGAAGTGTTTCGGAAAACCCAGATTTAGTACGGGAAAAGATATTTAAAGAAATTGATCTAGGCAGAGTGGCTGGCCCATTCGATTACCCTCCGATGCCTACCTTTAGGGTATCTCCAATTTTTCTCGTAAGAAAGAAGAATGGCGATTTTCGACTGATCCATAATCTTTCATACCCAACCCAGTATTCGGTCAATGATTTCATTGATCCAGAGTTTTGCACCGTAAGATATTCAGGCATTGACGATGCCATAGACATGATCAACAGAATAGGTAAAGGGGGGAAGTTGGCAAAAACTGACATTAAGAGTGCATTTCGATTACTCAGAGTCTCCCCATCTGACTTCGACCAACTAGGTTTTTCTTTCGATAACAAATTCTACTTTGATAAATGCCTCCCATTTGGTGCTTCGATAAGTTGCTCACTCTTCGAAAAATTTTCAACCGCATTACACTGGTTTACGGAGCAAAAGACTGGTAATAAAGATATTTTGCACTATTTGGATGATTTTCTCTTTGGCGCAGAAGCTGATAGCCCGAAATGTCAATTCACATTACAAACTTTTCGGGATATATGTAAATTATGGGGGGTTCCTGTAGCCGAAGATAAAACTGTAGAGCCGACAGAAATCTTAACATTCCTAGGCATTGAGTTCGACACGTTAGCGATGGAACTGCGCTGCCAAACGAAAAACTCGTTGAATTGAAGCATACTCTCGAATTATTTGTCCAGTCCAAAAAGGTCACATTACGACAATTACAATCCTTAATAGGGTTACTTAATTTCGCGTGTCAAGTCGTGTCACCGGGTATGGCGTTTTGCAGGAGGCTTATTGATGCGACATGTAATATAAGAAAACCTCATCACAGAATTCGCGTGTCAAAATCAATGCGAGAAGATATTAAAGTCTGGTTAACCTTTTTGTCAGAATATAACGGGGTAACCGTTATCACTGATAATGCATGGGCTTCAAATGAAACCCTAGAATTGTTCACCGACAGCGCTGGTGGTCAAAACAGAGGGTTTGGTATTTATTTTCAAGGAAAATGGGCGCAAAAATGCTGGCCAAAATTATGGGAAGAAATGGACATTCTTAAGGACATTACATTTCTCGAGTTATTTCCGGTTGTCGTTGCACTGTGTATCTGGGGGGAACAAGAAAATTATTTTTAACATAGACAACCAATCTGTGGTTCACATTATTAATAAAAAGTCTTCAAAATCTGTTAGAGTTATGTCCCTTGTAAGGCATCTTGTTTTGTCAACCTTACAATATAATATTATGATCAAAGCTTTACATATTTCGGGAATTTCAAATAAAATTGCTGATTCTTTATCTCGTTGTGATTGGCAGCGTTTCCGGAACCTTTGTCCAGAGGCAGACCAACGAGGCACCGAAATACCAGACCATCTCTGGAAACTTTAACAACTGAAATTGATTCATTGGTGAACGCTTCAATGGCAGATTCTACGTGGAAAACATACAAAACGGCAGTCGAATCTTTTCAATCATTTCGCAAATTGTATAATTTACAAGATACTTGGCCCGCCCCGCTATATGATTTATTATTCTACATTGCATACATGTCTCACACAGGCTTGTCAGCCAGTACTATTACTACTTACATTTCCGGTATAAGTACAATGCATAAATTAAATGATCACACGGACAATACGAAATCGTTTTTGGCTACCAAAATACTCGAGGGTTCAAAGCGGAAAAACTCCCCGAAAGCTGACTTGCGTCTACCAGTCTCAATGAATTTATTAAAACGATTAATTCAATCGCTCCCCTTTGTTTGTACGTCAGTATATGAATCCACTATGTTCGCAAGCGCGTTCAGTTTGTGTTTTTTCGGACTTCTCCGCGTTGATGAAATAACTAGTCAAAGTAAAGGTCGAGGCGGGAAGCACGTCATTCACATATCTGACATACAACTTGTCCGCAAACAAGACTCCGTTGACTTACATTTAATGATACGTAGTTCCAAAACAGATCAACACCCACATAGTACCACATTGATTATTTGTAGTCAAACCGATAACTCCATATGTCCGGTACACCTTCTTAAGGGTTATTTGGAAGTCCGACAACATGCACTCGACTCTAATCTTTATTTGCACTTTGACGGATCAGATCTAACGCGATATCAATTTTCAATGGTCTTACAAAGGGCCTTGTCATTTTGTGAAGTCAAAGGACATTTTCGACCACATTCTCTCAGAATAGGGGCCGCAACAGAGGCTAAACGTTTTGGTATTCATGACGACGTAATAAAACAATTGGGGCGTTGGACGTCCGATGCTTATACGAAATACATACGATTAGATATCTGAATTATTTATTAAATATCTCGCACGATTTCATTTATATTATAGGTTCCCGCTCTATTTGGATATTGGGATCGAGTATAGTATATTGGGCTGGTAAAGAAGTGGTTTCAAGACAAGGGGGACGTCATCTTGGTCTCCATAATGTAGGTTTTCAAGGGTTTTTGGTTCGGGAAAAGGGGTATGGTTTGGAAGGAATTAATTCCAAAGATTGAGTTTCTTTTGAGAAGACATCCTCCTCCGAAATTTGTTGTTATACAGCTTGGGTCAAACGATCTTGGCACCGTTAAAGGCTGGCAACTAGCAGAAAACATAATATGCGACATTCTTCGTATACACGCCTTAATGCCAAATACGCTTATTGTATGGTCCGATATATTGCAAAGACGATACTGGCACAATGCCAACAATGGCAAATCTATTGAAAAAACTCGTAAACGAGTGAACCTCTTGGTAAGAAACCAAGTAATAAGTATAGGAGGGTGCGCCATAAGGCACTGTAACATTCGTGCCAGAGAAGTAAATCGTTATCGTAACGACGGCACACATCTGTCCAATTCAGGAACAGAAATCTATCTAAACAATATTCAGGGCGCCCTCGAACATTTTATTTCCTCTGGAGGTTCTCTTGTTTTCCCTCCAATTCAAGCTTAAATCGAATCGAACACAAGGAGGAGGATGTTGACTCTTCACTAACGTTAAACTAAAACAGGGTGGTTGCGTGGCGGTGAGTAGGGCTTACCCCACTCATTTGGCGGGATGTGGCAAGATGAAGACGGGACACGTCGGTCCCCACATTTTACATGAGCTCATATTTTGATTATTTTCTCCTGTGGTACCACAGGGATTTGTATTGTCATGTTCGTAAACGGGGGCCTTCTTTGCATACCAGAGGGGTCGGTTCCTGAATCGGTACCGATTCGGAACTTGGTTTGGACTCTTTCAAATAACCAGAGAGTTCGGGATAGTAAATATTTGCGATCGTATGGGGAACGTGTTCTGTAGATCTCTCTAAGTTCCATAGAGGATTGTAGCTTTCGCTGTTACCTGCAAAGCACGGGCTAGCCCAAAATATCGAAATCGGCGGTCTGTCTTCTTCATCTTGCCATCTCGCGCTCACGCAATTTAATACTGTGGCCGTATTTTTCCAATCAACATTAGTATTGTTTAATTTCCAGACAATGAATCTTTGATTAATTAAGTTTATCGTTAAAGGATAAACGGATTTAATAAAAGTGAACTTAGTCTTAACTTAAGTTTTAGAATTTTGGAAATCCGAAAACCGGATTGTCTCCGGATCGCGAACGTCATTTATACAATCTGCGACGTCACACATTCCCAGCATCCAATTTTCGACAACAGGCACATTGTCAACAAAAAATCCCACCCACCGCCCCTCCAACTCCTTATCCCCTTTGCTGCAATAATGGACCAGATTCTGCTGCTGTTTTGTTAATATTTCAGATTTGTCGCTGACATGGACTAGAGCCCAACTCAATGGACATGTAGGGAAAACCAATGGAGAACTTTATTCACAAGGGCGTTCCACGCCGGAGAGATAACTGACACTGTGGAGAGTATTAAGTGTTTTTCAAATTTTAGATTTTCTATTCTTATCGTTATGTATAATTGTATATTGAAATACGTTGATTTTCTTTTTGACTCAATCGAACATCAGAAGCTGGACATATTTAAGGAACTTTGTCAAAAGCTTATATAAAGACTTTTATAAGAAAATATAGTTTCAATTTTAAATTGCACTTTACAAATATTTTCATTTAATATCTTATAGTTTATAATTATTGTATATACATTTGTACTGTATTATATGACTAAATAAAATTGTCACAGTTTTGGACACATCGTTGGCGGGATATGGCAAGATGAAGACGGGACACGTCGGTCCCCACATTTTACATGAGCTCATATTTTGATTATTTTCTCCTGTGGTACCACAGGGATTTGTATTTTCATGTTCGTAAACGGGGGCCTTCTTTGCATACCAGAGGGGTCGGTTCCTGAATCGGTACCGATTCGGAACTTGGTTTGGACTCTTTCAAATAACCAGAGAGTTCGGGATAGTAAATATTTGCGATCGTATGGGGAACATGTCCTGTAGATCTCTCTAAGTTCCATAGAGGATTGTAGCTTTCGCTGTCACCTGCGAAGCACGGGCTAGCCCAAAATATCGAAATCGGCGGTCTGTCTTCTTCATCTTGCCATCTCGCGCTCACGCAATTTAATACTGTGGCCGTATTTTTCCAATCAACATTAGTATTGTTTAATTTCCAGACAATGAATCTTTGATTAAAAATAAAAATGTCACGATGTTGCATAATTCTAAATAATTTGCTAAGAAATTGACCAGTAATGATGGAAGCAAGTACAAGTAACTTGAATCCTTTGGATTAGAAAAGGTTTTTACTTCCCCCAGGAGAAAAATGAGGTTGATGACGTTAATAAAGCTAGTGAAACAGTTTGTGCTTTGAAGTGAGTCCGCCCACTACTGTACCGGTGATGTCGTCTATCTAATCCCATTAAAAAAACCTATTCTAGGTATTCCAATAGATATTGTTGCAGTTAATTATGCTGTTTTTGCAATTAGTATCTTTATTAATTATTACCTGTGATGTACCTGTATTTTATGTCAAATATTGCAGAAAAAGGGGAAATATTTGAGTGAAGTAAGTGTTATCAATACAAATTAGAAATTGGAATGAAACATTTTTTTCATATGGAGTGAAATCAAGTATGACATAAATAGTAAAATATCTTTTAAAAAATATTTGTACCTTTGAAAAAAAACATGAATCATAAGAATTGCATTACAAAATGAATAGTAACAAACATTTATAGCTAAGACATGCTTGTTTATTATTTCATGTAGTTTAAAAAATAAATAATAAGTTCTATGGATGTTGAAATATAAATGTATTGATAGAGATATCACTTATTCACGTATTTATCTGTATGTTTTTTGTTATTAGAATAAAAATGATAAATTAATATATATTAGTTCTCCATTCTCTAATCAAGGCTTACCTGAAGTTAATGAGTTTTTGTTTATGCACACTAAGCCCCAATGTTTGCACATTGTTTATACAATAATTACAGCTATTCCCACTTGAAATTTTAGATTTCTTTAATGAATTTAAAAAAAAAGTGGGATTAGGTGGAGTCAACCCTACCGGTCACCGACACTAACTTAAGTACTGATACACCATGCCCAGAAGCTGAATGCCTTGCTACCACTGCGAATGTCACTCCGAAAACAACCAATTCAAATTCTTTATTACCTAACACAGCTTCAAATGACATCCAACAACATGTAAATAGTGCAGATAGTGGCGATGTTGATAATCTGACTGTCACTCTGATTCGGACAATTATGCTCCAGAGGTCATCATCAGATGCCAGGGTGTTCAGTTCAATGCAAAATGAACAAACATACCCATGGCTATATGACAGTGTGGTACACCAAGGGTATTTATGTAAGTTTTGTGAACTGTTTTGTGGTCATTCTTCCTCATCACAAGAATTTGTTACTGTTGGCATTAACCTTGGTACAGTATGATTGCTATTCTAATACTGGACCTCCAAACTAATAAATGTATTGCTCTTCCCATCTTTTCCCAATTCACATCATTTACGTGCTAATTTTCCCAAATATAAGGGACCCGGACCCCAGATACAAATTAGTAGGAAATTCATTGACTTGTAATAAACATGTCGGATTTAAAGCACTTTGTAATAAGCAAGTCGGATTTAAAGCACTTGTAATAAGCAAGTCATTTAGTAGTTTTCTGATTGGTTGCGTCCGTCGTCCTACGCCCCGTACAGACAAAGGGAGTTCGAGTATAACTGATAATATGATTACTTTTAATGGTATATCTGTATTAAACTTTAAATTTAAGAGACATTCTTTGTAACCAAAGTATTATATGACGTAAAGTTTTATTTTCAATGTATTATGTAATCTTCAGGTGAGCGACTGGGGGTATTAAATTCTGAGAAAGTGCCATTTCATCTATTACATATTAAGAAGTCATTGTTGAAGCCATGAGATTTTACCATGGATAGGAAATAATATGCACCCCTTTTTTTTTGCTCACCTGACCCAAAGGATCATGTGAGCCTTTGTCATCACTTTGCGTCGGTCGTCCGTCCGTACACACTTACTAAAAATATTCTCCTCTGAAACCACTTGGCCACTTAAGACCAAACTTTGGTGGAATGGTTCGTTGGTGATCCCCTTCCGAAAATATGTCCGGCAATCCCGACCTCCAACCAACATGGTCACTGTTACTAAAAGTAAAAAGAGGAATGAAATTTAAAAAATCTTCATCTGGACCAATTGGAACTAAACTTTGCTTAGTCCTTTGATGACCCCCTTTCAAAATTGTGTCCGGCAATCCAGACATCCAACCAACATGGCCACTGTTGCTAAAAACAGAAAAGGTGGATACAATTTTAATTTTTTTCCGCTTAAACTACTGGGCCAATTGGATTCAAGCTTTGTTAAAATAATCCTTTGGTGATCACCTTTCAAAATTTTGTCTGGTAGTCCCGTCCTCGGGCCAAGATGGACGCTGTTACTATTTATTAACGATTCCTTGCACATTAAGTAGGATGCAAGGTTTTACATGTCTTATCAATTCATATAAAACCAATATGTTTAGGTTATTTCAGTGAAATACTGTTCGTAGAAGAATATAATATTTTTGCTTCGTCGTACATCTTTTTTTTAAAGATTTTTCTTGTTTTAAGTTTGTATGAGTTGTTAGATAATCCTATACTACCTAACTCATTGAGCCCCTTGTAATAAATTTATTTGTATTATAAAACATTTTCCCCCTCAAGATATGTATGATTTCATGGATTTACACATCGTTCCTTTTAGATGATAAGATATTATAATAAAACCATTGTAGTCTTTTAATATCTGTCAATACATGTCTTTGTCAACCTATGAAAGTACACTGACCTCGTATTTGCACCGGGTCGATACAATTATGTATAGACCACATCAAATGCTATAACTATATATTTTACCTCGTTTAGATTGCACACTATTCAACAATACTAGTGAAAATTGGCCTTTATCATTCGATTTTATCCTGGTGTTTGTTCAACAGTAAAACAGATATGTTAAATGACGTGGATTTTTAATGAAAAATACTGTCGTACAAATTTCACAGGAAAGATTTAAATACTAATAGGTATCGATTAACTGGTAAACCAGATTTAATAAAAATTGAATTTCTGAAAATTCATTCTTCTTAAAGTGTAAGTTTTCTGGAACAGGTAAACTTGGTAAAAACATTTTAAATGACTGTATATATGTGTGTACGCGATGTACTTAAGACTTTCAAGAAATCAACCATTTACCTGTGCCATTATTTTTATTACTTGAATGTACATTTATTGTAATCGGAACACCAATATTACGTATTTGAACTTTTAAAAATTATCTTATACTTCGGATGTTTGTGTTGTGAACGATAATTGTTTTGTTTTATCTTAAAGAATATAGTAAGAGTAGGTAAGTAAACATATAGTCATATTTCTGGAGCACCTTAATTCACCCCGGAGTTTAGTGGGGTTCGTGTTACTCGATCTTTAGTTGTATGTGTAATGTTTTGTAGATTGTTGTTTGTCCTTTTGTCCTTTTTCGTATGACGATTGTGCGGAGGGAGGTGCGGAGGGAGGTGCGAAAATTGTTGGGGTATTTCGTGTGAAAAATCACGATTTTACGCCAAAAAATCATATTTTTTCCAATTGCGGAGGGAGGCGCGAAAATATTTGAGGTATTTCGTGTGAAAAATCACGATTTTACGCCAAAAAATCATATTTCCTCCTGGATCCGCCCCTGGTATATGTGGTGTGTTATTATTTTGGACAATTGATATAAATACGCCATGAACGTGATTGTTTGATACAAATATATGTACTTTATTAAACATATCAACCACACTGAGCATATAAATGACATGTTATAAATATATGTTATTGTATCTTTGTCTTTGTTAAACATATGTTATGTTTTAAATAATTATATATGTGAATATGCATGCCCCTCGTGTGCCCATAATTGGTAAATAAAAGTATCTTATCTTATCTTATCTTATATTACCAAAACACATTGTAGTTGATTTTAGACAATTTTCTACTTAGACTTCACCTCAAAGATCGCTAATGTTTTCTTACATTGATTTAGTTGCTGTATGCGTTATCTGGGAGCAAATTGTTTCATGTACAAACAAAAATATTTCTTTGTTCACGCGCAATCATTTGAAATGTTAATACCCCCCCCCCCTTTTCCCCCAAAGTAAAAACAATTCCATGTGAACTATAATTTATGTAATTTATGCCAGAGAGAATATTATTATTATTGTTATTATTATTATTGTTATTTTTATTATTATATACAAGTAACATTATCATTATTTAAGAGTAGGTTTAGGCCTATAAGACTAGTTTACCCCAGCTACATTTTATTGAGTACATGTACCCAGTCAGGGATGCGAGTTGTTGTATAACATTATCATTATTTAAGAGTGGGCTTGGGCCTATAAGACTAGTTTACCCCAGCTACATTTTATTGAGTACCTGTACACAGTCGGGGAAGTGAGTTGTTGTGTAACATTATCATTATTTAAGAGTAGGTTTAGGCCTATAAGACTAGTTTACCCCAGCCACATTTTATTAAGTACCTCTACACAGCCGGGGAAGTGAGCTGTTGTGTAACATTATCATTATTTAAGAGTAGGTTTAGGCCTATAAGACTAGTTTACCCCAGCTACATTTTATTGAGTACCTGTACACAGTCGGGGAAGTGAGCTGTTGTGTAACATTATCATTATTTAAGAGTAGGTTTGGGCCTATAAGACTAGTTTACCCCAGCCACAGTTTATTAAGTACCTGTACCCAGTCAGGGAAGTGAGTTGTTGTGTAACATTATCATTATTTAAGAGTAGGTTTGGGCCTATAAGACTAGTTTACCCCAGCCACATTTTGTTAAGTTCCTCTACACAGCCGGGGAAGTGAGTTGTTGTGTAACATTATCATTATTTAAGAGTAGGTTTGTGGCCTATAAGACTAGTTTACCCCAGACACATTTTATTAAGTACCTGTACACAGTCGGGGAAGTGAGTTGTTGTGTAACATTATCATTATTTAAGAGTGGTTTAGGCCTATAAGACTAGTTTACCCCAGCTACATTTTATTAAGTACCTCTACACAGTCGGGTAAGTGAGTTGTGTAACATTATCATTATTTAAGAGTGGGTTTAGGCCTATAAAACTAGTTTACCCCAGCCACATTTTATTAAGTACCTCTACACAGTCGAGGAAGTGAGTTGTTGTGTAACATTATCATTATTTAAGAGTGGGTTTAGGCCTATAAGACTAGTTTACCCCAGCCACATTTTATTAAGTACCTGTACACAGTCAGGGATGTGAGTTATTGTGTAACATTATCATTATTTAAGAGTGGGTTTAGGCCTATAAGACTAGTTTACCCCAGCCACATTTTATTAAGTACCTGTACACAGTCGGGGAAGTGGGCTGTTGTGTAACATTATCATTATTTAAGAGTAGGTTTAGCCCTATAAGACTAGTTTACCCCAGCCACATTTTATTGAGTACCTGTACACAGTCAAGGAAGTGAGTTGTTGTGTAACGTTATCATTATTTAAGAGTGTTTTAGGCCTATAAGACTAGTTTACCCCGGCTACATTTTATTGAGTACCTGTACCCAGTCAGGGATGTGAGTTGTTGTGTAACATTATCATTATTTAAGAGTAGGTTTGGGCCTATAAGACTAGCTTACCCCAGCCACATTTTATTAAGTACCTGTACACAGTCGGGGAAGTGAGCTGTTGTGTAACATTATCATTATTTAAGAGTAGGTTTAGGCCTATAAGACTAGTTTACCCCAGCCACATTTTATTGAGTACCTGTACCCAGTCAGGGATGTGAGTTGTTGGGTAACATTATCATTATTTAAGAGTAGGTTTGGGCCTATAAGACTAGTTTACCCCAGCCACATTACATTGAGTACATGTACACAGTCAAGGAAGTGAGCTGTTGTGTAACATTATCATTATCTAAGAGTGATTTTTAATGAAAAATATTGTCGTACAAACTTCACCGGAAAGATTTAAATAATAATGGGTATCGATTTACTGGTAAACCAGATTTAATAAAAATTGAATTTCTGAAAATTCATTCTTCTTAAGTGTAAATTTTCTGGAAAAGGTAAATTTGGTAAACACTTTTTAAATGACTGTATATATATATATATACACTCCAAAAAAAAAGGAAACGCAACATTGGAAAAAATATAATTTACTTCAAATTTTCAACATCATTTTAAATACAGAAATTAGCATTGCATTACACTGAAATTTGGCACACTGGTTGTTCAGACGTTAAAGTTCATTAAAATGTCAACATGTATCACATTAATGTCCATAGCGTTCAGATGACGTCACTTCAAAGTCAATATCTGTTGTGCCATCCATTAGCCTGTAACACAGCACGGACCCCTCTCGGCATAGATCAACGAATACGGTCTTGTGGAATTCTCCCCCATTCTTGCTCAAGAACCTGCTGCAGTTCTTGCAGAATTTGCGGTGCTGGTTGTCGACTGTGCACGCGTCGATCCAAATCATCCCACAAATGTTCTATTGGGTTCAAATATGGTGATTTAGACAGCCAGGGAGCACTCTTACGTTCTGGTTGGCTAGAAAGTCAACAGTAGCACGAGCTGTGTGCGGCCGAGCGTTGTCATGCTGACAAACTTCCCTACGGAGGTTCATTGCGGTAGCATGTGTGGTGTCAAAACCTCATCTCTGTATCGAACGGCGCTAAGGTTGCCGGGGATGGGCACCAGTTGAGTTGTTCATGCGTAGGATATGGCACCCCACATCATCACACTTCCTCCGACGAAATTGTCGACCTGAAGGACGCAGTTCCTTGCGATCCTCTCATTCCGGCGTCTATAGACACGTGTACGGCCATCTCTTTTCTGCAGCATGAATCTTGATTCATTGCTGAACCAGACTCGCCTCCAGTTTGGCAGATCCCAGCCCCTTACTCTGTTGCACCATCGGACCCTTGGAAGTCGATGCCGACGTCTCAGTACTGCGCCAAAGTAAAGACGTTAGGCGCGTAATCCGTTTTTACGAAGACGGTTTCTGACTGTCTGTGCCGATATTCGTCGGAGACCTGGGACATTTGATGCTGTTTCTCTTGCTGTCACGGTCCGGTTTCTCAGGTGAAGTACTCGGATGTAGCGATCGTGGGCTGTTGATGTGTTCGTGCTGTGTTACAGGCTAATGGTGGGAACAACAGATATTGATTTTGAAGTGCGTCATCTGAACGATATGGACTTTAATGTGGTAAAGTTTGATATTTAAATGAATTTTAACGTCCGAACAACCAGTGGGCCCTCGAGGGAAGAGAAAAAATTTTACAGCTCTAAAATCTAATTCTAACACTGTTTGGTTTATTTTCAGACGTATATATATATATATGTATACATGATGTACTTAAGACTTTCCGGAAATCAACCATTGACCTGTGCCATTATTTTTACTTGAATGTACATTTATTGAAATCACCAATATACCGTACTGGAAAGTTGAATATCTAAAGATAAATTATCTTATGCTTGGATGTTTGTGTAGTGAACGATAATTGTTTTTTTTCTTAATTTTCTTAAGGAATGTAGTAAGAGTAGGTACGTAAACATGATATGTTATTCAGCTATCAGACAGGGTATATAATGTGACATTCCCGGGTTAGGATCTATATTCCCTGAGGCGCAGCCGAAGGGAATATATATCATAGATATATTATGGATTTAACCATTGTTTTTTTTAAATACAACATCCAACGGTATTAAATAAATTTGCCTCTTTTATTTTCATTTTTCGTATCTCTGGATGTCCGTTTCTGTACCTTTGACGTGTGTCGTGTCAATTTCATGTATGGGGTGTCTCATGAAGGAAAATACTGTACTAAATTTCTAAATCAATACAGTTTCATATGTAGTACATTTTATAAACTTTATAAATATAACATTAATATATCACATAACAAAACAACGGGTTTGCGAAACAATTTCAATAATTTAAATGTTAACAACATGTAAATAAAACCGTGGTGTGGCCCCATGACGTCGAAAGTTTTCAAGGTTCTATGTTTTGTTTATTTGTTATGGCACAGCCGTGGAACATAGGAGTTTGCTGAATCGATCAGGTATTTGTGACGGAATTAACCGTTGTAATATTTTTTTGTTCATGCAGCCGTTTTGAGTATAAAAAAAGCATTTAATTTGGTAAAAATACATTTATTATTTCGTATTATACCATTGATTCAGTGAAGTGTAATGCTTTGTCGTCCATGTTTTAATCGATTTTGGGGACTGAAATATATACCCCGTCTGTTTTCCGAATATATGCTGACATTCAGGGTTCAAGAACCAATGAAAATATGTGTAACAAACTAATTTGTAATATATAGTCATATTTCTCTAGATTTTTCTATATTTATTTTTAATCTCCATTTCATACAGAAATGATAGAAATAGGTTATTGGGTTTTGCTTATCGTCACTGCTCAGAGTAATGATTTAATCTCTTTACAAGAATTGATGTACAATTGGTAATAGAGCGCCTTTGTTTATATAAATAGGCTTAATATTTCTTAGTAACCAACTATCAGGGACAATTCCTGAAGATTTTTATTTTTTTTTCCTCATTGATTTATTATTGCTTAACGTCCAAAAAGTCTTTAATGTGAACGGATGGTGACAGTCTCCAATACGTTACCCCATTATGGTCCACATACAGGCTTTCCGTATTATAAAGTGATCACCCCCCTTTTTTTAATCTTCCCCACCGAGAGGGCTCATCGTATCTGCCTATATTATTTTAATGGCGTATTTATAGCAATTTCCAAAAATAATAACACACCATATACAAGGTAATTTGAGATTATTCAGACTTTGAATAATAAATATTATGTTGAGTAAATATGTGTGGACGTGATTTTGTTAGTTAGAGAAACATAAATTACCAATACCTTATCCTGGTCTCGTTAATATTAGTGGCATGTATAGGAGAATTGTGTTAGTCTTTTTAGTACAACTGTAATACAATTAAGATAGATCAATAAATTCAATACGTATTTTGAGAGTTATTTCATGATTGTTTCTAATTTTGGTTTATCTATTTACTTCCGATCTACTTTCGTTTTGACCCACGTGTTGGGAGATATGAAAAATCTAAAATGTTGTGGTTTTTTTGTTTTTGTTTTTATTATATATGGAATTATATTATCAACGGAGATCAAATATACTTTGTTTCCGAAATTAATATATCCGGATAATATTTAAGATTGAAAAAGAGATATATGTACTTGAAATCACTCTCATTGTCTCAATTTCTATTCAACAACGTATAACTTTAAATTTTAACAAGGATAAATAATGGTCAAGCTATGGAATCTTCATCGTCACATTAGATCGCTAATGTTTTCTCATGTTGATTTAATTGCTGCATGCGTTATCTGGGAGCAAATTGTTTCACGTACAAATAAAAATATTTCTTTGTTTACGCGCAATCATTTGAAATGTTAATACCCCCCTTTTTTTTCCCAAACTAAAAAATTTTTTGTAATTTATGTCAGAAAGAATATCATTATTATTATTATTGTTATTACTATTATTATTATTATTATTATATTACACGCCACATTATCATTATTTAAGAGTGGTTTTGGGCCTATAAGACTAGTTTAACACAGCCACATTTTATTGAGTACCTGTACACAGTCGGGGAAGTGAGTTGTTGTGTAACATTATCATTATTTAAGGTGGGTTTGGGCCTATAAGACTAGTTTACCCCAGCCACATTTTATTGAGTACCTCTACACAGTCGGGGAAGTGAGTTGTGTAACATTATCATTATTTAAGAGTAGGTTTAGGCCTATAAGACTAGTTTAACCCAGCCATATTTTATTAAGTACCTGTACACAGTCGGGGAAGAGAGTTGTGTAACATTATCATTATTTAAGAGTAGGTTTAGTCCTATAAGACTAGTTTACCCCAGCCACATTTTATTAAGTACCTGTACACAGTCGGGGAAGTGAGTTGTGTAACATTATCATTATTTAAGAGTAGGTTTAGGCCTATAAGACTAGTTTACCCCAGCCACATTTTATTAAGTACCTCTACACAGCCGAGGAAGTGAGTTGTTGTGTAACATTATCATTATTTAAGAGTAGGTTTAGGCCTATAAGACTAGTTTACCCCAGCCACATTTTATTGAGTACCTGTACACAGTCAGGGAAGTGAGTTGTTGTGTAACATTATCATTATTTAAGAGTTGGCTTAGGCCTATAAGACTAGTTTACCCCAGCCACATTTTATTGAGTACCTGTACACAGTCAGGGAAGTGAGTTGTTGTGTAATATTATCATTATTTAAGAGTAGGTTTGGGCCTATAAGACTAGTTTACCCCAGCCATATTTTATTGAGTACCTGTACACAGTCGGGGAAGTGAGTTGTTGTGTAACATTATCATTATTTAAGAGTAGGTTTAGGCCTATAAGACTAGTTTACCACAGCCACATTTTATTGAGTACCTGTACACAGTCAGGGAAGTGAGTTGTTGTGTAACATTATCATTATTTAAGAGTGGGTTTAGGCCTATAAGACTAGTTTACCCCAGCCACATTTTATTAAGTATCTGTACACAGTCGGGGAAGTGAGTTGTTGTGTAACATTATCATTATTTAAGAGTGGGCTTAGGCCTATAAGACTAGTTTACCCCAGCCATATTTTATTGAGTACCTGTACACATTCGGGGAAGTGAGTTGTTGTGTAACATTATCATTATTTAAGAGTGAGCTTGGGCCTATAAGACTAGTTTACCCCAGCTACATTTTATTGAGTACCTGTACACAGTCGGGGAAGAGAGTTGTGTAACATTATCATTATTTAAGAGTAGGTTTAGGCCTATAAGACTAGTTTACCCCAGCCACATTTTATTAAGTACCTGTACACAGTCAGGGAAGTGAGTTGTGTAACATTATCATTATTTAAGAGTAGGTTTAGGCCTATAAGACTAGTTTACCCCAGCCACATTTTATTAAGTACCTGTACACAGCCGAGGAAGTGAGTTGTTGTGTAAAATTATCATTATTTAAGAGTAGGTTTAGGCCTATAAGACTAGTTTACCCCAGCCACATTTTATTGAGTACCTGTGCACAGTCAGGGAAGTGAGTTGTTGTGTAACATTATCATTATTTAAGAGTTGGTTTAGGCCTATAAGACTGGTTTACCCCAGCCACATTTTATTGAGTACCTGTACACAGTCAGGGAAGTGAGTTGTTGTGTAATATTATTATTATTTAAGAGTGGGCTTAGGCCTATAAGACTAGTTTACCCCAGCCATATTTTATTGAGTACCTGTACACATTCGGGGAAGTGAGTTGTTGTGTAACATTATCATTATTTAAGAGTGAGTTTGGGCCTATAAGTCTAGTTTACCCCAGCTACATTTTATTGAGTACCTGTACACAGTCGGGGAAGTGAGTTGTTGTGTAACATTATCATTATTTAAGAGTAGGTTTGGGCCTATAAGACTAGTTTACCCCAGCCACATTTTATTAAATACCTGTACACAGCCGGGGAAGTGAGTTGTGTAACATTATCATTATTTAAGAGTAGGTTTAGGCCTATAAGACTAATTTACCCCAGCCACATTTTATTAAGTACCTGTACATAGTCGGGGAAGTGAGCTGTTGTGTAACATTATCATTATTTAAGAGTTGGTTTAGGCCTATAAGACTAGTTTACCCCAGCCACATTTTATTGAGTACCTGTACACAGTCGGGGAAGTAAGTTGTTGTGTAACATTATCATTATTTAAGAGTTGGTTTAGGCCTATAAGACTGGTTTAACCCAGCCACATTTTATTAAGTACCTGTACACAGTCAGGGAAGTGAGCTGTTGTGTAACATTATCATTATTTAAGAGTAGGTTTAGGCCTATAAGACTAGTTTACCCCAGCCACATTTTATTGAGAACCTGTACACAGTCGGGGAAGTAAGTTGTTGTGTAACATTATCATTATTTAAGAGTAGATTTGGGCCTATAAGACTAGTTTACCCCAGCCATATTTTATTGAGTACCTGTACACAGTCGGGGAAGTGAGTTGTTGTGTAACATTATCATTATTTAAGAGTAGGTTTAGGCCTATAAGACTAATTTACCCCAGCCACATTTTATTAAGTACCTGTACACAGTCAGGGAAGTGAGTTGTTGTGTAACATTATCATTATTTAAGAGTAGGTTTAGGCCTATAAGACTAGTTTACCCCAGCCACATTTTATTGAGTACCTGTACACAGTTGGGGAAGTGAGTTGTTGTGTAACATTATCATTATTTAAGAGTAGGTTTAGGCCTATAAGACTAGTTTAACGCAGCCACATTTTATTGAGTACCTGTACACAGTCAGGGAAGTGAGTTGTTGTGTAACATCATTATTTAAGAGTGGGTTTAAGCCTATAAGACTAGTTTACCCCAGCCACATTTTATTGAGTACCTGTACACAGTCGGGGAAGTGAGTTGTTGTGTAATGTGGGTGTAAAGGATATCAATTTTTCCTCTGTCTATGATTTTCCTATTAGATTAAAATTGTTCCGAAAGTGTGGTATTGTTTTATTTTACATTTTATTTTGTAGAATAGAAAACGGTTATAAATGTCACTTACATCCCAACTAAAAACAATTGATAAATAGTAGAAATTTACAGTGATCTACTATGATGTATCTATTGATGTCTTACACTTATAGTTTGTCCATTTTAGAAAATATTATGAAAATTATTTTAAATAGGGGTTATCAACAATTCTATGAATAACCTCTCGCATAGCCCACTACCCCCCCCCCCCCCCTCAAGAAAACCACATTATATTAAGTTGGAATACCAGGTCCTAACTTGGAACGGGCACGAATATTTAGTGGAGTTAAACCGATTTATGAGATGCCAACCATTCACTTTTGATAACTGGATCTTTAACGTTAATACATATAAACAATAAATTACAAAAACCTGAGCAGATTCGCTACCACTCAAACAGACAGTACAATATACAGTCAGACCTGTATTAAGAGGTCACCTTTGGGACAAAGAAAAAGAGGCCTCATAAGACAGGTGGCCTCTTAAAAGAGGTTCAATGTATATGAAATTATCTATGACAGGGCAAGAAAAAGGTGACATTTTAATACAGGTGACTGCCTAATAGAAGTGACCACATGAGCAGGTCTGACTGTACATGTTTATTCGTTATGATTTGACTTTAAGACCATATTTATCTACCCTTTTCCAGTTACAAATCAATATATAAATATCAAGAGTAACACTTGACACAGAACTTTTTATTTTATAAATTATTGCAATTTAATTTCTACTTAGTGCTTTCTTTTCAGTCTTTTAACATATGCCTACATTGGTTAGTTGAAACATTTATCTTCATTTCGTCACGTTTGGCAGACAGTATTTTTATCGTCATGGTAACTTGTGATATATGTAGACGTACTTTCAAGAACGAACATGGTCTACATATTCACCAAAGTAGACTTCATAAAGGTAATATGTTTGTATGTATAAAGTCAATTACGATAAAGAAACATGTATTTATCTGTTGCTTAATTATAATCACCATGGTTAAGACATACATTTTGGTGATAATGGTGATCTTAGTTACAGCATGTTCCTGATACCAGTTATAATGGTGATCTTAGTTACAGCATGTTCCTGATACCCGTGATAATGGTGATCTTAGATACAGCATGTTCCTGATACTCTCTGTATAAAGGTATTACGCTGCCATATGTATTTCCTTCAAAGTGATAATAGTCATCTAGCAATAGTTTGACGGCCGTCATCGTAAATTATATGACATTCCCAAGGAACGTACTAAATTGTTGTTTGGCCAATACTCGACATCTAATAATCAATGGATAACACATCCTGTTAATGGGGTTCGTGTTACCTGATCTTTAGTTTTATGCGTTGTGATTTGTAGTTCGATGTTTGTTGCTTTTGTACTTTTATTTTGGCCATTGTGTTGTCTGTCTCTTCTTCGATTTACGGCTTCTGGTTATACCCCTTTGGTATCTACAACTTCTTCTTATATCCGACCTTTCGTTTGTAAAATCCATCACGATCACCTGTCTTAACAAAGACAGCAGACGACTTTTTCCTTTATATAGCAGACGATCACACAACATGGCTGGTCAGTGTCAATCGGCAAACCTCGGGTGAGTCCGCTTCTCTCCCTCAATATGATGAAGGTACGGAATCAGCCGAAGTTGCGACGAGTGTGGTCAGTGTGTTAGTGTGTTTTGTATTTATACCAACTATATATAAAAAGAACATCGATTTATCCCTCTCCTTTACATTACCTCACTTAAGTCTTAAATAGTACATACATAATATAAGAACATTCAGATAAAAATGTTATCAACCTAGAAATGTCGAATATGGGGCTCTTGACGGGTATACGAACATGTTAATTAGTTCAACTTGCGCCTGACTGTTTAACAGGTTCAGCTGTCTATCTATTCAGTCTTTCCTGACTGATATCACATAACGCCTGACTGTTTAACAGGTTCAGCTGTCTATCTATTCAGTCTTTCCTGACTGATATCACACAACAGTAAATAATACCGAGATTGTGTCTAATAAGGTGTAATACCGCTAATTAATTTCTTTAACAATTTCTACTAAATTTGTGTTTTTTCGAGCCTACCTGGCTATTTTCTATTAAGTTTAACCTTTTCAAGACCATATATTTTTTTAATTGTACATGATTCCTCTACGTTCTGTCAAAATATCATGGTATGTTTAAAGTCTTGCAGTGAAATGCCAGGCTATAGGGGAAAAACGCTAAAAATAGCCCCTTCACCCCCACGCCCCCCGAGAATTCAGTATTGGTAGGTCATGTATTAAATCCTCCATAGAGGTATTAAATTACTACAAAATCCATCAAATTTGGGCTCAAGATAATTCATATATATTAAACTTCAATTGTCAATTTTAATTATTCCATTTTCACTATACAACAATGTGAAAGGAGCTTTTTTTCTTTAAAAGGGACTAGTTTTCTGATTGGTGAATTAGTGGTTTGACACCTAGAGTTATTAACTTATTGCATATTCATTCTTATACCATAAACATTTTGAACTTAGTCCAACGTTTTTATTCATATTGTACAAATTCGTATTGTTGTTCTGTCTGGTAAATTATGACATCAGTGCGTGAGTGAGTGATTTTTGTTTAGCACCAATTCAGTAATTTTTCAGCTATATCATGACGAGAACAAGTTACTTTTCAATAAGATGACCAACACGCTGAGTTGGAATTTTATAGTGCTAGGTCACTGAAACAACAGTCCGCTGGTAGATATATTGCTCCACACGGACACATTATTCTGATTCCGAGCCGACCAGTCTTTGTTCGTTCTTCTTAATGCTGCGTGCTTAGCGGAGAGAAAAAATATCAATTTTATCGTCTTTGGTATGACCCGACCGGAGCTCGAATCCACGATCTATCGCATTCCAGGCAAGCACGATAACCATTACGCCACCGATGGGAGCAATGCTTACAACTGACAAGATGCATTTGATAAGATATTTTCTTTTGTTCATATGGTTGTGTTGCTTGCTCTTTATAATTTATGATGTTGGATTTATTCAGACAGTGCAGTATTTTTTTTTCCGGTTTATTTGAAATTTCACTGTTGTTGTTTTAGTTCATCAAGACTTGGTCATGGAATCATCCCTGTTGATATAGCAACAGTTCCGCCCCTATTTCTAGCAAATCCTGACCGCCTTCAACACATTTGTTTATTATATGTAAAAGTCATTTATTAGAAATTGTTTTACTCATAGCAAATATTGACCCCCTTCAACAAATTGAGATTAATGCCAGATATTTGCTCTCTTTTACCCATACCGACCCTCTTACGTGAGTCGTTTTATATTAGAAATTGTTTTACTCATAGCAAATATTGACCCCCTTCAACAAATTGAGATTAATGCCAGATATTTGCTCTCTTTTACCCATACCCGACCCTCTTACATGAGTCGTTTTATATTAGAAATTGTTTACTCATAGCAAATATTGACCCCCTTCAACAAATTGAGATTAATGCCAGATATTTGCTCTCTTTTACCCATACCGACCCTCTTACGTGAGTCGTTTTATATTAGAAATTGTTTACTCATAGCAAATATTGAACACTTTCAATGTTTTTGAACTATTTGCTTTCTGTTTACCTGTCCCTCACTACATTATATTTGTTAGGTTTGTCCACGGGGTTTTCTTCCTCGTCAGCAAAGTATCCATAAAACAACCAAAATTATCATATTACATTTATATAGTAAAAATATATATAAGGTATAACAACAACTGTTATTTTTACGTTATTGACAATAAACAAGGAAAAACCTAGAAACAATCCCGACCAAAAAGCAGATAATTTCTAATTGATGGCATGGTTCGAAATTCGTATATCAAAACGCCAGTTTAATAGATGTTAGTCCAACAACTATCTTTGGTTAGTTAATCATGTTTTTTATCCCCCGCGATAGCGGTAGGAGATAGTAATAGCGGCTGTCCGTCCGTCCGTCACACTTTCTTTTTTACGTATTAACTTGAGTAAACATGGATGGATTTGAATACTGTTATGCATGTGGCTTGTAATTATCATTATCTTGGATGGCTTCTTACATGGAAATATTTGAAGCAAGGGTTTTGAGGGAAAATCTTAGTTTTTGGTTGAAAAATCACCAATTTTGAGAATCGTGTCTTGTTTACGCGATAACTTTAATAAACATGGATAGATTTGAATAATTTGTTGCATGTGGCTTGTAATTATCATACTCTTGGATGGGTTCTTACATGGAAATATTTGAAGCAAAGGTTTGCGGGGAAAATCTTAGTTTTTGGTTGAAAAATCACTGATTTTGCCTTCAATAAAGTATGTTATATATTAAGACTGCAAGGCTGCTTTCTATAAATATATGAGGCTAAATAGTATGCAAGTGCGGGGGGATACGTCGCGCATTTATGCGCTAGGCGGTTCTTTTTTATTTATCATCAATTCCCAAAATATAGCTCTTTATAATATATATATACGTCTGAAAATTAAACCAAACAGTGTATGGTTGTCACCTGCTTAGATGTTCGTATAATATACTTTGTTTCCTGAATTCTTCATCATCCGATACAATATATTAAAAATTGTCAGATTGCTGTCAAATTATAATATTACGCATATACCACCTACAGACGCTTAGACACATGTCTTATGTCTATCTCTAGATTTTCCTTACAAGATAAGGTAACACATCGACTATTGAAGCTATATTTTTATATTGCGGATGTGGCCGAGTGGTCTAGGGCGCTGGACATAATGCTAAGCGATTAGTGCTACAGAGTATCAATGGTGTGAGTTCAAATCCCGTCGAGAGAAGAACAAAAAAATATCAGCTCAAAGATCTAATTCTAACACAGTTTGGTTTAATCTTCAGACGTATATAAATATTTAGTATTAACCTAGTATTTCAAGTAACTTTAAGATCCAGTGGGACAGATAAAGTATGGTTGTCACCTGCTTATATGTTAGTATTATATATATAAGAGAGAGAACATGCAGGTGGTTATTCTCGTCTAAATATTTCTGTCATTTCTTTTCATACAGACTTAGCAAATCGGTCACATGAATCATCCTCTGCATGTGCTACTGTGCCGCAAGAGTCATCACGTGTACAGAATGAGCAAACAAATAAATTTCCAGAAGAGACGCCCAGAACACCAATAGACCGTAAAAGACAATCTAATGAGAAGAAATCTTCCAAAACTGATTCGTCCAAACAAGGTGACATATTATGGAAACACACAATATATTGTTGTTAATACGCTGTAGATAAATACTATAGTGAGTTTGAATATACCAGAGTGGTTATTCAAAGCCGTAATTCGGTTAATGTGACCATGCTTCATTACTACACACTACACAGTTGTAAGAAGAGTTTGAAGATACCAAAGGTGTATTCAGAATCCGTTAATTAAAGAAGAACAGAAAGCACAATGATCAAATGAAAAAGGACAAAATGACATACAACAATCTACAACACCTACACATAAAGCTAAAGATCGAGTAACACGAACCCCACTAAAGGAAGGATAGGCAGTTCCTGCTCCACTAGTGACACCCGTCGTGTTAATCTAGTTACAAACCCAGTGATAAGTCATAAATGAGGAAAGAACCGGGAAGTGTTGCAACCATTGTTTACAGTTACTACTTTATTGAAAGAAGATTATTGATATCTCAGCAGATATTGAAAAACTGTGACTTTATCTTTTTAAAATGTGAGTGAATTATTGTATTCAGTATGTTTACCTGTATCTTCAAATTAACATTTTCTACTTTTTATTTCAATATTTTACTAAAAACGTAAATATCAAATTTAGTGCGCAGGACGCGCTTCTGGAATAACCTTCATCAGGTACGCTCAAAATCGAAAGATTGGAAAGCCAAATAATTTAATGTTTTAGGAACTATCAAAACAAAAGGCCTAAACAGGATATATAGCCAAAGACGGCTACGGTCGCCTAGGCCTATATATACCATGACACATTCTATGCATTTAAAGTTTCTACATGGCGGCATTTGAGCCTATACTGTTGTACACTGCATTAACAATTAATTATTATAATATCGACACATTAAATATCGCCATCTAGACGTACTAAGACACATAGACTTGTGTAATCCCACACCTGAGTTTTCTGACATCCTGTGACATCTGACAAAAATTTATGGTCCCAAAATATTTCGGTTAACCAAAAAGAAAAACCTGAGTATTCCGACATCCTGTACAATCCTACACATTTTCCTGGTCCCTTGGTATGTCGGACTAGACAGGTTTCAATGTATATATTCAAATCCAAGGAGGAGGTTGGCTTACGATGTCACGGTAGCAATGATTTTTCACACCCGACAATAGTGACATTTTATATTAAAAGGACCCCGTAATTAAGTTGTATTTGTTGCTGTAGAACTGCCATTAACTTTTCAAGCAATAACGATAACAAATCTGATGACATTTTTGTTTATCTTAGCCATTTTGAATGGGCTACATGTTTAACGTTAAAGTTTAAAAAAACACTAATTCTTTATGGTAGTGTGTTAATCACCAAATAGTTTCCCATTTTAGATACTTGACTCGTTCCACAAGGGCCCCGGAGTGACCATGATTGTATGGTAGTTTGAATTTACAACTACCTCATTCAATCAGTGCTCTTCACCATTGATGTTGTAAGATCGAATCTCGATCAGGTCGAGGTGTACAACATTATGTGATAACATTTGTCAGTGACTTGCGACCAGTTGGTGGTTTTCTCTGGGTCCTCCGGTTTCCTCCACCAATAAAAGTGACCGCCACGATATAACTAAAATATTGTTAAAAGTGGAGTTAAACGCCATCAAGCTTACAAACAAACAATGGAAAAGAATATAGCATGCCCATTGCATGTATTATCCAATCAGTATTAACCTGAGTGTAGGATGCATACAATTACTGGCTGGTTACATATAAACTTATTACTACCACACTACATGAAATAGAATCTAGTTTTTGTTTCGTTTTGGGAATTAATTTGGTACACCGAATCTGGCTTTCAATCCGCAGTTCTAATACACGTTCCCTCCGTATTTCTTTAAAATGGATAAACTCCATTTCTAGATACTTCACAATTCAGATAATTGGTTGTTTAATCTTAACGTCCGTAGCAATTTAGTTGTCATAGTTATTGTCAGATTAAATAAAGAGAGGGATTGGGGAAAGTTATAGACGTTTTCCTATCTTCAGTACAAAAAACCATGTATTCTGTATTTACAGGTCTTGAGAAGACATGTAAATGTACTCAATGTGAGAAAGCATTCGAAACAGAAAGAGGTCTGAAAATTCATATGTCAAGAACACACAAGACAAAGCAAGGTGTATCTTCAGAAAATTCAAAGAAACAAGAGTCATTGAAACAAGACAGTGACCAAGACCAATCACCAACTATATCAACACCACTGAGAAGTGTAGAGAGGTCGGTGGAAATTAATAGTGCAACCAGTGTAGGAATGTCGGTGGATAATGATAGTGGAAACCGTACAGAAAGGTCGATGAAAAATGATGGTGGAAACAGTACAGAAATAGATTCAACATCAGTTGTAAAACGTGAGGATTCAAGTAGAAATTATGTTGACAAACCAAAGGCTACCGATGGCGTGTCTTATGATCGAGGTTAGTTCATTTATATGCAGTTTTTCAAATTAGTTATATATTGATCATTGCATAGCTTGCACCAAGCCTAATTCTCCCTTGCTTAGAACACGAGGTTGTCCAGTGTAGTACTATCTGTTGTATTGATCTATGTATAGTGTGAGCCAAGTCTATGATTGCATTGTTTAGAACACGAGGTTGTCCAGTGTAGTACTATATGTTGTACTGATCTATGTATAGTGTGAGCCAAGTCTATGATTTCCTTCTTTAGAACACGAGGTTGTCCAGTGTAGTACTATTTGTTGTACTGATCTATGTATAGTGTGAGCCAAATCTATCATTTCCTTGTTTAGAACACGAGGTTGTCCAGTGTAGTACTATCTGTTGTACTGATCTATGTATAGTGTGAGCCAAGTCTATGATTTCCTTATTGAGAACACGAGGTTGTCCAGTGTAGTACTATCTGTTGTATTGATATGTGTATAGTGTGAGCCAAGTCTATGATTTCATTGTTTAGAACACGAGATTGTCCAGTGTAGTACTATATGTTGTACTGATCTATGTATAGTGTGAGCCAAGTCTATGATTTCCTTGTTTAGAACACGAGGTTGTCCAGTGTAGTACTATCTGTTGTACTGATTTATGTATAGTGTGAGCCAAGTCTATGATTTCCTTGTTTAGAACACGAGGTTGTCCAGTGTAGTACTATCTGTTGTACTGATCTGTGTATAGTGTGAGCCAAGTCTATGATTTCATTGTTTAGAACACAAGGTTGTCCAGTGTAGTACTATCTGTTGTATTGATCTATTTTTAGTGTGAGCCAAGTCTATGATTTCCTTGTTTAGAACACGAGAGTTGTCCAGTGTAGTACTATCTGTTGTACTGATCTGTGTATAGTGTGAGCCAAGTCTATGATTTCATTGTTTAGAACACGAGATTGTCCAGTGTAGTACTATATGTTGTACTGATCTATGTATAGTGTGAGCCAAGTCTATGATTTCCTTGTTTAGAACACGAGGTTGTCCAGTGTAGTATTATCTGTTGTACTGATTTATGTATAGTGTTAGCCAAGTCTATGATTTCCTTGTTTAGAACACGAGGTTGTCCAGTGTAGTACTATCTGTTGTACTGATCTGTGTATAGTGTGAGCCAAGTCTATGATTTCATTGTTTAGAACACAAGGTTGTCCAGTGTAGTACTATCTGTTGTATTGATCTATTTTTAGTGTGAGCCAAGTCTATGATTTCCTTGTTTAGAACACGAGGTTGTCCAGTGTAGTACTATCTGTTGTACTGATCTGTGTATAGTGTGAGCCAAGTCTATGATTTCATTGTTTAGAACACGAGGTTGTCCAGTGTAGTACTATCTGTTGTACTGATCTATGCATAGTGTGAGCCAAGTCTATGATTTCCTTGTTTAGAACACGAGGTTGTCCAGTGTAGTACTATCTGTTGTACTGATTTATGTATAGTGTTAGCCAAGTCTATGATTTCCTTGTTTAGAACACGAGGTTGTCCAGTGTAGTACTATCTGTTGTACTGATCTGTGTATAGTGTGAGCCAAGTCTATGATTTCATTGTTTAGAACACAAGGTTGTCCAGTGTAGTACTATCTGTTGTATTGATCTATTTTTAGTGTGAGCCAAGTCTATGATTTCCTTGTTTAGAACACGAGGTTGTCCAGTGTAGTACTATCTGTTGTACTGAACTGTGTATAGTGTGAGCAAAGTCTATGATTTCATTGTTTAGAACAACGAGGTTGTCCAGTGTAGTACTATCTGTTGTATTGATCTATGTATAGTGTGAGCCAAGTCTATGATTTCCTTGTTTAGAACACGAGGTTGTCCAGTGTAGTACTATCTGTTGTACTGATCTGTGTATAGTGTGAGCCAAGTCTATGATTTCATTGTTTAGAACAACGAGGTTGTCCAGTGTAGTACTATCTGTTGTACTGATCTGTGTATAGTGTGAGCCAAGTCTATGATTTCCTTGTTTAGAACACGAGGTTGTCCAGTGTAGTACTATCTGTTGTATTGATCTATGTATAGTTTGAACCAAGTCTATGATTTCCTTGTTTAGAACACGAGGTTGTCCAGTGTAGTACTATCTGTTGTATTGATCTATGTATAGTGTGAGCCAAGTCTATGATTTCATTGTTTAGAACACGAGGTTGTCCAGTGTAGTACTATATGTGGTACTGATCTATGTATAGTGTGAGCCAAGTCTATGCTTTCCTTGTTTAGAACACGAGGTTGTCCAGTGTAGTACTATCTATTGTACTGATCTATGTATAGTGTGAGCCAAGTCTATGCTTTCCTTGTTTACAACACGAGGTTGTCCAGTGTAGTACTATCTATTGTACTGATCTATGTATAGTGTGAGCCAAGTCTATGCTTTCCTTGTTTAGAACACGAGGTTGTTCAGTGTAGTACTATCTGTTGTATTGATATGTGTATAGTGTGAGCCACGTCTATGATTTCATTGTTTAGAACACGAGATTGTCCAGTGTAGTACTATATGTTGTACTGATCTATGTATAGTGTGAGCCAAGTCTATGATTTCCTTCTTTAGAACACGATGTTGTCCAGTGTAGTACTATCTGTTGTACTGATCTATGTATAGTGTGAGCCAAGTCTATGCTTTCCTTGTTTAGAACACGAGGTTGTCCAGTGTAGTACTATCTGTTGTATTGATATGTGTATAGTGTGAGCCACGTCTATGATTTCCTTGTTTAGAACACGAGGTTGTCCAGTGTAGTACTATATGTTGTACTGATCTATGTATAGTGTGAGCCAAGTCTATGATTTCCTTGTTTAGAACACGAGGTTGTCCAGTGTAGTACTATCTGTTGTACTGATCTATGTATAGTGTGAGCCAAGTCTATGATTTCCTTGTTTAGAACACGAGGTTGTCCAGTGTAGTACTATCTGTTGTATTGATCTATGTATAGTTTGAACCAAGTCTATGCTTTCCTTGTTTAGAACACAAGGTTGTCCATTGTAGTACTAAATGTTGTACTGATCTATGTATAGTGTGAGCCAAGTCTATGATTTCCTTCTTTAGAACACAAGGTTGTCCAGTGTAGTACTATCTGTTGTATTGATATGTGTATAGTGTGAGCCAAGTCTATGATTTCCTTGTTTAGAACACGAGGTTGTCCAGTGTAGTACTATATGTTGTACTGATCTATGTATAGTGTGAGCCAAGTCTATGATTTCATTGTTTAGAACACGAGGTTGTCCAGTGTAGTACTATCTGTTGTACTGATCTATGTATAGTGTGAGCCAAGTCTATGATTTCCTTGTTTAGAACACGAGGTTGTCCAGTGTAGTACTATCTGTTGTACTGATTTATGTATAGTGTGAGCCAAGTCTATGATTTCCTTGTTTAGAACACGAGGTTGTCCAGTGTAGTACTATCTGTTGTACTGATCTGTGTATAGTGTGAGCCAAGTCTATGATTTCATTGTTTAGAACACAAGGTTGTCCAGTGTAGTACTATCTGTTGTATTGATCTATTTTTAGTGTGAGCCAAGTCTATGATTTCCTTGTTTAGAACACGAGAGTTGTCCAGTGTAGTACTATCTGTTGTACTGATCTGTGTATAGTGTGAGCCAAGTCTATGATTTCATTGTTTAGAACAACGAGGTTGTCCAGTGTAGTACTATCTGTTGTATTGATATGTGTATAGTGTGAGCCAAGTCTATGATTTCATTGTTTAGAACACGAGATTGTCCAGTGTAGTACTATATGTTGTACTGATCTATGTATAGTGTGAGCCAAGTCTATGATTTCCTTGTTTAGAACACGAGGTTGTCCAGTGTAGTATTATCTGTTGTACTGATTTATGTATAGTGTTAGCCAAGTCTATGATTTCCTTGTTTAGAACACGAGGTTGTCCAGTGTAGTACTATCTGTTGTACTGATCTGTGTATAGTGTGAGCCAAGTCAATGATTTCATTGTTTAGAACACAAGGTTGTCCAGTGTAGTACTATCTGTTGTATTGATCTATTTTTAGTGTGAGCCAAGTCTATGATTTCCTTGTTTAGAACACGAGGTTGTCCAGTGTAGTACTATCTGTTGTACTGATCTGTGTATAGTGTGAGCCAAGTCTATGATTTCATTGTTTAGAACACGAGGTTGTCCAGTGTAGTACTATCTGTTGTACTGATCTATGTATAGTGTGAGCCAAGTCTATGATTTCCTTGTTTAGAACACGAGGTTGTCCAGTGTAGTACTATCTGTTGTACTGATTTATGTATAGTGTTAGCCAAGTCTATGATTTCCTTGCTTAGAACACGAGGTTGTCCAGTGTAGTACTATCTGTTGTACTGATCTGTGTATAGTGTGAGCCAAGTCTATGATTTCATTGTTTAGAACACAAGGTTGTCCAGTGTAGTACTATCTGTTGTATTGATCTATTTTTAGTGTGAGCCAAGTCTATGATTTCCTTGTTTAGAACACGAGGTTGTCCAGTGTAGTACTATCTGTTGTACTGATCTGTGTATAGTGTGAGCCAAGTCTATGATTTCATTGTTTAGAACAACGAGGTTGTCCAGTGTAGTACTATCTGTTGTATTGATCTATGTATAGTGTGAGCCAAGTCTATGATTTCCTTGTTTAGAACACGAGGTTGTCCAGTGTAGTACTATCTGTTGTACTGATCTGTGTATAGTGTGAGCCAAGTCTATGATTTCATTGTTTAGAACAACGAGGTTGTCCAGTGTAGTACTATCTGTTGTACTGATCTGTGTATAGTGTGAGCCAAGTCTATGATTTCCTTGTTTAGAACACGAGGTTGTCCAGTGTAGTACTATCTGTTGTATTGATCTATGTATAGTTTGAACCAAGTCTATGATTTCCTTGTTTAGAACACGAGGTTGTCCAGTGTAGTACTATCTGTTGTATTGATCTATGTATAGTGTGAGTCAAGTCTATGATTTCATTGTTTAGAACACGAGGTTGTCCAGTGTAGTACTATATGTGGTACTGATCTATGTATAGTGTGAGCCAAGTCTATGCTTTCCTTGTTTAGAACACGAGGTTGTCCAGTGTAGTACTATCTATTGTACTGATCTATGTATAGTGTGAGCCAAGTCTATGCTTTCCTTGTTTACAACACGAGGTTGTCCAGTGTAGTACTATCTATTGTACTGATCTATGTATAGTGTGAGCCAAGTCTATGCTTTCCTTGTTTAGAACACGAGGTTGTTCAGTGTAGTACTATCTGTTGTATTGATATGTGTATAGTGTGAGCCACGTCTATGATTTCATTGTTTAGAACACGAGATTGTCCAGTGTAGTACTATATGTTGTACTGATCTATGTATAGTGTGAGCCAAGTCTATGATTTCCTTCTTTAGAACACGATGTTGTCCAGTGTAGTACTATCTGTTGTACTGATCTATGTATAGTGTGAGCCAAGTCTATGCTTTCCTTGTTTAGAACACGAGGTTGTCCAGTGTAGTACTATCTGTTGTATTGATATGTGTATAGTGTGAGCCACGTCTATGATTTCATTGTTTAGAACACGAGATTGTCCAGTGTAGTACTATATGTTGTACTGATCTATGTATAGTGTGAGCCAAGTCTATGATTTCCTTGTTTAGAACACGAGGTTGTCCAGTGTAGTACTATCTGTTGTACTGATCTATGTATAGTGTGAGCCAAGTCTATGATTTCCTTGTTTAGAACACGAGGTTGTCCAGTGTAGTACTATCTGTTGTATTGATCTATGTATAGTTTGAACCAAGTCTATGCTTTCCTTGTTTAGAACACAAGGTTGTCCATTGTAGTACTAAATGTTGTACTGATCTATGTATAGTGTGAGCCAAGTCTATGATTTCCTTCTTTAGAACACAAGGTTGTCCAGTGTAGTACTATCTGTTGTATTGATATGTGTATAGTGTGAGCCACGTCTATGATTTCATTGTTTAGAACACGAGATTGTCCAGTGTAGTACTATATGTTGTACTGATCTATGTATAGTGTGAGCCAAGTCTATGATTTCCTTGTTTAGAACACGAGGTTGTCCAGTGTAGTACTATCTGTTGTATTGATCTATGCATAGTTTGAACCAAGTCTATGCTTTCCTGTTTAGAACACAAGGTTGTCCATTGTAGTACTAAATGTTGTACTGATCTATGTATAGTGTGAGCCAAGTCTATGATTTCCTTGTTTAGAACACAAGGTTGTCCAGTGTAGTACTATCTGTTGTATTGATATGTGTATAGTGTGAGCCAAGTCTATGATTTCCTTGTTTAGAACACGAGGTTGTCCAGTGTAGTACTATCTGTTGTACTGATCTATGTATAGTGTGAGCCAAGTCTATGATTTCCTTGTTTAGAACACAAGGTTGTCCAGTGTAGTACTATCTGTTGTATTGATATGTGTATGGTGTGAGCCAAGTCTATGATTTCCTTGTTTAGAACACGAGGTTGTCCAGTGTAGTACTATCTGTTGTACTGATCTATGTATAGTGTGAGCCAAGTCTATGATTTCCTTGTTTAGAACACGAGGTTGTCCAGTGTAGTACTATCTGTTGTATTGATCTATGTATAGTGTTAGCCAAGTCTATGATTTCATTGTTTAGAACACGAGGTTGTCCAGTGTAGTACTATCTGTTGTACTGATCTATGTATAGTGTGAGCCAAGTCTATGATTTCCTTGTTTAGAACACGAGATTGTCCAGTGTAGTACTATATGTTGTACTGATCTATGTATAGTGTGAGCCAAGTCTATGCTTTCCTTGTTTAGAACACGAGGTTGTCCAGTGTAGTACTATATGTTGTACTGATCTATGTATAGTGTGAGCCAAGTCTATGCTTTCCTTGTTTAGAACACGAGGTTGTCCAGTGTAGTACTATCTGTTGTACTGATCTATGTATAGTGTGAGCCAAGTCTATGCTTTCCTTGTTTAGAACACGAGGTTGTCCAGTGTAGTACTATCTGCTGTATTGATATGTGTATAGTGTGAGCCACGTCTATGATTTCATTGTTTAGAACACGAGATTGTCCAGTGTAGTACTATATGTTGTACTGATCTATGTATAGTGTGAGCCAAGTCTATGCTTTCCTTGTTTAGAACACAAGGTTGTCCAGTGTAGTACTATATGTTGTACTGATCTATGTATAGTGTGAGCCAAGTCTATGCTTTCCTTGTTTAGAACACGAGGTTGTCCAGTGTAGTACTATCTGTTGTATTGATCTATGTATAGTGTGAACCAAGTCTATGCTTTCCTTGTTTAGAACACGAGGTTGTCCAGTGTAGTACTATCTGCTGTATTGATATGTGTATAGTGTGAGCCACGTCTATGATTTATTGTTTAGAACACGACATTGTCCAGTGTAGTACTATATGTTGTACTGATCTATGTATAGTGTGAGCCAAGTCTATGATTTCCTTGTTTAGAACACGAGGTTGTCCAGTGTAGTACTATCTGTTGTATTGATCTATGTATAGTTTGAACCAAGTCTATGCTTTCCTGTTGAGAACACAAGGTTGTCCATTGTAGTACTAAATGTTGTACTGATCTATGTATAGTGTGAGCCAAGTCTATGATTTCCTTCTTTAGAACACAAGGTTGTCCAGTGTAGTACTATCTGTTGTATTGCTATGTGTATAGTGTGAGCCAAGTCTATGATTTCCTTGTTTAGAACACGAGGTTGTCCAGTGTAGTACTATCTGTTGTACTGATCTATGTATAGTGTGAGCCAAGTCTATGATTTCCTTGTTTAGAACACGAGGTTGTCCAGTGTAGTACTATCTGTTGTATTGATCTATGTATAGTTTGAACAAAGTCTATGATTTATTTGCTTAGAACACGATGTTGTCCAGTGTAGTTCTATCTGTTGAACTGATATGTGTATAGTTTGAACCAAGACTATGATTTCCTTGTTGAGAACACGAGGCTGTACAGTGTAGTACTGGATTTCTGGAATTTGCTCAACTAAATCAGCTTCATTTATGGATGAAGCAATATTGATAGCTCTGTTATTGTCATATTACCTCACTAGATGCGTTTAGTAATATAATTTTACATTTCCCAACATGCACTACAAAAATAAAATCGATGTTAATTAATTATAGATGCTGCGGAGACAAATACATTTGTTGAATGCGGGATTTCATTCGGAACAGAGACGGATTCGGTTGAATGTATTTATAACAGGGGTAAGAGATAGAAAGCGTCTGTTCATAATAGAATTTTATTCTACTCTAATTAAGTATTCTCACGATTACAGTGTTTATAGTAAATATGAGAGATTGACAGTTAACAGGTGCCTGATAAGATATAATGCACCATTTATATGGAAATCAGTTTATCTATTTTTATTGTAAACATAACATTTGAGAATTCATATATCAAGAACAGATAACTTCCGAAAATTCACAGCAAGAAGAGCCAATGAAACAAGACAGTGACAACGACAAACCAAATATCAAAATGGATTCAACATTCCTGGTAAACAGTCCAGATTCAAATACCAACGATGTTGGTAAACCAGAGGCTGTAGGGGTAGTGTCTACTGACTTAAGAAGAGTTTGAAGACACCAAATGGGTAATCAGAATCCGTATATCGAAGAAGAACAGGCAACACAATGGTCAAAAGAAAAAGTACGAAAAGACAAACAACGATCTACAAAACATTACATATAAAACTGAAGATCGAGTAACACAAACCCCACTAAAACCCGGGGGTGAACTCAGGTGCTCCGCCAGTGTTGGCAGTTCCTGCTCCACTAGTGACACCCTTATATAAGTGTTAGTTAATTTATTTTTGTGTTTTCAAATTTGACAACAACCGCTGACATCTAACCATTACTAAACGGTTCACTGGTTAGTTCATAAAAATTATCTAAGCTTTTCCCATTAAAACAATAAACCAACCTCAAATTTCAAATGGGATTAAACTGAGTTAAATACCTATAGATAAACATATATTCAATAATAATCAATCATTAAATGTACAGAATACATGCTGTAAATCGACGATATTCCTACCGGACTCTATATCCGCCATTTTGAATCTATGAACGATTGTCGACCACCTTGTATATTTCAATAAAAACCTATTATTTATTATTTATTTTGTTGGAAATTATAAGAAATATATCAAAAACAACCAATACCACAGGAATACATCATTTAATATACATATAAACTAATATTTTGCCTCCGGACTCTGTTTAGTGGTACCGGTATAGAGGAATAGGACGCAAATTCTTCTAACAACCCTAGATACCTCATAGGTAATCTACGATTGATTATGCGCAGATGAGTAGAGACTATCGGAATGGGATCAGTCATGGATTAACGACGATACCCTAGATAAAGTCCCAATGTATAGAAATGGGACGTAGCTTTCCTCTACAGGAGGTAAATTAGTACCATGTGTCTAGCTCTCTAAAAGTAAAATCGTTCGCAATCGGCAAACCTCGGGTGAGTCCGCTTCGCTTTCTTAATACCTCCGTCATTGAAGATTTCAGAAAGTAGTTCCAATGGGAGCTATCGTAATACGGAGGAGGTTTGATGAAGGTACGGAACCAACCGAAGTTACGACGAGTGAAATCGTTCGCACACTCATAATGTACAACAAGTTGTTAGAAATGGTAGTTGGTCGTTCTCTTAAATGTAAATAGGCATCTCTCCTTGATTTTCATGAGTATAAAATAAAAACAAAATTGGCCTAAATGTCTGGTCATCACTATGACTACTAGTTGTGGTGATCGTACCAGCTTGTCGTGGGCACACACAATCTACACTATTGTGGGTACACGATGATTTATTCTACACTATGTCTCTCTATGATCGAGTATTGTTCAACAACAAATCATCCAGTGCTATATAAATATGACAACTTTCAAATGACAGCATTTTGTTGTTGTTTTTTGCTACATGTAATTGGAACTATTATAATATTCTAACAAGCCACAACCAAATACAACAGAAAGATCTAGTAACAAACCACAGCCAAAGCCAACACATCTAGTAACAAACCACAGCCAAAGACAACACATCTAGTAACAAACCACAGCCAAAGACCACAGATCTAGTAACAAACCACAGCCCAATACAACACATCTAGTAACAAACCACAACCAAAGACAACACATCTAGTAACAAACAACAGTCAAAGACAACACATCTAGTAACAAACCACAGCCAAAGACCACAGACCTAGTAACAAACCACAGCCCAATACAACACATCTAGTAACAAACCACAGTCAAAGACAACATATCTAGTAACAAACCACAGCCAAAGACAATACATCTAGTAACAAACCACAGCCAAAGAAAACACATCTAGTAACAAACCACAGCCAAAGACAACACATCTAGTAACAAACCACAGCCCAATACAACACATCTAGTAACAAACCACAGCCAAAGACAACACATCTAGTAACAAACCACAGCCAATGACAATAAATCTAGTAACAAACCACAGCCAAAGACAACACATCTAGTAACAAACCACAGCCAAAGACAACACATCTAGCAACAAACCACAGCCAAAGACCACAGATCTAGTAACAAACCACAGCCCAATACAACACATCTAGTAACAAACCACAACCAAAGACAACACATCTAGTAACAAACAACAGTCAAAGACAACACATCTAGTAACAAACCACAGCCAAAGACCACAGATCTAGTAACAAACCACAGCCCAATACAACACATCTAGTAACAAACCACAGTCAAAGACAACATATCTAGTAACAAACCACAGCCAAAGACAATACATCTAGTAACAAACCACAGCCAAAGAAAACACATCTAGTAACAAACCACAGCCAAAGACAACACATCTAGTAACAAACCACAGCCCAATACAACACATCTAGTAACAAACCACAGCCAAAGACAACACATCTAGTAACAAACCACAGCCAATGACAATAAATCTAGTAACAAACCACAGCCAAAGACAACACATCTAGTAACAAACCACAGCCACAGACAACAGATCTAGTAACAAACCACAGCCAAAGACAGCATATCTAGTGACAACCCAGAGCCAAAGACAACACATCAAGAAACAAACCACAGCCAAAGACAACACATCTAGTAACAAACCACAGCCAAAGACAACACATCTAGTAACAAACCACAGCCAAAGACAACAGATCTAGTAATAAACCATAGCCAAAGACAACACATTTAGTAATAAACCACAGCCAAAGACAACACATCTAGTAACAAACCATAGCCAAAGACAACACGTCTAGTAACAAACCATAGCCCAATACAACACATCTAGTAACAAATCACAGCCCAATACAACACATCTAGTAACAAACCATAACCAAAGACAACACATCTAGTAATAAACCACAGCCCAATACAACATATCTGGTAACAAACCACAGCCAAAGACAACACATCTAGTAACAAACCATAGCCAAAGACAACACATCTAGTAATAAACCACAGCCCAATACAACATATCTAGTAACAAACCACAGCCAAAGACAACATATCTAGTAACAAACCATAGCCAAAGACAACACATATAGTAATAAACCACAGCCCAATACAACATATCTAGTAACAAACCACAGCCAAATACAACATATCTAGTAACAAACCACAGCCAAAGACAACACATCTAGTAACAAACCACAGCCAAAGACAACACATCTAGTAACAAACCACAGCCAAAGACAACACATCTAGTAACAAACCACAGCCAAAGACAACACATCTAGTAACAAACCACAGCCAAAGACAACACGTCTAGTAACAAACCATAGCCAAAGACAACACATCTAGTAACAAACCACAGCCAAAGACAACACATCTAGTAACAAACCACAGCCAAAGACAACACATCTAGTAATAAACCACAGCCCAATACAACATATCTAGTAACAAACCACAGCCAAAGACAACATATCTAGTAACAAACCACAGTCAAAGACAACACATCTAGTAATAAACCACAGCCAAAGACAACATATCTAGTAACAAACCACAGCCCAATACAACACATCTAGTAATAAACCACAACCAAACACAACATATCTAGTAACAAACCACAGCCAAAGACAACACATCTAGTAACAAACCACAGTCAAAGACAGCATATCTAGTAACAAACCACAACCAAAGACAACATATCTAGTAACAAACCACAGCCAAAGACAACACATCTAGTAACAAACCACAGCCAAAGACAACACATCTAGTAACAAACCACAGTCAAAGACAACACATCTAGTAACAAACCACAGCCAAAGACAACAGATCTAGTAACAAACCACAGCCAAAGACAACACATCTAGTAACAAACCACAGCCAAAGACAACACATCTAGTAACAAACCACAGCCAAAGACAACACATCTAGTAACAAACCACAGCCAAAGACAACACATCTAGTAACAAACCACAGCCAAAGATAACACATCTAGTAACAAACCACAGCCAAAGACAACACATCTAGTAACAAACCACAGCCAAAGCCAACACATCTAGTAACAAACCACAACCAAAGACAACACATCTAGTAACAAACCACAGTCAAAGACAACACATCTAGTAACAAACCACAGCCAAAGACAACACATCTAGTAACAAACCACAGTCAAAGACAACACATCTAGTAACAAACCACAGCCAAAGACAACACATCTAGTAACAAACCACAGTCAAAGACAACACATCTAGTAACAAACCACAGCCAAAGACAACACATCTAGTAACAAACCACAGCCAAAGACAACACATCTAGTAACAAACCACAGTCAAAGACAATACATCTAGTAACAAACCACAGCCAAAGAAAACACATCTAGTAACAAACCACAGCCAAAGACAACACATCTAGTAACAAACCACAGCCCAATACAACACATCTAGTAACAAACCACAGCCAAAGACAACACATCTAGTAACAAACCACAGCCAATGACAATAAATCTAGTAACAAACCACAGCCAAAGACAACACATCTAGTAACAAACCACAGCCACAGACAACAGATCTAGTAACAAACCACAGCCAAAGACAGCATATCTAGTGACAACCCAGAGCCAAAGACAACACATCTAGTAACAAACCACAGCCAAAGACAACACATCTAGTAACAAACCACAGCCAAAGACAACAGATCTAGTAATAAACCATAGCCAAAGACAACACATTTAGTAATAAACCACAGCCAAAGACAACACATCTAGTAACAAACCATAGCCCAATACAACACATCTAGTAACAAATCACAGCCCAATACAACACATCTAGTAACAAACCATAACCAAAGACAACACATATAGTAATAAACCACAGCCCAATACAACATATCTAGTAACAAACCACAGCCAAAGACAACATATCTAGTAGCAAACCACAGCCAAAGACAACACATCTAGTAACAAACCACAGCCAAAGACAACACATCTAGTAACAAACCACAGCCAAAGACAACACATCTAGTAACAAACCACAGCCAAAGACAACACATCTAGTAACAAACCACAGCCAAAGACAACACGTCTAGTAACAAACCATAGCCAAAGACAACACATCTAGTAACAAACCACAGCCAAAGACAACACATCTAGTAACAAACCACAGCCAAAGACAACACATCTAGTAATAAACCACAGCCCAATACAACATATCTAGTAACAAATAACAGCCAAAGACAACATATCTAGTAACAAACCACAGCCAAAGACAACATATCTAGTAACAAACCACAGCCCAATACAACATATCTAGTAACAAACCACAACCAAAGACAACATATCTAGTAACAAACCACAGTCAAAGACAACATATCTAGTAATAAACCACAACCAAAGACAACATATCTAGTAACAAACCACAGCCAAAGACAACACGTCTAGTAACAAACCACAGCCAAAGACAACATATCTAGTAACAAACCACAGCCCAATACAACATATCTAGTAACAAACCACAACCAAAGACAACATATCTAGTAACAAACCACAGTCAAAGACAACATATCTAGTAACAAACCACAACCAAAGACAACACATCTAGTAACAAACCACAGCCAAAGACAACACATCTAGTAACAAACCACAGTCAAAGACAACATATCTAGTAACAAACCACAACCAAAGACAACATATCTAGTAACAAACCACAGCCAAAGACAACACGTCTAGTAACAAACCATAGCCAAAGACAACACATCTAGTAACAAACCACAGTCAAAGACAACATATCTAGTAACAAACCACAACCAAAGACAACATATCTATTAACAAACCACAGCCAAAGACAACACATCTAGTAACAAACCACAGCCAAAGACAACACATCTAGTAACAAACCACAGTCAAAGACAACATATCTAGTAACAAACCACAACCAAAGACAACATATCTAGTAACAAACCACAGCCAAAGACAACACGTCTAGTAACAAACCATAGCCAAAGACAACACATCTAGTAACAAACCACAGCCAAAGACAACACATCTAGTAACAAACCACAGCCAAAGACAACACATCTAGTAATAAACCACAGCCCAATACAACATATCTAGTAACAAACCACAGCCAAAGACAACATATCTAGTAACAAACCACAGCCAAAGACAACATATCTAGTAACAAACCACAGCCCAATACAACATATCTAGTAACAAACCACAACCAAAGACAACATATCTAGTAACAAACCACAGCCAAAGACAACACATCTAGTAACAAACCACAGTCAAAGACAACATATCTAGTAACAAACCACAACCAAAGACAACATATCTAGTAACAAACCACAGCCAAAGACAACACATCTAGTAACAAACCACAGCCAAAGACCACACATCTAGTAACAAACCACAGTCAAAGACAACACATCTAGTAACAAACCACAGCCAAAGACAACAGATCTAGTAACAAACCACAGCCAAAGACAACACATCTAGTAACAAACCACAGCCAAAGACAACACATCTAGTAACAAACCACAGCCAAAGACAACACATCTAGTAACAAACCACAGCCAAAGCCAACACATCTAGTAACAAACCACAGCCAAAGATAACACATCTAGTAACAAACCACAGCCAAAGACAACACATCTAGTAACAAACCACAGCCAAAGCCAACACATCTAGTAACAAACCACAACCAAAGACAACACATCTAGTAACAAACCACAGTCAAAGACAACACATCTAGTAACAAACCACAGCCAAAGACAACACATCTAGTAACAAACCACAGTCAAAGACAACACATCTAGTAACAAACCACAGCCAAAGACAACACATCTAGTAACAAACCACAGTCAAAGACAACACATCTAGTAACAAACCACAGCCAAAGACAACACATCTAGTAACAAACCACAGCCAAAGACAACACATCTAGTAGCTTTTTTTTTCAAAAGGAGTTTGTTAATATTGCATTCCAACTCATTAGAATTATTACATTTATATGTCAGATCAACCATAGACTACTATAATGCTATGTAGGGTGATATATCTAAAACGTATTCCACACGTGTCAAGTTCATAAGTTGAGTGGTATATCGTGTTAAGTTGCTGAGCTGAGTGATATATCGTGTCAAGTTCATTAGTGGTATATCATGTCTTGTTGATGCATTGGGTGGTATATCCTGTCAAGTTGATGAGCAGGGTGATATATCGTGTGTTGTTGATGAGTTGGTTGGTATATCGTGTCAAGTTGATAGGTGGGTGGTTTATCACGACAAGTTGATTAGTGGTATATCGTGTCTTGTTGATGCGTTGGGTGGTATATCGTGACAAGTTCATGAGCTGGGTGATATATCGTGTCTTGTTGATGCGTTGGATGGCATATCATGTATTGTTGATACATTGGGTGGTATACCATGTCTGTTGATGCGTTGGGTGGTATATCATGTCTTTTTGATGCGTTCGGTGGTATATTGTATCAAGTTGATGAGCTGGGTGATATATCGTTTCTTGTTGCGTTGGGTGATATGGCGTGTCAGGTTGATGAATTGGGTGGAATTTCGAGTCTATTTCATGAGTTGGGTGGCATAGCATGTGTTGTTGGTGAGTTGGGTAGTTTATTGCGTCAATATATGTGATATGGTACAACACTCTTTACAGCTATTAGTTTACCTTTGAAGTTGAAGCTGAGATATATTGTTTTTCCAGAATTATCTGACGTTAGCGACCGCTGTCAACTGCCAGAGAAAGGAACTAAAAACCATAGAACAAATGAGAGCTTATTTACAAATGTTAGCGTTAGCGCGCCTCCTACCTACACCATGACGAAAGGTTTGTTTATGACATACATCAACATTTATAATCAATTTAAATGTAGTTAATTAGGTTTGGAGTTGGTTTGTGGTTTTTAACAACACTTTCAACAATATTTTAGTGATATTACAGCGGTCCATTTTATTGGCGGAGGAAACCGGAGTTTCCGGAGAGAAACCCTCTGACCTATCACAAATCACTGACAAATTTGTTCACATAATGTTGTATCGAGTACACTTCGCAATGAACGGGGTTCGTACGCATAATTTTAGTGGTGATTGGCACTGATTGAACATGTAGTTTTAAATCCAACTACAAGGGGCGTAGTGAGGTTCTGCGGGTCCAGGGCAGCGCCCTGTTAGGGGGTCCAGGGGGGCAAAGCCCCTCTGAAGCTCTGACATTTTAGCAAATACACATATTCATTTTTATATTGGAAATGTAACAGTTTCCTACCAGGTACTCGGTAAAGTGCTGTCTCATTTTTTTAAGAATTGTATTAGATGGCGGTGTTTTGTTATTCCTCGATAAACAAGCAAGTGTATTTAGTTTTATTCATTGCAGATAATTTATTTACAAACAGTAGCATATTACGTACGCTAGTAATTTACCTTTAAATTTTAATACTTAATGAGAAAACTACCTTCATATACGTACTGATGCCAATTTCTTGAAAAAAAATCTTGTACTTTAAAGGCCGGCTCGTACCATGTATTATGATATACTAGTAAACGAAAACATCATTGGTTGAAAAAGTCCCGGTTGCGGGTTTTTGCATTATCCATAAGAACAATAATGCACTATTTAACAGAACCGAAACCTAATGTGGATCGTTTGTAAAGGATCTTCCCCTGAACATCCCTGCCAAGTTTGGTTAAAATCTGCCAGGTAGTTTCAGAGGAGACGATGAAAATGTGAAAGGTTAACAGACGGACGGACACAAAGCGATGAAAATAACTCACACTGGCCTTCGACCAGTTGAGCTAATAAGCAAGTAGCAACAATTGATAGTTTCAATTTATGCAAGCAACATTTTTCAGTGTTTGGCATTATCAAATATGTCAATCACTTCTTTCAATTAAATATCAAAATCAGAATGAATGTGCAACAATGCTAGAGAAGATAACCGTTCTTGTCCCATTGTAGATCTCAAATCAGTTTTGACACGTTTCATCACGCTGAAAGATCGTTCAGTGTCGCGGTTGTAGGAGGTATCGTAAGAAGTATTTTCAGAATACAGTAAATATTCGGATAAAGTTCTTTGTTCGTCATTTCTAATGTTTCACACAGTTGTTCTGGTTTCTTTGAGGGGAACATTTCCCAGCGAGCAACCCATCTTTGGATTTCAAGAAGAAACTGATTTTCTGGTTGAAGATCAGGTTCATAGGCGCGATAAATACGCAACTGATTTTCCTTTTTAAAGTTGTTAAGATTGTGTGGAATCAGTAGCTGGGCAAGAAACCTTTCCTCTGAATTTACCAATCGATCTCTTAGTTCGTTCAGAAGATGGTCTAGGAAACGTGACGCGCCAATAGTCTCGTATATCGGCAATGGCTGGGTTTGCCCTATTACGATGTCGCCCAGTTGTCCTAGGTTTTGACGGGGGGATTTCAAATTGATCAGCTAATTCAACAGCTTCGTCATACAGAGAATTGTAAACTATTGGATCGTTCCTTTCGTTTTCAAAGACACGAATGAGAGTTTGGCATTCATTCACGGCTTCTAACCAATCACATGATACACCTTGAAGCATCGCTGTGAGGGGAACTACAGCTTGTAAAATATGGTTTACAATTACAAGCTGAAGAATGAAGTAAAATCTAAGAATTGCTGACAGCAGAACACCAGATTTACCATCACCTTTGCTTTGAAGATATTCAAGCGAACTGACGATAACGGGAAAGGCGGATTTGAGGGTAGTAAGGGCATCCGCGCGACTAAACCAGCGTGTTTCGCATAGAGTTTGAACTTTTGTTTTTCCGTCAAGTTTATCTTTAACGTTTTGGTTCTTGTCAAGTTCGTCCTGAAGCTTACCCAATTTCTTAGCGGAATAATGAATAAGGATAATAACAAAATTACCGAACTCCGAACAATCTTACAAAGGGAAAGTCCAAAATGAAAATGCTATCTCTTGTATTGTGGCCATCATCGTTCTCACTGATGCGTCTTGGGAAACATGTACAATAGCCAGATTCAACACGTGAACTTTACAGTGAACATAATTTGCGGTAGGAACAATCTCTTTGATCCTTGCTTGCACGCCCCTGTGTATACCAGACATGTTAGCTGCCCCGTCACAGCCTTGTGCCCTCATATTTTCAATAGAAATGCCATATTGCTCAAGCGTTGAAATAAACAAGTCTGCAAGCGTCTCACCCGTCGTTTCTGCTGCCCTAACAAACCCTAAAAACTCTTCTCTCAATGCAAATTTACCATCAATGTTGTCTACAAATCTTACACATACGGAAACCTGTTCTTGGGTGGAGACATCGGTTGCCTCATCACCTATTAAACCGAAGAACTCTGCTTTACTACAAGACTGAACAATTCTTTTGCAAACGATCTCCCCTCATATGTTGATTATCTCGTTTTGGATGTCAGGAGAAGCAGGCCTCTACATTAACATATTTTTTTCAACTTGTCCCTTCGAACAACTAGCTAAAAATAAGTACTTGTCCGAATCAATCTTTTAGTTGTCCGAAAAAATTAATAAAAATTACAAAAACTAGAGAATAATTATCCAGGGCTCCCACTACATTCAAATTAGAGAGAGAAGTGACTTCTCTTTCAGAGAGCTCACAGGGAGAAGTGGGAGACAACAGAGAGAAGTGGGGAGACTTCTGGGAGAAGTCAATTGCGATTAATCGAAACATTGTTTCGCGACCCCTATGACGTTACCCTGCCCAAATTTAGTAAATAGTTGTTTTTGTTCATAACTACCTGAAGGACATATATTCATTGTCACACTTTTATTTCTGTCTACCTTGATTGGAGTCTTGCATACCAGTGATTTTTATATGTCTTCCCCCCCCCCCTTTTTTTCCTTTTGAAATATTACTGTGTTGTGATCCAATACCACACAAATTGTGATAACTCATATTTGTGTTATAAATATAAATCCTTGTTTCTGGTAAAAAAATATATACCTAGATACTATATATACCAGTATCTACACGGCTGATAATCGGCACAAGCAGAACAGTTGGTTCTGCAAAGAAATTCGTGAGGATAACTTCCGGTTTTGGTGGAGGAGAGTTCACGAAGACGCTTCGCAAGGTATGTACATGTCAAAAATTGAAATTTTCTTTTTTACTGCTCCAATATTGCAAAATCAGAGAATGCTATGCTGTGGCGAATGCTTCCACGATTAGAAACATGTATAGTTTATTCTTGTATATGAAGTGTGACTCTCACAAAATCAATCGTCCCACGAAAAACATGACGAAAATTGTGACACTCTTACATTTCTAAGTTGTTCTTGACAAAGATGCAAGTTAAATTTTCAATATTTTTTCATCATAGGAGTCTAAATGTAATCGGTGATTTATTCCGATTCGTCAGAAATAATTTGAAGTCTAGATAAATCTACAAACTGTCAATTTTCTCGTTTTCCTGCTAGAGGAGATCGGTTCTGATAGAGCAAATTGATGTCCGATAATCTTTACATGTCCGTTCCGGAGTGATTCTTGTTCTTATATTTCAAATATTGATATTTCCGTTCATTAAAGCGTGATTGCGACTTTAATTTTGTCAATGTCCTTGAACTTCATATGGTGGAACGATAAATGATACAATACAAGAGTTTTGATCTGGCGCTTCACTTTAGTTTTAATCAAAATAAATTATGGACAAATTGGAGATCAAACATGACTCTTTTATACAACAAACCCAGTATTTTATACCAGTGGGAATAGATTTGTCCGTCGTATCGGCACGTTTAGGAATCTCTTATTTTTTCACTTGTCTCGTCGGACAACCGTAATACAAGATCTACTTGTCCGACGTCAGTTTTCACTGGTATCGGACAAACGTTAATGTCGAGGCCTGAGAAGTGTATTTAACTTTAAGTTTAGTTAGCGTGTTTTCTAAATGAAACTTCAAAATCTCGTCTTGCTTTGCTGTATGGCGCAAAATGCCATAAAGTTACTTCTGTCGGGTGTATGGCCCCTAATAGAAATATTCTGGCGACCACAGAGTATAAGTACTTCCATTATTTGATTAAGGATATGTCTGTTGCGTTCTATGTCTTCCTTGTGCTTTGACGACAGCAATGAAGTTACAGGTTCTTTCTTAGAATCTTTAACGTCTACAAAGTGGAGGGCAGATTGTTCATTGTGTGAATGGGAATCGAGACGTTCACGTCGTTTTATGTAATTGTGGACATTTGACCAATCTGAGACGGGTGAAGTTACAAAAGATTTATCACGAGTGCCCTCGGTTCCAAACAAAACACAACAATAGCAGTAAAGGGCATCTTTAGAGACGGAATACCTCAACCAAGAATGATTCTTTAACCAGGAGGTTGACAGTTTTCTTTTAATTCCTCCAATATCCCTGAAATTAATCATTAAATTATTTGAGTTTTAACTAAAAGTTTCCAGGGGAGACATGGGAAATATCACACAATTTTCAACATTTAAGGATGTCAATGTTATATTATCGTATAAAGCAATTGCCAACTAAAAGCGATTCGATATTGATAAAGGGGACAGTCAGTAGTTAGCTATAACGGGCTCCGAAATGACAAAATGTTAAACTAGAAATACTGTAAGCAAAGCTCACTAAATGACACCCCGCTCCCACTATGGGTTACAATGGCAAAGTCCATATTTTGCTATGGGAAACCCTAACAAGTACCTCATTTTGTTACGGATGGACGAACAGACAAACAGACAGCTGGATAGACGGACGGAGGGACCCGACTCTTAGACCTGCCTTCGCCGACGCAGGTAAAAATAAATAGGGCATTAATGGGACATTACTTGAAGTGATACCCCGCCACGTATCGGTAAAAAAGAGGGGATGGCAATAGTTTAAAATAGCATAACTCGAAAACAACAAATCGGATTGTGCTGAAAATCGAAATTGACCTGTATCTTATCATACTAAACAATTGTGCAAAGTTTGAAAAAAATACTTCAATCCGTTCTCAATCTGGAAACCACCAGGGGACAGACGGACGAACTTACAGATGGACAGACACTAAATGCAGAATTTTTTTCGGAGGCCATCACATAATACCTATTACCTCGCCACTTCATGTAGAGGGGCATAAAGCTAAGAGGATGTGTAGTAATTTGAAAGGACGGACGAACGGATACCACGAATACTAATATATACTCACGCTTTTTCAACTTGAAGCGGGGGTATAATCATGTAAAGTGGAAATCAAATTTGTATTCATACTATAATAATACATGTCATGAAAACAAGAATATGTGGCCACAGGACACAATGTCTCGATTCCATGTTCAATGAACTTTGAAAGTGGGATCAAAAGCCTAATCAACCTAAGGTAGGTTGATTAGGGTTTCGATCCCACTTTCAAGGTTCATTGAACACAATCTTAGAAGGCAATTCCAAACAAATCATTAATGTTATCTAACATATTTTAGCAAACATGTATATTAATTCAGTCGGGTATTATATAGATTGCACCCCCCCCCCCCTTAACGTTACATATTAATAGTTTATATTTACCTGGCAGGGAAGGGGAAATCGTCTACATTTTCCCATTTTGTCTTTATAATATTTAGTTTCACATTGTTGTCTCTTGTCAAATCCTCTCTTGAAAGTTCACCCATAACAGGGTATTTTGGACCGGTGCATCATTTCACAGTAGACTGACTTGCGCTTTTTGATGTGCCAGACGCTTCACTGGTCATCGCTTCGGACTCCATCCGAGGTGACTCAACCGGATCAACCTCTGTTTCTCCTTTTCACTAGATTGTCTTTTCCGAAAAAAAAATCTATTTTTTGACACGATTCAGCAGCTTTTTTCATGTCGAATTTTAGCGGAAGTCAAACTATTACGTATAATATCGAATCAATAAACGGTATGTAACTGACAGGTAATTTCGGAAAAGACAATGACATACTTTTTATTTACATTAATCATCTCTCTCTCTCTTTGATAAACAAAAAAAAATCTGACATTTTGTTGTGCACGCAAGTGCGTCTTTGTGTCATTGGTAGCTACGCCACTGACTATCATTCGATCACGACCACTACTGCCCCTAGTTAATTAGAGAAAAATAAAGCAATCGTGTATTCTCTCCTAATGAGCAATTTACAACAAATAAAAATAATAATGGTAAAAACATGGAATTCAGTCTTAAATTGTCTTTCAATATTATATTGTAATTAATGATATGCTAAATGGGAAAAAAACTGTTTTCAATATAATTCTGTAATTGATACTCAATTAGTGTTAGTATTTGCTAGACGTCAAGTTTTATATTCTGCCAATATTCGTTGACTGTGTGTTGATATTTTGCCGCTTTATCTTGCAGTATAAAATATTGTTGTTTGATCGTGTAAGCTTCTTTTATCAAAATATTTATTTTTGGTCGTGTAAGCTTCTTGTGTTAAAATATTTATTTTTAGTCGTGTAAGCTTCTTGTATCAAAATATTTATTGTTGGTCGTGTAGGATTCTTGGAGCAAAATATTTATTATTAGTCGAGTGAGGTTCTGGTATCAAAATATTCATTTTTGGTCGTGTAAGCTTCTTGTATCCAAATATTTATTTTTGGTCGTGTAAGATTCTTGTATCCAAATATTTATTTTTAGTCGTGTAAGCTTCTTGTATCAAAATATTTATTTTTGGTCGTGTACGATTCTTGTAGCAAAATATTTATTTTTGGTCGTTTAAGATTCTTGTAGCAAAATATTTAATGTTGGTCGTGTAAGCTTCTTGTATCCAAATATTTATTTTTAGTCGTGTAAGCTTCTTGTAGCAAAATATTTATTTTTGGTCGTGTAAGATTCTTGTAGCAAAATATTTATTTTTGGTCGTGTAAGATTCTTGTATCCAAATATTTATTTTTAGTCGTGTATCACGTCAAGTTGATTAACGGTATATCGTGTCTTGTTGATGCGTTGGGTGGTATATCATGTCTTTTTTATGCGTTCGGTGCTATATCGTATCAAGTTGATGAGCTGGGTGATATATCGTGTCTTGTTGCGTTGGATGATATGGCGTGTCAGGTTGATGAATTGGGTGGCATTTCGAGTCTATTTCATGAGTTGGGTGGCATAGCATGTGTTGTTGGTGAGTTGGGTAGTTTATTGCCTCAATATATGTGATATGGTACAACACTCTTTACAGCTATTAGTTTACTTTAATTGTTTACCTTTGAAGTTGAAGCAGAGCTATTTTTTTTCCAGAATTATCTGACGTTAGCGACCTCTCTCAACTGCGAAAGAAAGGAACTACAAACCATGGAACACATGAGAGCTTATTTACAAACGTTAGCGCGCCTCCTACCTACACCATGACGAAAGGTTTGTTTATGACATACATCAACATTTATAGTTAATTTAAATGTAGTTAATTAGGCTTGATTTCGGTTTATGGTCACTTTCAACAATATTTCAGCAATATATAATTATGGTGATCAGTTTTATTGGTGGAGGAAATCGGAGTATCCGGAGAAAACCACCGACCTGTCGCAAGTCACTGACAAACTGTTTCACATAATGTTGTATCGAGGACACTTCGCCATGAACGGGGTTCGAACTCAAAACTTTAGTGGTGATAGGCACTGATTGCACAGGTAGTTGTAAATACAACGACTACTATCACAACCATTACTGCCCCTAGTTCATTAGAGACATATACTAGAGTTGGTAGTCTAATAAAAACATAGATATTTAATTTGCACGACACATGTCTGGTATTACCTTCATTAGACAAAATCAAGGTCAAAAGATTGGAAGGACAATAAAGATTACACGTCTATTTAGTTATTATGTACTGTAAGTGTCAGTAATAAATATATATCTGAAGTTTTACTGTCGCCACCATGACTTGGTTGATCGTTATGGAATAGCTGTGTCACAAATGATCACGGATATGTTCCACTTGTCGGAGACATTTCCCGGTCCTTTCCTCATTCATGACTTATCACTGAGTTTGTAACTAGATTAACAAGACGGGTGTCACTAGTGGAATAGGCACTGCCTACCCTTCCGGAGCACCTGAGTTCACCCCCGGTTTTGAGTGGGGTTCGTGTTGTTCAATCTTTAGTTTTATATGCATGTTTTGTGCATCGTTGATTGTCCTTTTCCTGTTGCCATTGTGTTGTTTGTTGTTCTTCGATATATGGATTCTGATTACATCTTTGGTATCTTCATACCATGTCAAAAGAATGTAAAGCCAAATAAAGATTCAAAGTTTTAAGGTGCAAATAGATAAATGGATGAAATAATAGAGCCAAATTCTGCTACGGTCAGCTGTGCCTGGGAGAGGGAATTACCTTTAGTGTTATCAATAATTTACATTATTTAGGAATTTATGTATTATATAATATATACCATGGATCTTACGAATTAACTTATTTAAACCAACTGATCTGAAGGATGAGTTGGTTTAAATAAGTTCATGAGTAAGATCCATGGTATATATGGTTTGTAACAGAAATCAATATTGGGTGCTTTCGTCGAGGTCCGCAAAATCATGGAATAACATCAAGATTTTCATGTTAGACCATGGTTTGAAAAAGTTCACTATTTCTAAGTTGATTACTGCATAAACACATCTAAGGAAAAATGCATATTTATGTTACAACAATTTATTAGGTTTCAGCAATAAATATATCTTATAAGCCATTTAAGTGCTGACAAAAATACTACTGCGAAGATGATACCTTCGATGACTTATAGCTCACGAACAATGTCATCCACCAAGTAATAATATAAAAGCGTCGATATCCAAATTGTTGCATGGTACCTTTCTCGAATATTATCATCAGTTACGCTCAAAGTCAAAAGATTGGAGAGCCAAATTGCTTTAGGGACAAAAAAACAAAAGACCAAACAGTGTAGCCAAACTCGGCTCCATTCACACGTTACACTTACTTTGTTATGTGTCAGTGAGATATATAAACGTTTCACGGTTTCAGTAACACGAGACGCTTGCTTTATTGTGTGTCATTAAGCTTACATGCAGTCTAGCATGGTAGAAGAAGAGGTGGGGATATAGTGGTTTCAGCAAGTCAGCGTCCACAGTCAAACCTAACCTAAGATATTTAAACGTTTCACGGCTCCAGTCACACTTGATACTTGCTTTGTTATGTGTCAGTGAGATATCTAAACGTTTCACGGTTCCAGTCACACTTGACACCTGTTTTAGTATGTGTCAGTGAGATATCTAAACGTTTCATGGCTCCAGTCACACTTGACACCTGTTTTAGTATGTGTCAGTGAGATATCTAAACGTTTCATGGCTCCAGTCACACTTCACACCTGTTTTCGTATGTGTCAGTGAGATATCTAAACGTTTCATCGCTCCGGTCACACATGACACCTGTTTTAGTATGTGTCTGAGTGAGATATCAAAACGTTTCTTGGCTCCAGTCAAACTTGACACCTGTTTTAGTATGTGTCAGTGAGATATCTAAGCGTTTCATGGCTCCAGTCACATTTGACACCTGTTTTAGTATGTGTCAGTGAGATTTCTAAACCCTTCATGGCTCCGGTCATACGTGACACCTGCTTTAGTATGTGTCAGTGAGATATCTAAACGTTTCATGGCTCCGGTCACACGTGACACCTGTTTTAATATGTGTCAGTGAGATATCTAAACGTTTCATGGCTCCTGTCACAAGTGACACCTGTTTTAGTATGTGTCAGTGAGATATCTAAACGTTCCATGGCTCCGGTCACACATGACACCTGTTTTAGTATGTCTCAGTGAGATATCTAAACGTTTCATGGCTCCGGTCACACGTGACACTTCTTTTAGTATGTGTTAGTGAGATTTCTAAACGTTTCATGGCTCCGGTCACATGTGACACCTGTTTTAGTATGTCCCAGTGAGATATCTAAGCGTTTCACGGCTCTGGTTACACATGACACCTGTTTAGTATGTGTCAGTGAGCTATCTAAACATTACATGGCTCCGGTAACACGTGACACCTGTTTTAGTATGTGTCAGTGAGATATCTAAACGTTTCATGGCACTGGTCACACATGACACCTGTATTAGTATGTGTCAGTGAGATGTCTAAACGTTTCACGGCTCCAATCACACGTGACACCTGTTTTAGTATGTGTCAGTGAGATATCTAAACGTTTCACGGCTCCGGTCACACATGACACCTGTTTTAGTAAGTGTCCTTGAGATATCTAAATGTTTCACGGCTCCAGTCACACATGACATCTGTTTTAGTATGTGTCAGTGAGATCTAAGCGTTTCACGGCTCCGGTCAAACATGATACCTGTTTTCAGAATTTTCAGAATTCCAATATCAAAGTGTTATTACCTGCATTCCTAAGGAAGGAAAAGACAGACAGTATATTGGTAATTGGCGACCTATTAGTCTTTTAAATACTGATATCAAAATAGCTTCTGCAGCATTAGCTAACAGACTTAGACCCGTTTTACCTTTCATCATAAGTGATACACAAAAGGGCTTCATGAAAGACAGATTTATGGGTGAGAACACACGCCTTTTATATGATTTAATGCACTATCTTGAGGAAAATAATAAGACAGGCCTTTTATTACTTGTTGATTTTGAAAAGGCGTTCGATTCAATCGAATGGTTATTTTTGAAAAAAGCATTAAATAGCTTCAATTTTGGACCCTCCTTATGTAAATGGTTTGAAACATTATACTCTAGTGCTTCCAGCTGTGTTATTAATAATGGACACTTGTCCCACTTTTTTAATTTAGAAAGAGGCTACCGACAAGGTGACCCTCTTTCTCCTTACCAATTTATTATTGGTGTTGAGTTATTATCTTTGAAATTGAAAAGAAACCCTGATATTCAGGGAATTACTATTAATGATGATGAAACACTATTGAGTCAGTATGCAGATGACACATTCTTAATTCTAGATGGGAGGGAAATATCCTTAAAGGAAACACTCTCATGTTTTGAATCATTTTACAAAGCCTCAGTGTTAAAAGTGAATGCTTCTAAAACAAAAGCAGTATGGGTGGGAAACAAAAAATATTCAGATCTTATTCTATGTCCTGAATCAAACCTTCATTGGTCACATTCAAATTTTAAACTTTTGGGGATTGAATTTTCTTTAGACTTGAACCGTATTACAGAAATTAATTTTTCAAAGAAGATTAAGGAGGTCTCTGCAATTTTAAAGAGCTGGCAACATAGAAAACTTACATTAATGGGGAAAATTACAGTTATAAAATCTCTTGCTCTCTCAAAATTAGTTCACTTACTGACTGCATTGCCAAACCTAACACAGTCTAGGTTAAATGAATTAACTTCATTATTTTATAACTTCATATGGAATAATAAACCAGATCGTGTTAAGCGTAATACACTGATTGGTGATATCACTCAAGGTGGGCTTAATATGATACATATCCATTCTTTTAAAATTTATCTAAAACTTAGTTGGATAAAAAGACTCCTGACTAATCCAGAGGGTAAATGGCAGAAGTTATTTTTAACTGACCTTAAACAGTATGGTGGTGAAAGAGTTTTATATCTACAGAAAGAAAAGCTTAGAGAAATTTCTGTTAGTTTAAAAAACCGTTTCTGGAGTGATGTTTTACTGAGGTGTGCAGTTTGTGAGTGATCTTATTAATCATGAAAATAAGCAATTTTATAGTTTTGAGCAAATTCAAGAGAAATTAGAAACTAACAATTTCCTGATGTTTTATAGATTGATTGCTAGAATTCCGAAAGCTTTCAAAGATTGCTTAAAAGAAAACCTTTTAGATATTCATTTTGATACACATGATACAACTGATACTTTTGTAAAAAAAATTGTATCTAATAAAAAAGCTAAATTTATATACAGAAGTCTTATAGATAATATTGTCCAAAATCCAACTGACAAATTTTTGAAATGGGAAAAATTGTTGGATATAGAGATTACTGATTGGTCAGAATATTTTGTAATTATGAAAAGATCATGCAGAGACACCTATTTGAGAAACTTTCAGTTTAAATTTCCGCATAGGATTATAGCTACGAATTCATTTTTGTATAAAATAAAATTAAAAGATACACACTTATGTACCTTTTGTAAAGCAAATGATGAAACCATTGAACATTTGTTCTTTGATTGTCCTATATCTTATCGATTGTGGCAATTTATTTCGAACAGATTTAAACTATATTTTATTTATTTATTTTTTTTTAACAAAGAAAACATTTACCTTGGCTGTAAAGATGAAAGTTTATTGCTGAATTTATTGATAATACTTACAAAAAACTATATTTACAAATGCAAACTCAATGAAGCAAAGCCAAACACAATTGAGTTAAAAAATAAGATTAAGAAGTATCAATCTTTTGATCAGTATATAGCAAAGAAAAATAATACGGTTCAAGCCTATGAAAAATTTTGGGCACCTATATATATATCATCCTAAATTAAAAAGGTATTGTAAGGCAGTTGTATATGATGGGAACAAGAATACACTTTTCACAGTATTAGCAAATATTTGAAAATGTACAAGTTGTAACAGACAGAATGTAGAGAGTAAATGTGTGTATGATAGATGGAGAGAGAGTCTACCTTTTCACTTTAATATTTAATTTTTTTTGTAACTCTTTTGAAATTTAATTTGTAAAAAATGAAATAGTAATTATTTTTTCACTGATTTCTTTTTAATACCCCTGTATACCCTAGTCAGGTGGTAATATACAGGGGATTGTAAAATCCTGACTATTGAAAAATAAATAAAAGAGAAAAAAAAATGATACCTATTTTAGTATGTGTCAGTGAGATATCTAATTGTTTCACGGCTCCTGTCACACGTGACACCTGTTTTAGTATGTGTCAATGAGATATGTAAACGTTTCACGGCTGCGGTCACAAATGACACCTGTTTTAGTATGTGTCGGTGAGATATCTAAATGTTTCATGGCTCCAGTCACACGTCACACCTGTTTTAGTATGTGTCAGTGAGATATCTAATCTTTTCATGGCTCCGGTCACACGTGACACCTTTTTTAGTATGTGTCAGTGAGATATCTAAACGTTTCATGGCTTCGGTCACACATGACACCTGTTTTAGTATGTGTCAGTGAGATATCTAAATGTTTCACGGGCTCCAGTCACACGTCACACCTGTTTTAGTATGTGTCAGTGAGATATCTAAACTTTTCACGGCTCCTGTCACACGTGACACTTGTTTTAGTATGTGTCAGTGAGATATTTAAACGTTTCACGGCTACGGTCACACGTGAAACCTGTTTTAGTATGTGTCAGTCAGATATCTAAACGTTTCATGGCTCCGGTAACACTTGACACCTGTTTTAGTATGTGTCAGTGATATATCTAAACGTTTCATGGCTCCAGTCACACATGACACCTGTTTTAGTATGTGTCGAAGATATGTAAACGTTTCATGGCTCCGGTCACAGGTGACACCTGTTTTAGTATGTGTCAGTGAGATATCTAAACGTTTCATGGCTCCAGTCACACATGAAACCTGTTTTAGTATGTGTCGGAGATATGTAAACGTTTCATGGCACCAGTAACACGTGACACCTGTTTTAGTATGTGTCAGTGATATATCTAAACGTTTCACGGCTCCGGGCACACTTGACACCTGTTTTAGTATGTGTCAGTGAGATATCTAAACCTTTCATGGCTCCGGTAACACTTGACACCTGTTTTAGTATGTGTCAGTGATATATCTAAACCTTTCATGGCTCCAGTCACACATGACACCTGTTTTAGTATGTGTCGGAGATATGTAAACGTTTCATGCCTCCGATCACACGTGACGCCTGTTTTAGTATGTGTCAGTGATATATCTAAACGTTTCATGGCTCCAGTCACACATGACACCTGTTTTAGTATGTGTCGGAGATATGTAAACGTTTCATGGCTCCGGTCACACGTGACACCTGTTTTAGTATGTGTCCTTGAGATATCTAAACGTTTCACTGCTCCAGTCACACATGACATCTGTTTTAGTATGTGTCAGTGAGATCTAAACGTTTCACGGCTCCGGTCACACATGGTACCTGTTTTAGTATGTGTCAGTGAGATATCTAATTGTTTCACGGCTCCAGTCACATGTGACACCTGTTTTAGTATGTGTCAATGAGATATGTAAACGTTTCACGGCTCCGGTCACACATGACACCTGTTTTAGTATGTGTCGGTGAGATATCTAAGTGTTTCATGGCTCCAGTCACACGTCACACCTGTTTTAGTATGTGTCAGTGAGATATCTAATCTTTTCATGGCTCCGGTCACATGTGACACCTGTTTTAGTATGTGTCAGTGAGATATTTAAACGTTTCACGGCTCCGGTCACACATGACACCTGTTTTAGTATGTGTCAGTGAGATATCTAAATGTTTCACGGGCTCCAGTCACACGTCACACCTGTTTTAGTATGTGTCAGTGAGATATCTAAACTTTTCACGGCTCCTGTCACACGTGACACTTGTTTTAGTATGTGTCAGTGAGATATTTAAACGTTTCACGGCTACAGTCACACGTGAAACATGTTTTAGTATGTGTCAGTGAGATATCTAAACGTTTCATGGCTCCGGTAACACTTGACACCTGTTTTAGTATGTGTCAGTGATATATCTAAACGTTTCATGGCTCCAGTCACACATGACACCTGTTTTAGTATGTGTCGGAGATATGTAAACGTTTCATGGCTCCGGTCACACGTGACACCTGTTTTTGTATGTGTCAGTGATATATCTAAACGTTTCATGGCTCCAGTCACACATGACACCTGTTTTAGTATGTGTCGGAGATATGTAAACGTTTCATGGCACCAGTCACACGTGACACCTGTTTTAGTATGTGTCAGTGATATATCTAAACGTTTCACGGCTCCGGGCACACTTGACACCTGTTTTAGTATGTGTCAGTGAGATATCTAAACGTTTCATGGCTCCGGTAACACTTGACACCTGTTTTAGTATGTGTCAGTGATATATCTAAACGTTTCATGGCTCCAGTCACACATGACACCTGTTTTAGTATGTGTCGGAGATATGTAAACGTTTCATGACTCCGGTCACACGTGACACCTGTTTTAGTATGTGTCAGTGAGATATCTAAACGTTTCACGGCTCCGGTCACACATGACACCTGTTTTAGTATGTGTCTTTGAGATATCTAAACGTTTCACTGCTCCAGTCACACATGACATCTGTTTTAGTATGTGTCAGTGAGATCTAAACGTTTCACGGCTCCGGTCACACATGGTACCTGTTTTAGTATGTGTCAGTGAGATATCTAATTGTTTCACGGCTCCAGTCACATGTGACACCTGTTTTAGTATGTGTCAATGAGATATGTAAACGTTTCACGGCTCCGGTCACACATGACACCTGTTTTAGTCTGTGTCGGTGAGATATCTAAGTGTTTCATGGCTCCAGTCACACGTCACACCTGTTTTAGTATGTGTCAGTGAGATATCTAATCTTTTCATGGCTCCGGTCACACATGACACCTGTCTTAGTATGTGTCAGTGAGATATCTAAACGTTTCATGGCTCCGGTCACACATGACACCTGTTTTAGTATGTGTCAGTGAGATGTCTAAATGTTTCACGGGCTCCAGTCACACGTCACACCTGTTTTAGTATGCGTCAGTGAGATATCTAACCTTTTCACGGCTCCTGTCGCACGTGACACCTGTTTTAGTATTTGTCAGTGAGATATTTAAACGTTTCACGGCTACGGTCACACGTGACACCTGTTTTAGTATGTGTCAGTGAGATATCTAAACGTTTCATGGCTCTGGTCACACATGACACCGGTTTTAGTATGTCAGTGAGATATCTAAACGTTTCATGGCTGCAGTCACACTTGACACATGTTTTAGTATGTGTCAGTGAGATATCTAAACGTTTCATGGCTCCAGTCACACATGACACCTGTTTTAGTATGTGACAGTGAGATATCTAAACGTTTCACGGCTCCAGTCACACGTGACACCTGTTTTAGTATGTGTCAGTGAGATATGTAAATGTTTCACGGCTCCGGTCACACGTGACACCTGTTTTAGTATGTGTCTGAGATATCTAAACGTTTCATGGCTCCAGTCACACATGACATCTGTTTTAGTATGTGTCATTGAGATATCTAAGCGTTTCACGGCTCCAGTCACACATGACACCTGTTGTCACACGTGACACCTGTTTTAGTATGTGTCAGTGAGATATCTAAACATTTCACGGCTCCGGTCACATGTGACACCTGTTTTAGTATGTGTTAGTGAGATATCTAAATGTTTCACGGCTCCGGTCACACATGGCACCTCTTTCAGTATGTGTCAGTGAGATATCTAAACTTTTCACGGCTCCGGTCACACGTGACATCTGCTTTAGTATGTGTCAGTGAGATATCTAAACATTTCACGGCTCCGGTCACACGTGACACCTGTTTTAGTATGTGACAGTGAGATATGTAAACGTTTCACGGCTCCAGTCACACGTGACACCTGTTTTAGTATGTGTCAGTGAGATGTCTAAACGTTTCACGGCTCCGGTCACACGTGACACCTGTTTTAGTATGTGTCAGTGAGATATGCAAACGTTTCACGGCTCCAGTCACATGCGATATTTGTTTTATGATGTGTCAGTGTCACACATGACCAAGGATATGTTTCGTTTGTCGTTATAATAATCCGGTTATTTCATCATTTCGCCATTTAGTTGATATCCTTTTTAATTAATATTTTTAGTTAATATAATTTTTCTTTCCTCCATCACTGCCAAGACATTTACGGACTGGAATGTACATATGAGTAACACGGCGGATGTCTTATCAGAAGCAGGACCTCCTTACCCTTTGCGAGCACCCGGGTTCGCCTCCCTTACCCCCTCATCCTCCCTCCCCGTTTTTGTAGTTTTCTGTGTTGTATTATTTGTTGTGTTTGTCTTCGTCCTGTGTCGTGTGCACACAATGGTGCCAGTGTGTCTGGAATGTCCATTCTTAATTGTCACCTTCTGTGTATCCAATGGTGCGATGTGTTTTTTGATTGTCCATTCTTAATTGTCATCTTTGGTTTTCTCTAACGTTTATTTATCTATTATATAATTTAACGCAGACCACGTCTAATGTTTACTGATTGGTCCCTCTTAGAATCGTACTTGTTAACACTCTTGTTGAAACAATTATAATTTTAGGACCCAGTAACAAATTGCTCAAACGGGTAAGCAGTAATAAACTCAACAAAGAAGACGTTCAGGAAACAGCCAAAGTGGTGAACGAATTAATGGAGGATTTCATGAAGAAACTGAAAGAAATATCACCAAACTTCGGTTGGAGCCACTTTAATTCCGGATCATATTATGATAAAACAAAGGTAACTAGTTTTCATAAAATGCAGTGGGTAGGGGGGGGGGGATCAAAAATTATATATATATTTTCGTACAAAATGTTTGAAGATAATAAAGATGTAATCAGAAACCGTAAATCGACAAACAGGACAGGAGTTTTAATGGACAATTAAAGCGGACAAAAATGGACAAACAACTCTTTATCTAGTCGAGTATAGAGTTGCTAAGTTACGCTTTCCACATATTGTGTGATTAACCATGTCACAAATTGGCAAGGAAAGATTATAAAAAAACACATTTTGATTATTTAGAGTAGTATTAGACATGTAACATATTCAGTCAAACTGAGTTAATGGCGATTTACAGTTATTGCCTGTAAAATGAAAAAAAAAACACTAAAATAGTCAACTTCGGATATACGAGAGTTCAATACGTAACAGATGTGGTCATTCTATTGACATTTTCGAAATTGGAAACACTGAAGAGTTATATGAAACAGTTCAGTACTTACACAGCAATTACAATGTGTAGGAAAGGACATGAACTGGCCAATGAGCAATGCTTGCTTGCATCTTTGATTGCTAACTGAAACCAAATAAAAATACTCAAACTTGGTCCAGATTAATGATTTTGAAGTTTCAAAATGCCACCATATTTAAAAGATTAGTATGTTTGACAGCTATACACTGTCACTTTTGCATTTCGATAGTTGAAATCCTAGGCATGATTTAAGAACAAAAACTGTGTTTATTTTGATTGGACAGCCCAGTAGTTTCTTCAGGCAGTTGAAGAGCGCTTGATTAAAATACGATGGATGAAGATCATAACTCGTAACGGAGACGTATAAACCGTAGAAACCAGATTTTCAATTTAGTTTATTCGTAAATAATTGTTATAGACAATTCTACCTTTAGACTGTAAATGGCATCTATATTTAAATTAATCCTATTTGTGGGATTTAGCCAATTTGTCAATCACAAAGTAAGGCATACTGTGTTAAAAGTGTAACAAAATGTCTACCAGTCGATCACAATGCAAGTGGTCTATGGTGTTTAACGCCACTTTAACAATATCTTAGCCATATCGTGGCGGTCAGTTGTTTGGATAGAGGAAATCACCACATAGGATTGATTTTAATAGTGATGCCATTTACTGTCTAAGCTGGAATTGTCTATAAAAATTATTTACAGATGGACACCTGGAGAAATCCACCAACCTTATAGGGCCGGCATTAAGTAAATTTCTCCCAATTGGGTCCCACAAGTGACACCACGCTGGAGTTATCTACTCTCGGCTGTTCAATACACAGCGACACTCGGCATGTTTAACAAAGAACAACCACAGAAGTCGGAAGTTCTATCAATAATAAGGTATAGGGGCACCTCGAAGATCGCTGGGCAACTATGTGAGTCAGAAGTTCTGTCAATAATAAGGTATAGGGGCACCTCGAAGATCGCTGGGCAACTATGTGAGTCAGAAGTTCTATCAATAATAAGGTATAGGGGCACCTCGAAGATCGCTGGGCAACTATGTGAGTCAGAAGTTCTGTCAATAATAAGGTATAGGGGCACCTCGAAGATCGCTGGGCAACTATGTGAGTCGGAAGTTCTATCAATAATAGGGTATAGGGGCACCTCGAAGATCGCTGGGCAACTATAAAAAAGTGTTGGTGTTTTTTCATAGTTGCCCAGCGATCTTCGAGGTGCCCCTATACCTTATTATTGATAGAACTTCCGACTCCTGTAGAACAACATTAGCCCCATACCTTAGGACCTCCTAAGGACGTCCCTGAATACGTATACCTTGACTATTCACATAAGCTGATAGATTAATCAATAAATAATCACAATCTGGCTTCAAAGAAAAAAGAGTGTTAAACCATAATAATTCTTCAAATAATGTTGCCACGTGGGATTTTTGACAATAGTTTTTTAAACTTAATTTTAAACTTGATATGATAAAGTTTTAAATATTTATTCTAAAGAACAGTCTTCCAGACGAATTCGACATCATGATTTACCCAAGAAATCTACAAGTACAGGTTGACTTTGAAAGTAACATACAAGTACCTGGATTTTACAAGGTTAAATTGGTATCACCGAGATATGACGAAATAAATTCTATGGTTGATAACGATGGTTACATAATGCCTGCTGGATTCAAACATTATGTATTTGGACTGTTTGATGAAGTACGCAGCGAAATTCGACAGGGAAGAAGAATGATAAGTAAGTAAACTGATGCTAAAACTTCTGTTATACAGCTTAAAGATATAATTCTAACGATGTTAGTTTTCTATTTTCTGACATATGTCAACACTCGCATAACATTGAGTGATCGGCATTGATGTAAGGAACGCTCCAATTTATATGAGTGTTGACATGTCGTATATGGAAAACACTTGCATAACCGCACAATTTGACTAAAAGGGGATATTTCGACCCATGAAACTAGCTTAGTGCCGCCACTTTCTATTGAAAAACCTGTACCAAACTCAGAAGAATTTGCGGTCATATATTTGTGTGTCAGGTAGTTTTTCATTTAAATGTTTTTTTCTTTCAAATTATCAGAAAATCAAAGAACTAACTAGAGAGGCCGATGCAAATTAAACAAAAACGCTGATTAAACATATCTTAAATATTTCACCAAAATTATAACCATCATCATAGATATAGTTTTCATTCAAATCGATTGGAAATTTATATTTAAACAAAGGTTGCTCGAAAGACATACTATTTATACTATTGACAATACTTTAGATATCCGAAGTATATAACAGCAGAGGTCTTAGTGGTATCAGTGTGGTTTTTTTCTACGGTTACAATTACAGCACCAGGGAATATTGAAGCGTGGGCAACTGTTGTGGATCCGTGAGGCGTGTGTCGTCCACGCGTGTCTTGCTACCTGTGTGCCTGTTGTGAGTCGTGTGTCATCCACGCGTGTCTTGTTACCTGTGTGCCTGTTGTGGCTCCGTGAGTCGTGTGTCGTCCACGCGTGTCTTGTTATCTGTGTGCCTGTTGTGGCTCCGTGAGTCGTGTGTCGTCCACGCGTGTCTTGTTACCTGTGTGTCTGTTGTATTGTTATAATGTTTTTATGTATACGGATTGTTCCTTACTCATGCTACTCGGAAATATCTCTGGTGTTTTGTTGTTCAATTTCATTTGTAATAGTGTACATGTATTGTATTTTACAGAAAAAGTGATGTCCAATGATGATAGTCCAGCATACACATTTGATTACAAAGCTATTCCCTCTAGGAGAATTGACGTTGACCTTGTACCATCTTTTAAAATATCTGGTTGGCCACCCATAGCAAAGTCTATTGATCCAAAATGGTTGTCACGAAATAAAAATAAAGATGTGAACGACGCAGTAAAATATTATGACATTGTCTGTAAAACATTTCCAGAAGGTAATACAAATTTATGTATCTAATGTCAATTAAAACATAGATATCTAATTTAGTGCGCACGACACGCTTTTGGAATATATAACAGTCATGAGATACGCTCATAATCAAAAGATTGGAAAGCCAGCCAGCCAAGTAATTTAAAAGTCTTTTGTAGCTAGTAGACCAAAGGACCTAACCAGGATATCCAAAATCGGCTGACGTCACATATGTCTGAGGGAGGGTAACATTAACAGGTTATGATAATGTTGCTGCTGCCTATTGCATATTTTGTAATAATTTGTTATAAAGGTCAAAGTTAAAAATATAATAATGTTTCTAGATGACTTTTCTCACTGTCGAGTTAAAGGGAAGATTTTTTTTATCAAAACGACTAATTCCATCATTTAGTACATAGCATACGAAAATGCTGTAGTTTGATTGGATAATCAATATGTACTATATTTGAACAGTACATTTGACAACAGGTGACTATACCTAGCGACGGGAAATATACTAGTTTCAAACGATTTCCCGCCGGCACAAACTGAAAACATACCTAAAACTCTCTCTGTTACCCAGCATTTATCTTCAGTAACTGCAATGTTGCCATTATATAATTATCAACAGTAATTGATTCATACCGAAATGTTCTATTTCAACATATTAAACAAAAACTTGTTACATGTACTTTTCTTCTCAAAAAAATTACCAAAACAGTTGTGATTTGTTGACTTTCAGTTTTTTTATAAACGTTATTTTGATAATGTTGCATTGTACATTTTGCTATTATTATTATAAAGTTGAATTTGAGTGTTTTTTTCATTTATTTTGAGAATGGGATGTTGTGTACTAAACATATTATTGTCTTCTCCCTCGAGAACAGGTTTCCTATAGTGTTGTCTGGTGATGTATAGTGCCCGAGCCAATAACGAGGGCACTATATACCACATCAGACACCACTATAGGAGAACTGTTCCCTCAGGAGCAGACAATGATAGAATAATAGTGCATTGTTAATTGCATAGTGACTTCTATTTAATACAATGAAAAACAAATAATACCACACTGTCTGAACATTTCTAAGGCACTTCAATAAAAAGTTGTGCTGTTAAACTACTCTTATGGACCTAATTGTGTGTGTATGAATTATGTTTTGTTATACCATAGCCAGGTGACTTCAGACTACTTCCGATAGTTTCGAATTTTTGTCAGTGGTCTACACACCCTACTATTCCTCCACAATGATTGCTTTGTCTGCAAAAATATAGAATTTACTGCTCGACATCTGATCATATTCTGTTGGAAAAGGTTTTTTTTCAACAGTGGTGATATTTTACATATGTCTAAATTCCCACATCTTTTATAGTCCAACTGTAGTTTAGATACTCCCTTTATTTTGTTTTAACGGAAAGTGAAGGTACAAGTCAATTGTTAGTAAGAGTTGGACCATATCTAACCATTTCCTTCAACTTAACCAGTTAATATATGACATCATTTGTTTATTTGACTAGAGAGTGTTATTTTGTAGTATCTTTTTGATGTGTAATATTGATCAGAATGTGGCTGGGTTATAATAGGATGATGTGGTTTTAAGCTACTTTTGACAATATTTCAGTCATATCGTGGCGGACAGTTTTATTGGTGGAGGAAAATGGAGTATCCGGATGAAAACACCAAACTGTCGCAAATCAATGACATATTTTATCATATAATGTTCTGTAGAGTATACTTTGTCTGAGCAGGGTTCAAACTCACAACGTTAGTAGTGATATGTACTAATTGCATAGGTAGTTAGAAATCCAAATACCATACGTCACAACCCCTTCAGAATAGAGATTCTTAAATCTTTCTGCAAAAAGGTGTTCAATTTTTCTTCCATACTACCATACTTTTATGAATATAATTTTTTTTTATAAATATTTTATATTTAACAATGTTAAAATTTAAGTTATACGATTTGAATGGTCATTTCCTGTAGCAAAAGAAAGATTCATTTACGATTATTTTTTCAGATGTAAGAGACAAGGATTATCTCTGGCGTCTGTCATTTTCCACTGCAGAAAAGAAACTCATAACTTGTGCTAATGACGGGAACAGACACAGCAACAAGAAAAAGGCTTTTAAAATGATCAAAAGTTATATAACGGAAATAAAGATGAACCATCCAGATAAAGTCAAGAAGTTTTGTTCTTACCATATTAAACATTTTATGTTACAACAATTTGATACCTGGCAGGAAGGTGAAATTAATAGTATACTTAGACGTCTTGTAAGCGTACTGATTGACAATCTTAGTAGTTCTCCACCACATATTTATAGCTATTTCATAGAAAATGATAACGTGATACGCTTTGTACCAGACAGTGAAATACAACTTATAGTTCAAGGTTTACGTGAGGTAATCCATGCTTTGAAACGATAACAGCAAATCATTTACCGGTATTGCCAATTAGGGCCAACCAATCAAAATTAGAATTAATAACATATATTAAATACAAGGGATTACATATAATTCTATGTTTCTATGTTATATGAAACAATTATCATCAATGTATTAACCATTCACAATGTTGTTTTTAAAAGGAATTTCTTGAGGATGACATGAACAGGTCGCAATTACTCATGGGTTATCGACAATGAATCACAGTTACTCATTGGTATCGACAATGAATCACAGTTACTCATTGGTATCGATAACGAGTCGTAGTTATTCACGGGTTATCGACAATGAGTCGCAATTACTCATGGGTTATCGACAATGAATCACAGTTACTCATTGGTATCGACAATGAATCACAGTTACTCATTGGTATCGATAACGAGTCGTAGTTATTCACGGGTTATCGACAATGAGTCGCAATTACTCATGGGTTATCGACAATGAATCACAGTTACTCATTGGTATCGACAATGAGTCGCAATTACTCATGGGTTATCGATAACGAGTGGTAGTTATTCACGGGTTATCGAAAATGAGTCGCATTTACTCATGGGTTATCGACGATAAATATTTCATCAATTAGTGAGATCGTATATTTCATAATATGTTCAATCCCTTTAGTAGGAAAATATAAGTTATATTATTATGGAAAGGGAAACTACTAAGCACATATCAGTTGCGGAACAATCTCGAAACGGCGATTTTCATATTAATTGACCAACGGACGGTGAGTGGAAGATGCACATTGACAGGTTATTACAAGCGTATGCATATTCTGTTCAATAATTGAAAAACTGTTTTATCATAGAAACATCTATTTTATCTGTATGAAGAATTATATATGTATTATTCTATGTGTTATTCTTTTTAATTTGTGTATGTATCATATTTTAATTTGTGTATGTATCATATTTTAATTTGTGTATGTATCATATTTTTAAACACTTGTGGGAGAAATAAAGCATGCATTGTCTCTTAATACCAGTACACGACAATAATAATTGATTAGTACATGTACGACGATTGTTTCACTATTACATGTATGTACATGGCAATAATAATTGACTAGTACATGTATGACAACTATTTCACTATTATGTACATGACCAGGGGTGGATCCAGGGGGGGGGGGGGGGCGCACCCGACACGCACCCCCCCCCCCCTACAATTTTAAAAAATATGATTTTTTTGGCGTGAAATCGTGATTTTTTCACACAAAATACCCCAAATATTTGTTTTAAATATTACTCATTCATGACTTATCACCTGGGTTTGTAACTCAATTAACACGACGGGTGACACTAGTGGAGCAGGAACTGCTTCCCTTTCCAGAGCACCTGAGCCCACCCCCATTTTAAGTGGGTTCGTGTTACTCTATCTTTAGTTTTATGTGTATATTTTGTAGATCGTTGTTTGTTCTTTTGGCATTTTTCTTTTAGCAATGTCTTTCCTCTATTTACGGATTTTTATTACCCCTTTGATATCTTTTAACTCTTCTTCCCTATGACATTGGTTACACACAGCAATAATATGAAATGACAATGACTGTTAGTTCTCCATTCTCAGCTAACCAAATATTAAACAGTTTTTATGGACATTGAACCTTAATCCCCTCGAAATCAATAGAAGCACACTTCAGTTATAAAAAAAGTAGGTTTAAACAGTGATAGATGTAGTGGCCTTAATGCCGATTTATATAGAGTAAATTTGAAGAATGATCCACGTTGTGTATGTGGTCATTTATTTGAGGATGCTATTCATTTTTTTCTTAAATCTCCACTTTATCAACACGATATAATTTCTCTGTTTAACTATTTTAATAACATTGTTCCCATCTCTATAGAATATATACTCTTTGGATATAACAAAATTTGTGAAGAATTGAATACTATATTATTCAAATCAGTGCAAAAATTTATTCGACAAACTTGTAGATTTAATAATTAATTATCCCCAACGTGATATTATCTCAACACAATTTATTAGTCCCCCCCCTCCTTTTTTTCTGTTAAATATTAAAACAATATATAATATGTATGCTTAATTTGGCATGATGATGATTTTGCTTAATAATACCCCCGGCAAACAAAGTTGGGGGGTGCATAGGAATCACCCTGTCCGTCCGTCCGTCCATGTACTTTGTAAGCGCAACTCCTCCTAAACCGCTTATTGGATTTTTGTGAAACTTTACACATTTGTAGTACACTACCTGCAGATGTGCATGAATGAATATGGTTGCTGTCCAAAGTTTAAAAGGAAAGATAATTCAACTTATACTTTCACGAAAAGGGGGGTCATGTACCTTGTAAGTGCAACTCCTCCTAAACCGCTTATTGGATTTTTATGAAACTTTACACATTTGTAGTACACTATCTGCAGATGTGCATGAAGGAATATGGTTACTGTCCAAAATTTAAAAGAGAGATAATTCAACTTATGCTTTCACGAAAAGGGGGGGGGAGCATGTACCTTGTAAGCGCAACTCCTACTAAACTGCTTATTGAATTTTTATGAAACACAACTTGCAGATGTGCATGAAGGAATACCGTTGCTGTCTAAAATTTAGAAGGGGAGATAATTCAACTTATGCTTTCACGAAACCAAAACATTTGGAATCATTGATGTCACCAGAAATATATTAAAAACCGTATATATATAATTTAGTTCACAATAAAAATATTTAGGAACTGTACATTTCAGCCAACTTTGAATCAAGTTCAATCAAACTTATTCTACTTTTAAGTATGAAAACACTGTTGAGATATTTATTGAGTATCTGTGTCATCCAACTCTGAATAAACATAACAGAAAACTGAAGAGGCAATCGAGGCAATCAATGCTATCAAGAGTGGACAATCTAAGCAACATTGGGCCTAAAACGTAGTACAAAGCAAACAAAACAAAACGGACACAGAAAACTGAAAAGATGAGCAACACGGATCCCACCAAAAATCGGGATGAACCCTGACCCTCACAAAGGGATAGTAGTTCTTTGTTCTAATAAGACGCCCACTGTGTTACTCTGGAAAAAAAATTCCCAATCCTTCTGTCTATTTATGGCCTTCAGATAAAAACATATGAGGAACAATATATTTAATTTCATATTTAATTAATTACAAATTACGTACTAAGGGGCCGTCTTCACCGTGATCGTATGGTAGCTGGATTTACAACTACCTATGCAAAAAGTGCCTATCGCCACTGATGTTTTGAGTTTGAATCTCGATCGGGCTAGGTGTATAACATTATGTGATAAAATTGGTTAGTGACTTGCGACAGGTTTTCTCCGGGTCGTCCGGTTTCCTCCACCAATAAAACTGACTGCCACAATATAACTGAAATATTGTTGAAAGTGGCGTTAAGCACCATAAACCAATCCGTACTATAATTAAGTAATAGTAATCGTATAATTGATCCGACGGATATCTACAATGATCAATTTTAAACTTCTAGTTTAAAGGGTGACACACTCTACAGTGAATTGTATTACCCGTACTCTCCGATTTCCATCAATAATAATATATACCACGAACATACACGGCTCTAACCACACCTTGCTGCCAATGGCATTGAGTCGTTTTATAATACAGCACAACAACTTGATTTTTTATAATATCTTGTTGCTGGTAACAGATTATAATTAGCTGCAGACATTGATTCTGATGAACGTCGGCTTGCATTATTCTTAAGATTGTGTTTCCTTAAAATGATTTCCAGAAGTTCCTTAACATTTTCACCCGTCTTAGCACTAGTCTCCAGGTATTCCGCTTTAGACTCTGCAGAAAATTCCTGAAATATAATTCATTTATATAGCAGTAGAACATCGTTATTTTGACCTCAGACAAGTCGTTTGATCGGATAAGTCGACGTAAAATAACGGTCTTATTTCGAGGTGAGTTTGTTTGATCCCTTCAACTTGGCTATACCCTGGTTCAAATGTTTGTGAAATATCATTTTGAAAAAATAGAATATATACTCTTTGGATGTAACGAAATTAGTGAAGAAATGAATACTTTATTGTTCAAATCAGTGCAAAAGTTTATTCGGCAAACTTGTAGATTTAATAATTAATTATCTCCAACCGTGATGGTATACACAATTTATTAATTTTACCCCCCCCCCCCCCCCCATAAGACTTTGTGCATAGCACAATTAATTTGAATGGACAGCTCCCTTATTGTATGTTCACCATCTGGAAGTTACTGTAGACAGCTGGTGTGTGTGTGGTATCAGATATAGCCTCTTTCTACTTTTATGCGATTGGATTTGGAATTTTTCAGACTATTTGGCATTACAGTGTATTTATAGACAACATGGATAAGCACAGTATAGAAGGTATATATAATAGTAAGATACCTGAGCATCAATTTGAGAGATTTGTCGGTCTCCATCCATCTTGTTGCCAATAAGGAAAAGGAGTGGTTTTATACGACATCTGTTATTTAGCATTGTCAATCCAATGTGTTTCATTGTGTCGTGGGTTAAAGGTAGAGAATACTGTAAATATAAGATATATATGTCACAACACGGTTGCAATAATGTCGTTTTGCTTGTTATCAGATATTTCGAAAAGAGTCTTGTTGTGCAATTCGCATGACCAATCAATACCTTATAAACAATTTCAGACTTGTTTCTAGTTTACGATGGAAAATCTTTCTTTACTTCATTTCCTTTTTAAATTAAAACTTTACTACTTCAAATAATGTGTCAAGAAAATTGAAATTACCAAAGTGGTAATCAGAAGAGGTAACTCGAAGGACAGAGCTGAAGTGTAAGCAGTAACACCAGTTTACCTAATGTTGCAAGCTGAAGCATTTAATATTGGCAATTCCATCGTGGTTCAATGTTGACTTGTTTCACTATTATGTCATTTGATGGACTTGTGTACTATCTAATATTTATATAATGATAGATGTCATCGGTTTTCCTTAATAGAACTAATAGTATACATATGACAACTTATGCGTCTCGAAGATTAAATGTATTGTACAAGTGTTCAATATAATGGCGTTCTCTAGTGGCACTGATCTCCCGGGTGTGTGTGACTTGTTACTTCATAAACCACGATGTAGACGTCTTTGTCGTCATAGAAGAAAAATAAATTGTATATGTTACCTGACTTGTAACACCATAAACCACAAAATAGGCGTCTTGGTCATTATAGTAATGAAGATCAAATAAGGTATATACGTTACCTGATTTGTGACACCATAAACCACAAAATAGGCGTCTTGGTCATTATAGTAATGAAGATAAAATAAGGTATATACGTTACCTGATTTGTAACACCATAAACCACAAAATAGGCGTCTTGGTCATTATAGTAATGAAGATAAAATAAGGTATATACGTTACCTGATTTGTGACATCATATACCACGATGTAGACGTTATGGTCGTTATAGTAACGAAGATAAAATAAGTATATATACGTTACCTGATTTGTAACATCATAAACCACAATGTAGACGTTATGGTCGTTATAGTAACGAAGATAAAATAAGGTATATACGTTACCTGATTTGTAACATCATAAACCACAATGTAGACGTCTTGGTCGTTATAGTAACTCGTTGAATCAAGTTCCTTATATTTTTCTCCATTCGTATCCCACTGTAATATAAATTGACAACTACTAGTCTATGCTAGCCTCAATTTAGATAGGAGAGTAAGAGTTTAACGTCTTTAGTAAAATAATTCAACGTCTTTTTCTAGTCATATACTATTAGTTGTTTCCTTCTACTCTCATCCACGTTGTTCACCATGTTATATGTGAGGGTTGACATTTTACTCTCTTCCACGTTGTTCACCATGTTATATGTGAGGGTTGACATTTTACTCTCTTCCACGTTGTTCACCATGTTATATGTGAGGGTTGACATGTTACTCTCATCCACGTTGTTCACCACGTTATATGTGAGGGTTGACATGTTACTCTCATCCACGTTGTTCACCATGTTATATGTGAGGGTTGACATTTTACTCTCTTCCACGTTGTTCACCATGTTATATGTGAGGGTTGACATGTTACTCTCATCCACGTTGTTCACCATGTTATATGTGAGGGTTGACATTTTACTCTCTTCCACGTTGTTCACCACGTTATATGTGAGGGTTAACATTTTACTCTCATCCACGTTGTTCACCATGTTATATGTGATGGTTTACATTTTACTCTCTTCCACGTTGTTCACCATGTTATATGTGAGGGTTGACATTTTACTCTCTTCCACGTTGTTCACCATGTTATATGTGAGGGTTGACATTTTACTCTCTTCCACGTTGTTCACCATGTTATATGTGAGGGTTGACATTTTACTCTCTTCCACGTTGTTCACCATGTTATATGTGAGGGTTGGTATTTTACTCTCTTCCACGTTGTTCACCATGTTATATGTGAGGGTTGACATTTTACTCTCGTCCACATTGTTCACCACGTTATATGTGAGTGTTGACATTTTACTCTCTTCCACGTTGTTCATCATGTTATATGTGAGGGTTGACATTTTACTCTCTTCCACGTTGTTCACCATGTTATATGTGAGGGTTGACATTTTACTCTCTTCCACGTTGTTCACCATGTTATATGTGAGGGTTGACATTTTACTCTCGTCCACGTTGTTCAACAGGTTATATGTGAGGGTTAACATTTTACTCTCATCCACGTTGTTCACCACGTTATATGTGAGGGTTGACATTTTACTCTCTTCCACGTTGTTCACCATGTTATATGTGAGGGTTGACATTTTACTCTCTTCCACGTTGTTCATCATGTTATATGTGAGGGTTGACATGTTACTCTCATCCACGTTGTTCACCATGTTATATGTGAGGGTTGACATTTTACTCTCTTCCACGTTGTTCACCACGTTATATGTGAGGGTTAACATTTTACTCTCATCCACGTTGTTCACCATGTTATATGTGAGGGTTTACATTTTACTCTCTTCCACGTTGTTCACCATGTTATATGTGAGGGTTGACATTTTACTCTCTTCCACGTTGTTCACCATGTTATATGTGAGGGTTGACATTTTACTCTCTTCCACATTGTTCACCATGTTATATGTGAGGGTTGACATTTTACTCTCTTCCACGTTGTTCACCATGTTATATGTGAGGGTTGGTATTTTACTCTCTTCCACGTTGTTCACCATGTTATATGTGAGGGTTGACATTTTACTCTCGTCCACATTGTTCACCACGTTATATGTGAGGGTTGACATTTTACTCTCTTCCACGTTGTTCATCATGTTATATGTGAGGGTTGACATTTTACTCTCTTCCACGTTGTTCACCATGTTATATGTGAGGGTTGACATTTTACTCTCTTCCACGTTGTTCACCATGTTATATGTGAGGGTTGACATTTTACTCTCGTCCACGTTGTTCAACAGGTTATATGTGAGGGTTAACATTTTACTCTCATCCACGTTGTTCACCACGTTATATGTGAGGGTTGACATTTTACTCTCTTCCACGTTGTTCACCATGTTATATGTGAGGGTTGGTATTTTACTCTCTTCCACGTTGTTCACCATGTTATATGTGAGGGTTGGTATTTTACTCTCTTCCACGTTGTTCACCATGTTATATGTGAGGGTTGACATTTTACTCTCTTCCACGTTGTTCACCATGTTATATGTGAGGGTTAACATTTTACTCTCTTTCACGTTGTTCACCATGTTATATGTGACCGTTGACATTTTACTCTCTTCCACGTTGTTCACCATGCTATATGTGAGGGTTGACATTTTACTCTCTTCCACTTTGTTCACCATGTTATATGTGAGGGTTAACATTTTACTCTCTTTCACGTTGTTCACCATGTTATATGTGAGGGTTGACATTTTACTCTCTTCCACGTTGTTCACCATGCTATATGTGAGGGTTGACATTTTACTCTCTTCCACGTTGTTCACCATGTTATATGTGAGGGTTGACATTTTACTCTCTTCCACGTTGTTCACCATGTTATATGTGAGGGTTGACATTTTACTCTCTTCCACGTTGTTCACCATGTTATATGTGAGGGTTGACATTTTACTCTCTTCCACGTTGTTCACCATGTTATATGTGAGGGTTGACATTTTACTCTCATCCACGTTGTTCACCAGGTTATATGTGAGGGTTGACATTTTACTCTCTTCCACGTTGTTCACCATGTTATATGTGAGGGTTGGTATTTTACTCTCTTCCACGTTGTTCACCATGTTATATGTGAGGGTTGACATTGTACTCTCTTCCACGTTGTTCACCAGGTTATATGTGAGGGTTGACATTTTACTCTCTTTCACGTTGTTCACCAGGTTATATATGAGGGTTGACATTTTACTCTCATCCACGTTGTTCACCACGTTATATGTGAGGGTTGACATGTTACTCTCATCCACGTTGTTCACCATGTTATATGTGAGGGTTGACATTTTACTCTCTTCCACGTTGTTCACCACGTTATATGTGAGGGTTAACATTTTACTCTCATCCACGTTGTTCACCATGTTATATGTGAGGGTTGACATTTTACTCTCTTCCACGTTGTTCACCATGTTATATGTGAGGGTTGACATTTTACTCTCTTCCACGTTGTTCACCATGTTATATGTGAGGGTTGGTATATTACTCTCTTCCACGTTGTTCACCATGTTATATGTGAGGGTTGGTATTTTACTCTCTTCCACGTTGTTCACCATGTTATATGTGAGGGTTGACATTTTACTCTCTTCCACGTTGTTCACCATGTTATATGTGAGGGTTGACATTTTACTCTCTTCCACGTTGTTCACCATGTTATATGTGAGGGTTGACATTTTACTCTCTTCCACGTTGTTCACCATGTTATATGTGAGGGTTGACATTTTACTCTCTTCCACGTTGTTCACCATGTTATATGTGAGGGTTGACATTTTACTCTCTTCCACGTTGTTCACCACGTTATATGTGAGGGTTGACATTGTACTCTCATCCACGTTGTTCACCATGTTATATGTGAGGGTTGACATTGTACTCTCTTCCACGATGTTCACCATGTTATATGTGAGGGTTGGTATTTTACTCTCTTCCACGTTGTTCACCATGTTATATGTGAGGGTTGACATTTTACTCTCGTCCACATTGTTCACCACGTTATATGTGAGGGTTGACATTTTACTCTCTTCCACGTTGTTCACCATGTTATATGTGAGGGTTGACATTTTACTCTCTTCCACGTTGTTCACCATGTTATATGTGAGGGTTGACATTTTACTCTCTTCCACGTTGTTCACCATGTTATATGTGAGGGTTGACATTTTACTCTCGTCCACGTTGTTCACCAGGTTATATGTGAGGGTTAACATTTTACTCTCATCCACGTTGTTCACCAGGTTATATGTGAGGGTTGACATTGTACTCTCTTCCACGTTGTTCACCATGTTATATGTGAGGGTTGACATTTTACTCTCTTCCACGTTGTTCACCATGTTATATGTGAGGGTTGACATTTTACTCTCATCCACGTTGTTCACCAGGTTATATGTGAGGGTTGACATTTTACTCTCTTCCACGTTGTTCACCATGTTATATGTGAGGGTTGGTATTTTACTCTCTTCCACGTTGTTCACCATGTTATATGTGAGGGTTGACATGTTACTCTCTTTCACGTTGTTCACCATGTTATATGTGAGGGTTGACATTTTACTCTCATCCACGTTGTTCACCAGGTTATATGTGAGGGTTGACATTTTACTCTCTTCCACGTTGTTCACCATGTTATATGTGAGGGTTGACATTTTACTCTCTTCCACGTTGTTCACCACGTTATATGTGAGGGTTAACATTTTACTCTCTTCCACGTTGTTCACCAGGTTATATGTGAGGGTTGACATTTTACTCTCTTCCACGTTGTTCACCACGTTATATGTGAGGGTTGACATTTTACTCTCTTCCACGTTGTTCACCATGTTATATGTGAGGGTTGACATTTTACTCTCTTTCACGTTGTTCACCATGTTATATGTGAGGGTTGACATTTTACTCTCATCCACGTTGTTCACCACGTTATATGTGAGGGTTGACATTTTACTCTCTTCCACGTTGTTCACCATGTTATATGTGAGGGTTGGTATTTTACTCTCTTCCACGTTGTTCACCAGGTTATATGTGAGGGTTAACATTTTACTCTCATCCACGTTGTTCACCATGTTATATGTGAGGGTTGACATTTTACTCTCTTCCACGTTGTTCACCATGTTATATGTGAGGGTTGACATTTTACTCTCATCCACGTTGTTCACCATGTTATATGTGAGGGTTGGTATTTTACTCTCTTCCACGTTGTTCACCACGTTATATGTGAGGGTTGACATTTTACTCTCTTCCACGTTGTTCACCATGTTATATGTGAGGGTTGGTATTTTACTCTCTTTCACGTTGTTCACAATGTTATATGTGAGGGTTGACATTTTACTCTCTTCCACGTTGTTCACCATGTTATATGTGAGGGTTGACATTTTACTCTCTTCCACGTTGTTCACCATGTTATATGTGAGGGTTGGTATTTTACTCTCTTCCACGTTGTTCACCATGTTATATGTGAGGGTTGACATTTTACTCTCGTCCACATTGTTCACCACGTTATATGTGAGGGTTGACATTTTACTCTCTTCCACGTTGTTCATCATGTTATATGTGAGGGTTGACATTTTACTCTCTTCCACGTTGTTCACCATGTTATATGTGAGGGTTGACATTTTACTCTCTTCCACGTTGTTCACCATGTTATATATGAGGGTTGACATTTTACTCTCGTCCACGTTGTTCAACAGGTTATATGTGAGGGTTAACATTTTACTCTCATCCACGTTGTTCACCACGTTATATGTGAGGGTTGACATTTTACTCTCTTCCACGTTGTTCACCATGTTATATGTGAGGGTTGGTATTTTACTCTCTTCCACGTTGTTCACCATGTTATATGTGAGGGTTGGTATTTTACTCTCTTCCACGTTGTTCACCATGTTATATGTGAGGGTTGACATTTTACTCTCTTCCACGTTGTTCACCATGTTATATGTGAGGGTTAACATTTTACTCTCTTTCACGTTGTTCACCATGTTATATGTGACCGTTGACATTTTACTCTCTTCCACGTTGTTCACCATGCTATATGTGAGGGTTGACATTTTACTCTCTTCCACTTTGTTCACCATGTTATATGTGAGGGTTAACATTTTACTCTCTTTCACGTTGTTCACCATGTTATATGTGAGGGTTGACATTTTACTCTCTTCCACGTTGTTCACCATGCTATATGTGAGGGTTGACATTTTACTCTCTTCCACGTTGTTCACCATGTTATATGTGAGGGTTGACATTTTACTCTCTTCCACGTTGTTCACCATGTTATATGTGAGGGTTGACATTTTACTCTCTTCCACGTTGTTCACCATGCTATATGTGAGGGTTGACATTTTACTCTCTTCCACGTTGTTCACCATGTTATATGTGAGGGTTGACATTTTACTCTCATCCACGTTGTTCACCATGTTATATGTGAGGGTTGACATTTTACTCTCTTCCACGTTGTTCACCATGTTATATGTGAGGGTTGGTATTTTACTCTCTTCCACGTTGTTCACCATGTTATATGTGAGGGTTGACATTGTACTCTCTTCCACGTTGTTCACCAGGTTATATGTGAGGGTTGACATTTTACTCTCTTTCACGTTGTTCACCAGGTTATATATGAGGGTTGACATTTTACTCTCATCCACGTTGTTCACCACGTTATATGTGAGGGTTGACATGTTACTCTCATCCACGTTGTTCACCATGTTATATGTGAGGGTTGACATTTTACTCTCTTCCACGTTGTTCACCACGTTATATGTGAGGGTTAACATTTAACTCTCATCCACGTTGTTCAACATGTTATATGTGAGGGTTGACATTTTACTCTCTTCCACGTTGTTCACCATGTTATATGTGAGGGTTGACATTTTACTCTCTTCCACGTTGTTCACCATGTTATATGTGAGGGTTGGTATATTACTCTCTTCCACGTTGTTCACCATGTTATATGTGAGGGTTGGTATTTTACTCTCTTCCACGTTGTTCACCATGTTATATGTGAGGGTTGACATTTTACTCTCTTCCACGTTGTTCACCATGTTATATGTGAGGGTTGACATTTTACTCTCTTCCACGTTGTTCACCATGTTATATGTGAGGGTTGACATTTTACTCTCTTCCACGTTGTTCACCATGTTATATGTGAGGGTTGACATTTTACTCTCTTCCACGTTGTTCACCATGTTATATGTGAGGGTTGACATTTTACTCTCTTCCACGTTGTTCACCACGTTATATGTGAGGGTTGACATTGTACTCTCATCCACGTTGTTCACCATGTTATATGTGAGGGTTGACATTGTACTCTCTTCCACGTTGTTCACCATGTTATATGTGAGGGTTGGTATTTTACTCTCTTCCACGTTGTTCACCATGTTATATGTGAGGGTTGACATTTTACTCTCGTCCACATTGTTCACCACGTTATATGTGAGGGTTGACATTTTACTCTCTTCCACGTTGTTCACCATGTTATATGTGAGGGTTGACATTTTACTCTCTTCCACGTTGTTCACCATGTTATATGTGAGGGTTGACATTTTACTCTCTTCCACGTTGTTCACCATGTTATATGTGAGGGTTGACATTTTACTCTCGTCCACGTTGTTCACCAGGTTATATGTGAGGGTTAACATTTTACTCTCATCCACGTTGTTCACCAGGTTATATGTGAGGGTTGACATTGTACTCTCTTCCACGTTGTTCACCATGTTATATGTGAGGGTTGACATTTTACTCTCTTCCACGTTGTTCACCATGTTATATGTGAGGGTTGACATTTTACTCTCATCCACGTTGTTCACCAGGTTATATGTGAGGGTTGACATTTTACTCTCTTCCACGTTGTTCACCATGTTATATGTGAGGGTTGGTATTTTACTCTCTTCCACGTTGTTCACCATGTTATATGTGAGGGTTGACATGTTACTCTCTTTCACGTTGTTCACCATGTTATATGTGAGGGTTGACATTTTACTCTCATCCACGTTGTTCACCAGGTTATATGTGAGGGTTGACATTTTACTCTCTTCCACGTTGTTCACCATGTTATATGTGAGGGTTGACATTTTACTCTCTTCCACGTTGTTCACCACGTTATATGTGAGGGTTAACATTTTACTCTCTTCCACGTTGTTCACCAGGTTATATGTGAGGGTTGACATTTTACTTTCTTCCACGTTGTTCACCACGTTATATGTGAGGGTTGACATTTTACTCTCTTCCACGTTGTTCACCATGTTATATGTGAGGGTTGACATTTTACTCTCTTTCACGTTGTTCACCATGTTATATGTGAGGGTTGACATTTTACTCTCATCCACGTTGTTCACCACGTTATATGTGAGGGTTGACATTTTACTCTCTTCCACGTTGTTCACCATGTTATATGTGAGGGTTGGTATTTTACTCTCTTCCACGTTGTTCACCAGGTTATATGTGAGGGTTAACATTTTACTCTCATCCACGTTGTTCACCATGTTATATGTGAGGGTTGACATTTTACTCTCTTCCACGTTGTTCACCATGTTATATGTGAGGGTTGACATTTTACTCTCTTTCACGTTGTTCACCATGTTATATGTGAGGGTTGACATTTTACTCTCATCCACGTTGTTCACCATGTTATATGTGAGGGTTGGTATTTTACTCTCTTTCACGTTGTTCACAATGTTATATGTGAGGGTTGACATTTTACTCTCATCCACGTTGTTCACCATGTTATATGTGAGGGTTGGTATTTTACTCTCTTCCACGTTGTTCACCATGTTATATGTGAGGGTTGACATTTTACTCTCTTCCACGTTGTTCACCATGTTATATGTGAGGGTTGACATTTTACTCTCATCCACGTTGTTCACCATGTTATATGTAAGGGTTGACATTTTACTCTCATCCACGTTGTTCACCAGGTTATATGTGAGCGTTGACATTTTACTCTCGTCCACGTTGTTCACCATGTTATATGTGAGGGTTGACATTGTACTCTCTTCCACGTTGTTCACCATGTTATATGTGAGGGTTGACATTGTACTCTCTTTCACGTTGTTCACCATGTTATATGTGAGGGTTGACATTTTACTCTCGTCCACGTTGTTCACCATGTTATATGTAAGGGTTGACATTGTACTCTCTTTCACGTTGTTCACCAGGTTATATGTGAGGGTTAACATTTTACTCTCTTCCACGTTGTTCACCATGTTATATGTGAGGGTTAACATTTTACTCTCTTCCACGTTGTTCACCACGTTATATGTGAGGGTTAACATTTTACTCTCTTTCACTTTGTTCACCATGTTATATGTGAGGGTTGACATTTTACTCTCTTTCACGTTGTTCACCATGTTATATGTGAGGGTTGGTATTTTACTCTCTTCCACGTTGTTCACCATGTTATATGTGAGGGTTGACATTGTACTCTCTTCCACGTTGTTCACCATGTTATATGTGAGGGTTGACATTGTACTCTCTTTCACGTTGTTCACCAGGTTATATGTGAGGGTTAACATTTTACTCTCTTCCACGTTGTTCACCATGTTATATGTGAGGGTTAACATTTTACTCTCTTCCACGTTGTTCACCACGTTATATGTGAGGGTTAACATTTTACTCTCTTTCACTTTGTTCACCATGTTATATGTGAGGGTTGACATTTTACTCTTTTTCACGTTGTTCACCATGCTATATGTGAGGGTTGGTATTTTACTCTCTTCCACGTTGTTCACCATGTTATATGTGAGGGTTGACATTGTACTCTCTTCCACGTTGTTCACCATGTTATATGTGAGGGTTGACATTGTACTCTCTTTCACGTTGTTCACCATGTTATATGTGAGGGTTGACATTTTACTCTCTTCCACGTTGTTCACCATGTTATATGTGAGGGTTGACATTTTACTCTCTTCCACGTTGTTCACCATGTTATATGTGAGGGTTGATATTTTACTCTCTTCCACGTTGTTCACCATGTTATATGTGAGGGTTGACATTTTACTCTCTTCCACGTTGTTCACCATGTTATATGTGAGGGTTGACATTTTACTCTCTTCCACGTTGTTCACCACGTTATATGTGAGGGTTGACATTGTACTCTCATCCACGTTGTTCACCATGTTATATGTGAGGGTTGACATTGTACTCTCTTCCACGTTGTTCACCATGTTATATGTGAGGGTTGGTATTTTACTCTCTTCCACGTTGTTCACCATGTTATATGTGAGGGTTGACATTTTACTCTCGTCCACATTGTTCACCACGTTATATGTGAGGGTTGACATTTTACTCTCTTCCACGTTGTTCACCATGTTATATGTGAGGGTTGACATTTTACTCTCTTCCACGTTGTTCACCATGTTATATGTGAGGGTTGACATTTTACTCTCTTCCACGTTGTTCACCATGTTATATGTGAGGGTTGACATTTTACTCTCGTCCACGTTGTTCACCAGGTTATATGTGAGGGTTAACATTTTACTCTCATCCACGTTGTTCACCAGGTTATATGTGAGGGTTGACATTGTACTCTCTTCCACGTTGTTCACCATGTTATATGTGAGGGTTGACATTTTACTCTCTTCCACGTTGTTCACCATGTTATATGTGAGGGTTGACATTTTACTCTCATCCACGTTGTTCACCAGGTTATATGTGAGGGTTGACATTTTACTCTCTTCCACGTTGTTCACCATGTTATATGTGAGGGTTGGTATTTTACTCTCTTCCACGTTGTTCACCATGTTATATGTGAGGGTTGACATGTTACTCTCTTTCACGTTGTTCACCATGTTATATGTGAGGGTTGACATTTTACTCTCATCCACGTTGTTCACCAGGTTATATGTGAGGGTTGACATTTTACTCTCTTCCACGTTGTTCACCATGTTATATGTGAGGGTTGACATTTTACTCTCTTCCACGTTGTTCACCACGTTATATGTGAGGGTTAACATTTTACTCTCTTCCACGTTGTTCACCAGGTTATATGTGAGGGTTGACATTTTACTCTCTTCCACGTTGTTCACCACGTTATATGTGAGGGTTGACATTTTACTCTCTTCCACGTTGTTCACCATGTTATATGTGAGGGTTGACATTTTACTCTCTTTCACGTTGTTCACCATGTTATATGTGAGGGTTGACATTTTACTCTCATCCACGTTGTTCACCACGTTATATGTGAGGGTTGACATTTTACTCTCTTCCACGTTGTTCACCATGTTATATGTGAGGGTTGGTATTTTACTCTCTTCCACGTTGTTCACCAGGTTATATGTGAGGGTTAACATTTTACTCTCATCCACGTTGTTCACCATGTTATATGTGAGGGTTGACATTTTACTCTCTTCCACGTTGTTCACCATGTTATATGTGAGGGTTGACATTTTACTCTCTTTCACGTTGTTCACCATGTTATATGTGAGGGTTGACATTTTACTCTCTTCCACGTTGTTCACCATGTTATATGTGAGGGTTGACATTTTACTCTCATCCACGTTGTTCACCATGTTATATGTGAGGGTTGGTATTTTACTCTCTTCCACGTTGTTCACCACGTTATATGTGAGGGTTGACATTTTACTCTCTTCCACGTTGTTCACCAGGTTATATGTGAGGGTTGACATTTTACTCTCATCCACGTTGTTCACCATGTTATATGTGAGGGTTGACATTTTACTCTCATCCACGTTGTTCACCATGTTATATGTGAGGGTTGGTATTTTACTCTCTTCCACGTTGTTCACCACGTTATATGTGAGGGTTGACATTTTACTCTCTTCCACGTTGTTCACCATGTTATATGTGAGGGTTGACATTTTACTCTCATCCACGTTGTTCACCATGTTATATGTGAGGGTTGACATTTTACTCTCATCCACGTTGTTCACCAGGTTATATGAGAGCGTTGACATTTTACTCTCGTCCACGTTGTTCACCATGTTATATGTGAGGGTTGACATTGTACTCTCTTCCACGTTGTTCACCATGTTATATGTGAGGGTTGACATTGTACTCTCTTTCACGTTGTTCACCATGTTATATGTGAGGGTTGACATTTTACTCTCGTCCACGTTGTTCACCATGTTATATGTAAGGGTTGACATTGTACTCTCTTTCACGTTGTTCACCAGGTTATATGTGAGGGTTAACATTTTACTCTCTTCCACGTTGTTCACCATGTTATATGTGAGGGTTAACATTTTACTCTCTTCCACGTTGTTCACCATGTTATATGTGAGGGTTAACATTTTACTCTCTTTCACTTTGTTCACCATGTTATATGTGAGGGTTGACATTTTACTCTCTTTCACGTTGTTCACCATGTTATATGTGAGGGTTGGTATTTTACTCTCTTCCACGTTGTTCACCATGTTATATGTGAGGGTTGACATTGTACTCTCTTCCACGTTGTTCACCATGTTATATGTGAGGGTTGACATTGTACTCTCTTTCACGTTGTTCACCAGGTTATATGTGAGGGTTAACATTTTACTCTCTTCCACGTTGTTCACCATGTTATATGTGAGGGTTAACATTTTACTCTCTTTCACTTTGTTCACCATGTTATATGTGAGGGTTGACATTTTACTCTCTTTCACGTTGTTCACCATGTTATATGTGAGGGTTGGTATTTTACTCTCTTCCACGTTGTTCACCATGTTATATGTGAGGGTTAACATTTTACTCTCTTTCACGTTGTTCACCATGTTATATGTGAGGGTTGACATTTTACTCTCTTCCACGTTGTTCACCATGTTATATGTGAGGGTTGACATTTTACTCTCTTCCACGTTGTTCACCACGTTATATGTGAGGGTTGACATTGTACTCTCATCCACGTTGTTCACCACGTTATATGTGAGGGTTAACATTTTACTCTCTTTCACGTTGTTCACCACGTTATATGTGAGGGTTGACATTTTACTCTCTTCCACGTTGTTCACCATGTTATATGTGAGGGTTGACATTTTACTCTCTTCCACGTTGTTCACCATGTTATATGTGAGGGTTGACATTGTACTCTCTTTCACGTTGTTCACCACGTTATATGTGAGGGTTGACATTTTACTCTCATCCACGTTGTTCACCACGTTATATGTGAGGGTTAACATTTTACTCTCTTTCACGTTGTTCACCATGTTATATGTGAGGGTTGACATTTTACTCTCTTCCACGTTGTTCACCATGTTATATGTGAGGGTTGAAATTTTACTCTCTTCCACGTTGTTCACCATGTTATATGTAAGGGTTGACATTGTACTCTCTTTCACGTTGTTCACCATGTTATATGTGAGGGTTGACATTTTACTCTCTTCCACGTTGTTCACAATGTTATATGTGAGGGTTGACATTGTACTCTCTTCCACGTTGTTCACCATGTTATATGTGAGGGTTGACATTGTACTCTCTTTCACGTTGTTCACCATGTTATATGTGAGGGTTGACATTTTACTCTCATCCACGTTGTTCACCATGTTATATGTGAGGGTTGGTATTTTACTCTCTTTCACGTTGTTCACCATGTTATATGTGAGGGTTGACATTTTACTCTCATCCACGTTGTTCACCATGTTATATGTGAGGGTTGGTATTTTACTCTCTTCCACGTTGTTCACCACGTTATATGTGAGGGTTGACATTTTACTCTCTTCCACGTTGTTCACCATGTTATATGTGAGGGTTGACATTTTACTCTCATCCACGTTGTTCACCATGTTATATGTGAGGGTTGACATTTTACTCTCATCCACGTTGTTCACCAGGTTATATGTGAGCGTTGACATTTTACTCTCGTCCACGTTGTTCACCATGTTATATGTGAGGGTTGACATTGTACTCTCTTCCACGTTGTTCACCATGTTATATGTGAGGGTTGACATTGTACTCTCTTTCACGTTGTTCACCATGTTATATGTGAGGGTTGACATTTTACTCTCGTCCACGTTGTTCACCATGTTATATGTAAGGGTTGACATTGTACTCTCTTTCACGTTGTTCACCAGGTTATATGTGAGGGTTAACATTTTACTCTCTTCCACGTTGTTCACCATGTTATATGTGAGGGTTAACATTTTACTCTCTTCCACGTTGTTCACCACGTTATATGTGAGGGTTAACATTTTACTCTCTTTCACTTTGTTCACCATGTTATATGTGAGGGTTGACATTTTACTCTCTTTCACCTTGTTCACCATGTTATATGTGAGGGTTGGTATTTTACTCTCTTCCACGTTGTTCACCATGTTATATGTGAGGGTTGACATTGTACTCTCTTCCACGTTGTTCACCATGTTATATGTGAGTGTTGACATTGTACTCTCTTTCACGTTGTTCACCAGGTTATATGTGAGGGTTAACATTTTACTCTCTTCCACGTTGTTCACCATGTTATATGTGAGGGTTAACATTTTACTCTCTTTCACTTTGTTCACCATGTTATATGTGAGGGTTGACATTTTACTCTCTTTCACGTTGTTCACCATGTTATATGTGAGGGTTGGTATTTTACTCTCTTCCACGTTGTTCACCATGTTATATGTGAGGGTTAACATTTTACTCTCTTTCACGTTGTTCACCATGTTATATGTGAGGGTTGACATTTTACTCTCTTCCACGTTGTTCACCATGTTATATGTGAGGGTTGACATTTTACTCTCTTCCACGTTGTTCACCACGTTATATGTGAGGGTTGACATTTTACTCTCTTCCACGTTGTTCACCATGTTATATGTGAGGGTTGACATTTTACTCTCTTCCACGTTGTTCACCATGTTATATGTGAGGGTTGACATTGTACTCTCTTTCACGTTGTTCACCACGTTATATGTGAGGGTTGACATTTTACTCTCATCCACGTTGTTCACCACGTTATATGTGAGGGTTAACATTTTACTCTCTTTCACGTTGTTCACCATGTTATATGTGAGGGTTGACATTTTACTCTCTTCCACGTTGTTCACCATGTTATATGTGAGGGTTGACATTTTACTCTCTTCCACGTTGTTCACCATGTTATATGTAAGGGTTGACATTGTACTCTCTTTCACGTTGTTCACCATGTTATATGTGAGGGTTGACATTTTACTCTCTTCCACGTTGTTCACCATGTTATATGTGAGGGTTGACATTGTACTCTCTTCCACGTTGTTCACCATGTTATATGTGAGGGTTGACATTGTACTCTCTTTCACGTTGTTCACCATGTTATATGTGAGGGTTGACATTTTACTCTCTTCCACGTTGTTCACCATGTTATATGTGAGGGTTGACATTTTACTCTCTTTCACGTTGTTCACCATGTTATATGTGAGGGTTGACATTTTACTCTCTTCCACGTTGTTCACCATGTTATATGTGAGGGTTGACATTTTACTCTCTTCCACGTTGTTCACCACGTTATATGTGAGGGTTGACATTGTACTCTCATCCACGTTGTTCACCACGTTATATGTGAGGGTTGACATTTTACTCTCTTTCACGTTGTTCACCACGTTATATGTGAGGGTTGACATTTTACTCTCTTCCACGTTGTTCACCATGTTATATGTGAGGGTTGACATTTTACTCTCTTCCACGTTGTTCACCATGTTATATGTGAGGGTTGACATTGTACTCTCATCCACGTTGTTCACCATGTTATATGTGAGGGTTGACATTTTACTCTCTTTCACGTTGTTCACCACGTTATATGTGAGGGTTGACATTTTACTCTCATCCACGTTGTTCACCATGTTATATGTGAGGGTTGACATTTTACTCTCATCCACGTTGTTCACCATGTTATATGTGAGGGTTAACATTTTACTCTCTTTCACGTTGTTCACCACGTTATATGTGAGGGTTGACATTTTACTCTCTTCCACGTTGTTCACCATGTTATATGTGAGGGTTGACATTTTACTCTCTTTCACGTTGTTCACCATGTTATATGTGAGGGTTGACATTTTACTCTCTTCCACGTTGTTCACCATGTTATATGTGAGGGTTGACATTTTACTCTCTTCCACGTTGTTCACCACGTTATATGTGAGGGTTGACATTTTACTCTCTTCCACGTTGTTCACCATGTTATATGTGAGGGTTAACATTTTACTCTCTTCCACGTTGTTCACCACGTTATATGTGAGGGTTGACATTTTACTCTCTTCCACGTTGTTCACCAGGTTATATGTGAGGGTTGACATTTTACTCTCTTCCACGTTGTTCATCATGTTATATGTGAGGGTTGACATTTTACTCTCTTTCACGTTGTTCACCACGTTATATGTGAGGGTTGACATTTTACTCTCTTCCACGTTGTTCACCATGTTATATGTGAGGGTTGACATTTTACTCTCTTCCACGTTGTTCACCATGTTATATGTGAGGGTTGACATTTTACTCTCTTCCACGTTGTTCACCATGTTATATGTGAGGGTTGACATTTTACTCTCTTCCACGTTGTTCATCACGTTATATGTGAGGGTTGACATTTTACTCTCTTTCACGTTGTTCACCATGTTATATGTGAGGGTTGACATTTTACTCTCATCCACGTTGTTCACCATGTTATATGTGAGGGTTGGTATTTTACTCTCTTTCACGTTGTTCACCATGTTATATGTGAGGGTTGACATTTTACTCTCATCCACGTTGTTCACCATGTTATATGTGAGGGTTGGTATTTTACTCTCTTCCACGTTGTTCACCACGTTATATGTGAGGGTTGACATTTTACTCTCTTCCACGTTGTTCACCATGTTATATGTGAGGGTTGACATTTTACTCTCATCCACGTTGTTCACCATGTTATATGTGAGGGTTGACATTTTACTCTCATCCACGTTGTTCACCAGGTTATATGTGAGCGTTGACATTTTACTCTCGTCCACGTTGTTCACCATGTTATATGTGAGGGTTGACATTGTACTCTCTTCCACGTTGTTCACCATGTTATATGTGAGGGTTGACATTGTACTCTCTTTCACGTTGTTCACCATGTTATATGTGAGGGTTGACATTTTACTCTCGTCCACGTTGTTCACCATGTTATATGTAAGGGTTGACATTGTACTCTCTTTCACGTTGTTCACCAGGTTATATGTGAGGGTTAACATTTTACTCTCTTCCACGTTGTTCACCATGTTATATGTGAGGGTTAACATTTTACTCTCTTCCACGTTGTTCACCACGTTATATGTGAGGGTTAACATTTTACTCTCTTTCACTTTGTTCACCATGTTATATGTGAGGGTTGACATTTTACTCTCTTTCACCTTGTTCACCATGTTATATGTGAGGGTTGGTATTTTACTCTCTTCCACGTTGTTCACCATGTTATATGTGAGGGTTGACATTGTACTCTCTTCCACGTTGTTCACCATGTTATATGTGAGTGTTGACATTGTACTCTCTTTCACGTTGTTCACCAGGTTATATGTGAGGGTTAACATTTTACTCTCTTCCACGTTGTTCACCATGTTATATGTGAGGGTTAACATTTTACTCTCTTTCACTTTGTTCACCATGTTATATGTGAGGGTTGACATTTTACTCTCTTTCACGTTGTTCACCATGTTATATGTGAGGGTTGGTATTTTACTCTCTTCCACGTTGTTCACCATGTTATATGTGAGGGTTAACATTTTACTCTCTTTCACGTTGTTCACCATGTTATATGTGAGGGTTGACATTTTACTCTCTTCCACGTTGTTCACCATGTTATATGTGAGGGTTGACATTTTACTCTCTTCCACGTTGTTCACCACGTTATATGTGAGGGTTGACATTTTACTCTCTTCCACGTTGTTCACCATGTTATATGTGAGGGTTGACATTTTACTCTCTTCCACGTTGTTCACCATGTTATATGTGAGGGTTGACATTGTACTCTCTTTCACGTTGTTCACCACGTTATATGTGAGGGTTGACATTTTACTCTCATCCACGTTGTTCACCACGTTATATGTGAGGGTTAACATTTTACTCTCTTTCACGTTGTTCACCATGTTATATGTGAGGGTTGACATTTTACTCTCTTCCACGTTGTTCACCATGTTATATGTGAGGGTTGACATTTTACTCTCTTCCACGTTGTTCACCATGTTATATGTAAGGGTTGACATTGTACTCTCTTTCACGTTGTTCACCATGTTATATGTGAGGGTTGACATTTTACTCTCTTCCACGTTGTTCACCATGTTATATGTGAGGGTTGACATTGTACTCTCTTCCACGTTGTTCACCATGTTATATGTGAGGGTTGACATTGTACTCTCTTTCACGTTGTTCACCATGTTATATGTGAGGGTTGACATTTTACTCTCTTCCACGTTGTTCACCATGTTATATGTGAGGGTTGACATTTTACTCTCTTTCACGTTGTTCACCATGTTATATGTGAGGGTTGACATTTTACTCTCTTCCACGTTGTTCACCATGTTATATGTGAGGGTTGACATTTTACTCTCTTCCACGTTGTTCACCACGTTATATGTGAGGGTTGACATTGTACTCTCATCCACGTTGTTCACCACGTTATATGTGAGGGTTGACATTTTACTCTCTTTCACGTTGTTCACCACGTTATATGTGAGGGTTGACATTTTACTCTCTTCCACGTTGTTCACCATGTTATATGTGAGGGTTGACATTTTACTCTCTTCCACGTTGTTCACCATGTTATATGTGAGGGTTGACATTGTACTCTCATCCACGTTGTTCACCATGTTATATGTGAGGGTTGACATTTTACTCTCTTTCACGTTGTTCACCACGTTATATGTGAGGGTTGACATTTTACTCTCATCCACGTTGTTCACCATGTTATATGTGAGGGTTGACATTTTACTCTCATCCACGTTGTTCACCATGTTATATGTGAGGGTTAACATTTTACTCTCTTTCACGTTGTTCACCACGTTATATGTGAGGGTTGACATTTTACTCTCTTCCACGTTGTTCACCATGTTATATGTGAGGGTTGACATTTTACTCTCTTTCACGTTGTTCACCATGTTATATGTGAGGGTTGACATTTTACTCTCTTCCACGTTGTTCACCATGTTATATGTGAGGGTTGACATTTTACTCTCTTCCACGTTGTTCACCACGTTATATGTGAGGGTTGACATTTTACTCTCTTCCACGTTGTTCACCATGTTATATGTGAGGGTTAACATTTTACTCTCTTCCACGTTGTTCACCACGTTATATGTGAGGGTTGACATTTTACTCTCTTCCACGTTGTTCACCAGGTTATATGTGAGGGTTGACATTTTACTCTCTTCCACGTTGTTCATCATGTTATATGTGAGGGTTGACATTTTACTCTCTTTCACGTTGTTCACCACGTTATATGTGAGGGTTGACATTTTACTCTCTTCCACGTTGTTCACCATGTTATATGTGAGGGTTGACATTTTACTCTCTTCCACGTTGTTCACCATGTTATATGTGAGGGTTGACATTTTACTCTCTTCCACGTTGTTCACCATGTTATATGTGAGGGTTGACATTTTACTCTCTTCCACGTTGTTCATCACGTTATATGTGAGGGTTGACATTTTACTCTCTTCCACGTTGTTCACCATGTTATATGTGAGGGTTAACATTTTACTCTCTTCCACGTTGTTCACCACGTTATATGTGAGGGTTAACATTGTACTCTCATCCACGTTGTTCACCATGTTATATGTGAGGGTTGACATTTTACTCTCTTTCACGTTGTTCACCAGGTTATATGTGAGGGTTGACATTTTACTCTCTTCCACGTTGTTCACCATGTTATATGTGAGGGTTGACATTTTACTCTCATCCACGTTGTTCACCAGGTTATATGTGAGCGTTGACATTTTACTCTCGTCCACGTTGTTCACCATGTTATATGTGAGGGTTGACATTGTACTCTCTTCCACGTTGTTCACCATGTTATATGTGAGGGTTGACATTGTACTCTCTTTCACGTTGTTCACCATGTTATATGTGAGGGTTGACATTTTACTCTCGTCCACGTTGTTCACCATGTTATATGTAAGGGTTGACATTGTACTCTCTTTCACGTTGTTCACCACGTTATATGTGAGGGTTAACATTTTACTCTCTTTCACTTTGTTCACCATGTTATATGTGAGGGTTGACATTTTACTCTCTTTCACCTTGTTCACCATGTTATATGTGAGGGTTGGTATTTTACTCTCTTCCACGTTGTTCACCATGTTATATGTGAGGGTTGACATTGTACTCTCTTCCACGTTGTTCACCATGTTATATGTGAGTGTTGACATTGTACTCTCTTTCACGTTGTTCACCAGGTTATATGTGAGGGTTAACATTTTACTCTCTTCCACGTTGTTCACCATGTTATATGTGAGGGTTAACATTTTACTCTCTTTCACTTTGTTCACCATGTTATATGTGAGGGTTGACATTTTACTCTCTTTCACGTTGTTCACCATGTTATATGTGAGGGTTGGTATTTTACTCTCTTCCACGTTGTTCACCATGTTATATGTGAGGGTTAACATTTTACTCTCTTTCACGTTGTTCACCATGTTATATGTGAGGGTTGACATTTTACTCTCTTCCACGTTGTTCACCATGTTATATGTGAGGGTTGACATTTTACTCTCTTCCACGTTGTTCACCACGTTATATGTGAGGGTTGACATTTTACTCTCTTCCACGTTGTTCACCATGTTATATGTGAGGGTTGACATTTTACTCTCTTCCACGTTGTTCACCATGTTATATGTGAGGGTTGACATTGTACTCTCTTTCACGTTGTTCACCACGTTATATGTGAGGGTTGACATTTTACTCTCATCCACGTTGTTCACCACGTTATATGTGAGGGTTAACATTTTACTCTCTTTCACGTTGTTCACCATGTTATATGTGAGGGTTGACATTTTACTCTCTTCCACGTTGTTCACCATGTTATATGTGAGGGTTGACATTTTACTCTCTTCCACGTTGTTCACCATGTTATATGTAAGGGTTGACATTGTACTCTCTTTCACGTTGTTCACCATGTTATATGTGAGGGTTGACATTTTACTCTCTTCCACGTTGTTCACCATGTTATATGTGAGGGTTGACATTGTACTCTCTTCCACGTTGTTCACCATGTTATATGTGAGGGTTGACATTGTACTCTCTTTCACGTTGTTCACCATGTTATATGTGAGGGTTGACATTTTACTCTCTTCCACGTTGTTCACCATGTTATATGTGAGGGTTGACATTTTACTCTCTTTCACGTTGTTCACCATGTTATATGTGAGGGTTGACATTTTACTCTCTTCCACGTTGTTCACCATGTTATATGTGAGGGTTGACATTTTACTCTCTTCCACGTTGTTCACCACGTTATATGTGAGGGTTGACATTGTACTCTCATCCACGTTGTTCACCACGTTATATGTGAGGGTTGACATTTTACTCTCTTTCACGTTGTTCACCACGTTATATGTGAGGGTTGACATTTTACTCTCTTCCACGTTGTTCACCATGTTATATGTGAGGGTTGACATTTTACTCTCTTCCACGTTGTTCACCATGTTATATGTGAGGGTTGACATTGTACTCTCATCCACGTTGTTCACCATGTTATATGTGAGGGTTGACATTTTACTCTCTTTCACGTTGTTCACCACGTTATATGTGAGGGTTGACATTTTACTCTCATCCACGTTGTTCACCATGTTATATGTGAGGGTTGACATTTTACTCTCATCCACGTTGTTCACCATGTTATATGTGAGGGTTAACATTTTACTCTCTTTCACGTTGTTCACCACGTTATATGTGAGGGTTGACATTTTACTCTCTTCCACGTTGTTCACCATGTTATATGTGAGGGTTGACATTTTACTCTCTTTCACGTTGTTCACCATGTTATATGTGAGGGTTGACATTTTACTCTCTTCCACGTTGTTCACCATGTTATATGTGAGGGTTGACATTTTACTCTCTTCCACGTTGTTCACCACGTTATATGTGAGGGTTGACATTTTACTCTCTTCCACGTTGTTCACCATGTTATATGTGAGGGTTAACATTTTACTCTCTTCCACGTTGTTCACCACGTTATATGTGAGGGTTGACATTTTACTCTCTTCCACGTTGTTCACCAGGTTATATGTGAGGGTTGACATTTTACTCTCTTCCACGTTGTTCATCATGTTATATGTGAGGGTTGACATTTTACTCTCTTTCACGTTGTTCACCACGTTATATGTGAGGGTTGACATTTTACTCTCTTCCACGTTGTTCACCATGTTATATGTGAGGGTTGACATTTTACTCTCTTCCACGTTGTTCACCATGTTATATGTGAGGGTTGACATTTTACTCTCTTCCACGTTGTTCACCATGTTATATGTGAGGGTTGACATTTTACTCTCTTCCACGTTGTTCATCACGTTATATGTGAGGGTTGACATTTTACTCTCTTCCACGTTGTTCACCATGTTATATGTGAGGGTTAACATTTTACTCTCTTCCACGTTGTTCACCACGTTATATGTGAGGGTTAACATTGTACTCTCATCCACGTTGTTCACCATGTTATATGTGAGGGTTGACATTTTACTCTCTTTCACGTTGTTCACCAGGTTATATGTGAGGGTTGACATTTTACTCTCTTCCACGTTGTTCATCATGTTATATGTGAGGGTTGACATTTTACTCTCTTCCACGTTGTTCACCATGTTATATGTGAGGGTTAACATTTTACTCTCTTCCACGTTGTTCACCATGTTATATGTGAGGGTTGACATTTTACTCTCTTCCACGTTGTTCACCATGTTATATGTGAGGGTTGACATTTTACTCTCTTCCACGTTGTTCACCATGTTATATGTGAGGGTTGACATTTTACTCTCTTCCACGTTGTTCACCATGTTATATGTGAGGGTTAACATTTTACTCTCTTTCACGTTGTTCACCATGTTATATGTGAGGGTTGACATTTTACTCTCTTCCACGTTGTTCACCATGTTATATGTGAGGGTTGACATTTTACTCTCTTCCACGTTGTTCACCATGTTATATGTGAGGGTTAACATTTTACTCTCTTTCACGTTGTTCACCACGTTATATGTGAGGGTTGACATTGTACTCTCTTCCACGTTGCTCACCATGTTATATGTGAGGGTTGACATTTTACTCTCTTCCACGTTGTTCACCATGTTATATGTGAGGGTTGACATTTTACTCTCTTCCACGTTGTTCACCATGTTATATGTGAGGGTTGACATTTTACTCTCTTCCACGCTGTTCACCATGTTATATGTGAGGGTTGGTATTTTACTCTCTTCCACGTTGTTCACCATGTTATATGTGAGGGTTGACATTTTACTCTCTTCCACGTTGTTCACCATGTTATATGTGAGGGTTAACATTTTACTCTCTTTCACGTTGTTCACCACGTTATATATGAGGGTTAACATTTTACTCTCTTCCACGTTGTTCACCATGTTATATGTGAGGGTTGACATTTTACTCTCTTCCACGTTGTTCACCATGCTATATGTGAGGGTTGACATTTTACTCTCTTTCACGTTGTTCACCATGTTATATGTGAGGGTTGACATTTTACTCTCTTCCACGTTGTTCACCATGTTATATGTGAGGGTTGACATTTTACTCTCTTCCACGTTGTTCACCATGTTATATGTGAGGGTTGACATTTTACTCTCTTCCACGTTGTTCACCATGTTATATGTGAGGGTTGACATTTTAATCTCTTCCACGTTGTTCACCATGTTATATGTGAGGGTTGACATTTTACTCTCATCCACGTTGTTCACCATGTTATATGTGAGGGTTGACATTTTACTCTCTTTCACGTTGTTCACCATGTTATATGTGAGGGTTGACATTTTACTCTCTTCCACGTTGTTCATCATGTTATATGTGAGGGTTGACATTTTACTCTCTTCCACGTTGTTCACCAGGTTATATGTGAGGGTTGACATTGTACTCTCTTCCACGTTGTTCACCATGTTATATGTGAGGGTTGACATTTTACTCTCTTTCACGTTGTTCACCATGTTATATGTGAGGGTTGACATTTTACTCTCTTCCACGTTGTTCACCATGTTATATGTGAGGGCTAACATTTTACTCTCTTCCACGTTGTTCACCATGTTATATGTGAGGGTTGACATTTTACTCTCTTCCACGTTGTTCACCATGTTATATGTGAGGGTTGACATTTTACTCTCTTCCACGTTGTTCACCATGTTATATGTGAGGGTTGGTATTTTACTCTCTTCCACGTTGTTCACCATGTTATATGTGAGGGTTGACATTTTACTCTCTTCCACGTTGTTCACCATGTTATATGTGAGGGTTGACATTTTACTCTCTTCCACGTTGTTCACCATGTTATATGTGAGGGTTGACATTTTACTCTCTTCCACGTTGTTCACCATGTTATATGTGAGGGTTGACATTGTACTCTCTTCCACGTTGTTCACCATGTTATATGTGAGGGTTGACATTGTACTCTCTTTCACGTTGTTCACCATGTTATATGTGAGGGTTGACATTTTACTCTCTTCCACGTTGTTCACCATGTTATATGTGAGGGTTGACATTTTACTCTCTTTCACGTTGTTCACCATGTTATATGTGAGGGTTGACATTTTACTCTCTTCCACGTTGTTCACCATGTTATATGTGAGGGTTGACATTTTACTCTCTTCCACGTTGTTCACCACGTTATATGTGAGGGTTGACATTGTACTCTCATCCACGTTGTTCACCATGTTATATGTGAGGGTTGACATTTTACTCTCTTTCACGTTGTTCACCATGTTATATGTGAGGGTTGACATTTTACTCTCTTCCACGTTGTTCACCATGTTATATGTGAGGGTTGACATTTTACTCTCTTCCACGTTGTTCACCATGTTATATGTGAGGGTTAACATTTTACTCTCTTTCACGTTGTTCACCATGTTATATGTGAGGGTTGACATTTTACTCTCTTCCACGTTGTTCACCATGTTATATGTGAGGGTTGACATTTTACTCTCTTCCACGTTGTTCACCATGTTATATGTGAGGGTTAACATTTTACTCTCTTTCACGTTGTTCACCACGTTATATGTGAGGGTTGACATTGTACTCTCTTCCACGTTGCTCACCATGTTATATGTGAGGGTTGACATTTTACTCTCTTCCACGTTGTTCACCATGTTATATGTGAGGGTTGACATTTTACTCTCTTCCACGTTGTTCACCATGTTATATGTGAGGGTTGACATTTTACTCTCTTCCACGCTGTTCACCATGTTATATGTGAGGGTTGGTATTTTACTCTCTTCCACGTTGTTCACCATGTTATATGTGAGGGTTGACATTTTACTCTCTTCCACGTTGTTCACCATGTTATATGTGAGGGTTAACATTTTACTCTCTTTCACGTTGTTCACCACGTTATATATGAGGGTTAACATTTTACTCTCTTCCACGTTGTTCACCATGTTATATGTGAGGGTTGACATTTTACTCTCTTCCACGTTGTTCACCATGCTATATGTGAGGGTTGACATTTTACTCTCTTTCACGTTGTTCACCATGTTATATGTGAGGGTTGACATTTTACTCTCTTCCACGTTGTTCACCATGTTATATGTGAGGGTTGACATTTTACTCTCTTCCACGTTGTTCACCATGTTATATGTGAGGGTTGACATTTTACTCTCTTCCACGTTGTTCACCATGTTATATGTGAGGGTTGACATTTTAATCTCTTCCACGTTGTTCACCATGTTATATGTGAGGGTTGACATTTTACTCTCATCCACGTTGTTCACCATGTTATATGTGAGGGTTGACATTTTACTCTCTTTCACGTTGTTCACCATGTTATATGTGAGGGTTGACATTTTACTCTCTTCCACGTTGTTCATCATGTTATATGTGAGGGTTGACATTTTACTCTCTTCCACGTTGTTCACCAGGTTATATGTGAGGGTTGACATTGTACTCTCTTCCACGTTGTTCACCATGTTATATGTGAGGGTTGACATTTTACTCTCTTCCACGTTGTTCACCATGTTATATGTGAGGGTTGACATTTTACTCTCTTCCACGTTGTTCACCATGTTATATGTGAGGGTTGACATTTTACTCTCTTCCACGTTGTTCATCATGTTATATGTGAGGGTTGACATTTTACTCTCTTCCACGTTGTTCACCAGGTTATATGTGAGGGTTGACATTGTACTCTCTTCCACGTTGTTCACCATGTTATATGTGAGGGTTGACATTTTACTCTCTTTCACGTTGTTCACCATGTTATATGTGAGGGTTGACATTTTACTCTCTTCCACGTTGTTCACCATGTTATATGTGAGGGCTAACATTTTACTCTCTTCCACGTTGTTCACCATGTTATATGTGAGGGTTGACATTTTACTCTCTTCCACGTTGTTCACCATGTTATATGTGAGGGTTGACATTTTACTCTCTTCCACGTTGTTCACCATGTTATATGTGAGGGTTGGTATTTTACTCTCTTCCACGTTGTTCACCATGTTATATGTGAGGGTTGACATTTTACTCTCTTCCACGTTGTTCACCATGTTATATGTGAGGGTTGACATTTTACTCTCTTCCACGTTGTTCACCATGTTATATGTGAGGGTTGACATTTTACTCTCTTCCACGTTGTTCACCATGTTATATGTGAGGGTTGACATTGTACTCTCTTCCACGTTGTTCACCATGTTATATGTGAGGGTTGACATTGTACTCTCTTTCACGTTGTTCACCATGTTATATGTGAGGGTTGACATTTTACTCTCTTCCACGTTGTTCACCATGTTATATGTGAGGGTTGACATTTTACTCTCTTTCACGTTGTTCACCATGTTATATGTGAGGGTTGACATTTTACTCTCTTCCACGTTGTTCACCATGTTATATGTGAGGGTTGACATTTTACTCTCTTCCACGTTGTTCACCACGTTATATGTGAGGGTTGACATTGTACTCTCATCCACGTTGTTCACCATGTTATATGTGAGGGTTGACATTTTACTCTCTTTCACGTTGTTCACCATGTTATATGTGAGGGTTGACATTTTACTCTCATCCACGTTGTTCACCATGTTATATGTGAGGGTTAACATTTTACTCTCTTTCACGTTGTTCACCACGTTATATGTGAGGGTTGACATTTTACTCTCTTCCACGTTGTTCACCATGTTATATGTGAGGGTTGACATTTTACTCTCTTTCACGTTGTTCACCATGTTATATGTGAGGGTTGACATTTTACTCTCTTCCACGTTGTTCACCATGTTATATGTGAGGGTTGACATTTTACTCTCTTCCACGTTGTTCACCATGTTATATGTGAGGGTTAACATTTTACTCTCTTTCACGTTGTTCACCATGTTATATGTGAGGGTTGACATTTTACTCTCTTCCACGTTGTTCACCATGTTATATGTGAGGGTTGACATTTTACTCTCTTCCACGTTGTTCACCATGTTATATGTGAGGGTTAACATTTTACTCTCTTTCACGTTGTTCACCACGTTATATGTGAGGGTTGACATTGTACTCTCTTCCACGTTGCTCACCATGTTATATGTGAGGGTTGACATTTTACTCTCTTCCACGTTGTTCACCATGTTATATGTGAGGGTTGACATTTTACTCTCTTCCACGTTGTTCACCATGTTATATGTGAGGGTTGACATTTTACTCTCTTCCACGCTGTTCACCATGTTATATGTGAGGGTTGGTATTTTACTCTCTTCCACGTTGTTCACCATGTTATATGTGAGGGTTGACATTTTACTCTCTTCCACGTTGTTCACCATGTTATATGTGAGGGTTAACATTTTACTCTCTTTCACGTTGTTCACCACGTTATATATGAGGGTTAACATTTTACTCTCTTCCACGTTGTTCACCATGTTATATGTGAGGGTTGACATTTTACTCTCTTCCACGTTGTTCACCATGCTATATGTGAGGGTTGACATTTTACTCTCTTTCACGTTGTTCACCATGTTATATGTGAGGGTTGACATTTTACTCTCTTCCACGTTGTTCACCATGTTATATGTGAGGGTTGACATTTTACTCTCTTCCACGTTGTTCACCATGTTATATGTGAGGGTTGACATTTTACTCTCTTCCACGTTGTTCACCATGTTATATGTGAGGGTTGACATTTTAATCTCTTCCACGTTGTTCACCATGTTATATGTGAGGGTTGACATTTTACTCTCATCCACGTTGTTCACCATGTTATATGTGAGGGTTGACATTTTACTCTCTTTCACGTTGTTCACCATGTTATATGTGAGGGTTGACATTTTACTCTCTTCCACGTTGTTCATCATGTTATATGTGAGGGTTGACATTTTAATCTCTTCCACGTTGTTCACCAGGTTATATGTGAGGGTTGACATTGTACTCTCTTCCACGTTGTTCACCATGTTATATGTGAGGGTTGACATTTTACTCTCTTCCACGTTGTTCACCATGTTATATGTGAGGGTTGACATTTTACTCTCTTCCACGTTGTTCACCATGTTATATGTGAGGGTTGACATTTTACTCTCTTCCACGTTGTTCATCATGTTATATGTGAGGGTTGACATTTTACTCTCTTCCACGTTGTTCACCAGGTTATATGTGAGGGTTGACATTGTACTCTCTTCCACGTTGTTCACCATGTTATATGTGAGGGTTGACATTTTACTCTCTTTCACGTTGTTCACCATGTTATATGTGAGGGTTGACATTTTACTCTCTTCCACGTTGTTCACCATGTTATATGTGAGGGCTAACATTTTACTCTCTTCCACGTTGTTCACCATGTTATATGTGAGGGTTGACATTTTACTCTCTTCCACGTTGTTCACCATGTTATATGTGAGGGTTGACATTTTACTCTCTTCCACGTTGTTCACCATGTTATATGTGAGGGTTGGTATTTTACTCTCTTCCACGTTGTTCACCATGTTATATGTGAGGGTTGACATTTTACTCTCTTCCACGTTGTTCACCATGTTATATGTGAGGGTTGACATTTTACTCTCTTCCACGTTGTTCACCATGTTATATGTGAGGGTTGACATTTTACTCTCTTCCACGTTGTTCACCATGTTATATGTGAGGGTTGACATTGTACTCTCTTCCACGTTGTTCACCATGTTATATGTGAGGGTTGACATTGTACTCTCTTTCACGTTGTTCACCATGTTATATGTGAGGGTTGACATTTTACTCTCTTCCACGTTGTTCACCATGTTATATGTGAGGGTTGACATTTTACTCTCTTTCACGTTGTTCACCATGTTATATGTGAGGGTTGACATTTTACTCTCTTCCACGTTGTTCACCATGTTATATGTGAGGGTTGACATTTTACTCTCTTCCACGTTGTTCACCACGTTATATGTGAGGGTTGACATTGTACTCTCATCCACGTTGTTCACCATGTTATATGTGAGGGTTGACATTTTACTCTCTTTCACGTTGTTCACCATGTTATATGTGAGGGTTGACATTTTACTCTCATCCACGTTGTTCACCATGTTATATGTGAGGGTTAACATTTTACTCTCTTTCACGTTGTTCACCACGTTATATGTGAGGGTTGACATTTTACTCTCTTCCACGTTGTTCACCATGTTATATGTGAGGGTTGACATTTTACTCTCTTTCACGTTGTTCACCATGTTATATGTGAGGGTTGACATTTTACTCTCTTCCACGTTGTTCACCATGTTATATGTGAGGGTTGACATTTTACTCTCTTCCACGTTGTTCACCACGTTATATGTGAGGGTTGACATTTTACTCTCTTCCACGTTGTTCACCATGTTATATGTGAGGGTTAACATTTTACTCTCTTCCACGTTGTTCACCACGTTATATGTGAGGGTTGACATTTTACTCTCTTCCACGTTGTTCACCAGGTTATATGTGAGGGTTGACATTTTACTCTCTTCCACGTTGTTCATCATGTTATATGTGAGGGTTGACATTTTACTCTCTTTCACGTTGTTCACCACGTTATATGTGAGGGTTGACATTTTACTCTCTTCCACGTTGTTCACCATGTTATATGTGAGGGTTGACATTTTACTCTCTTCCACGTTGTTCACCATGTTATATGTGAGGGTTGACATTTTACTCTCTTCCACGTTGTTCACCATGTTATATGTGAGGGTTGACATTTTACTCTCTTCCACGTTGTTCACCACGTTATATGTGAGGGTTGACATTTTACTCTCTTCCACGTTGTTCACCATGTTATATGTGAGGGTTAACATTTTACTCTCTTCCACGTTGTTCACCACGTTATATGTGAGGGTTAACATTGTACTCTCATCCACGTTGTTCACCATGTTATATGTGAGGGTTGACATTTTACTCTCTTTCACGTTGTTCACCAGGTTATATGTGAGGGTTGACATTTTACTCTCTTCCACGTTGTTCATCATGTTATATGTGAGGGTTGACATTTTACTCTCTTCCACGTTGTTCACCATGTTATATGTGAGGGTTAACATTTTACTCTCTTCCACGTTGTTCACCATGTTATATGTGAGGGTTGACATTTTACTCTCTTCCACGTTGTTCACCATGTTATATGTGAGGGTTGACATTTTACTCTCTTCCACGTTGTTCACCATGTTATATGTGAGGGTTGACATTTTACTCTCTTCCACGTTGTTCACCATGTTATATGTGAGGGTTAACATTTTACTCTCTTTCACGTTGTTCACCATGTTATATGTGAGGGTTGACATTTTACTCTCTTCCACGTTGTTCACCATGTTATATGTGAGGGTTGACATTTTACTCTCTTCCACGTTGTTCACCATGTTATATGTGAGGGTTAACATTTTACTCTCTTTCACGTTGTTCACCACGTTATATGTGAGGGTTGACATTGTACTCTCTTCCACGTTGCTCACCATGTTATATGTGAGGGTTGACATTTTACTCTCTTCCACGTTGTTCACCATGTTATATGTGAGGGTTGACATTTTACTCTCTTCCACGTTGTTCACCATGTTATATGTGAGGGTTGACATTTTACTCTCTTCCACTCTGTTCACCATGTTATATGTGAGGGTTGGTATTTTACTCTCTTCCACGTTGTTCACCATGTTATATGTGAGGGTTGACATTTTACTCTCTTCCACGTTGTTCACCATGTTATATGTGAGGGTTAACATTTTACTCTCTTTCACGTTGTTCACCACGTTATATATGAGGGTTAACATTTTACTCTCTTCCACGTTGTTCACCATGTTATATGTGAGGGTTGACATTTTACTCTCTTCCACGTTGTTCACCATGCTATATGTGAGGGTTGACATTTTACTCTCTTTCACGTTGTTCACCATGTTATATGTGAGGGTTGACATTTTACTCTCTTCCACGTTGTTCACCATGTTATATGTGAGGGTTGACATTTTACTCTCTTCCACGTTGTTCACCATGTTATATGTGAGGGTTGACATTTTACTCTCTTCCACGTTGTTCACCATGTTATATGTGAGGGTTGACATTTTAATCTCTTCCACGTTGTTCACCATGTTATATGTGAGGGTTGACATTTTACTCTCATCCACGTTGTTCACCATGTTATATGTGAGGGTTGACATTTTACTCTCTTTCACGTTGTTCACCATGTTATATGTGAGGGTTGACATTTTACTCTCTTCCACGTTGTTCATCATGTTATATGTGAGGGTTGACATTTTACTCTCTTCCACGTTGTTCACCAGGTTATATGTGAGGGTTGACATTGTACTCTCTTCCACGTTGTTCACCATGTTATATGTGAGGGTTGACATTTTACTCTCTTTCACGTTGTTCACCATGTTATATGTGAGGGTTGACATTTTACTCTCTTCCACGTTGTTCACCATGTTATATGTGAGGGCTAACATTTTACTCTCTTCCACGTTGTTCACCATGTTATATGTGAGGGTTGACATTTTACTCTCTTCCACGTTGTTCACCATGTTATATGTGAGGGTTGACATTTTACTCTCTTCCACGTTGTTCACCATGTTATATGTGAGGGTTGGTATTTTACTCTCTTCCACGTTGTTCACCATGTTATATGTGAGGGTTGACATTTTACTCTCTTCCACGTTGTTCACCATGTTATATGTGAGGGTTGACATTTTACTCTCTTCCACGTTGTTCACCATGTTATATGTGAGGGTTGACATTTTACTCTCTTCCACGTTGTTCACCATGTTATATGTGAGGGTTGACATTTTACTCTCTTCCACGTTGTTCACCATGTTATATGTGAGGGTTGACATTTTACTCTCTTCCACGTTGTTCACCATGCTATATGTGAGGGTTGGTATTTTACTCTCTTCCACGTTGTTCACCACGTTATATGTGAGGGTTAACATTTTACTCTCTTTCACGTTGTTCACCATGTTATATGTGAGGGTTGACATTTTACTCTCTTCCACGTTGTTCACCATGTTATATGTGAGGGTTGACATTTTACTCTCTTCCACGTTGTTCACCATGTTATATGTGAGGGTTGACATTTTACTCTCTTCCACGTTGTTCACCATGCTATATGTGAGGGCTGGTATTTTACTCTCTTCCACGTTGTTCACCACGTTATATGTGAGGGTTTACATTTTACTCTCTTCCACGTTGTTCACCAGGTTATATGTGAGGGTTGACATTGTACTCTCTTCCACGTTGTTCACCATGTTATATGTGAGGGTTGACATTGTACTCTCTTTCACGTTGTTCACCATGTTATATGTGAGGGTTGACATTTTACTCTCTTCCACGTTGTTCACCATGTTATATGTGAGGGTTGACATTTTACTCTCTTTCACGTTGTTCACCATGTTATATGTGAGGGTTGACATTTTACTCTCTTCCACGTTGTTCACCATGTTATATGTGAGGGTTGACATTTTACTCTCTTCCACGTTGTTCACCACGTTATATGTGAGGGTTGACATTGTACTCTCATCCACGTTGTTCACCACGTTATATGTGAGGGTTGACATTTTACTCTCTTTCACGTTGTTCACCACGTTATATGTGAGGGTTGACATTTTACTCTCTTCCACGTTGTTCACCATGTTATATGTGAGGGTTGACATTTTACTCTCTTCCACGTTGTTCACCATGTTATATGTGAGGGTTGACATTGTACTCTCATCCACGTTGTTCACCATGTTATATGTGAGGGTTGACATTTTACTCTCTTTCACGTTGTTCACCACGTTATATGTGAGGGTTGACATTTTACTCTCATCCACGTTGTTCACCATGTTATATGTGAGGGTTGACATTTTACTCTCATCCACGTTGTTCACCATGTTATATGTGAGGGTTAACATTTTACTCTCTTTCACGTTGTTCACCACGTTATATGTGAGGGTTGACATTTTACTCTCTTCCACGTTGTTCACCATGTTATATGTGAGGGTTGACATTTTACTCTCTTTCACGTTGTTCACCATGTTATATGTGAGGGTTGACATTTTACTCTCTTCCACGTTGTTCACCATGTTATATGTGAGGGTTGACATTTTACTCTCTTCCACGTTGTTCACCACGTTATATGTGAGGGTTGACATTTTACTCTCTTCCACGTTGTTCACCATGTTATATGAGAGGGTTAACATTTTACTCTCTTCCACGTTGTTCACCACGTTATATGTGAGGGTTGACATTTTACTCTCTTCCACGTTGTTCACCAGGTTATATGTGAGGGTTGACATTTTACTCTCTTCCACGTTGTTCATCATGTTATATGTGAGGGTTGACATTTTACTCTCTTTCACGTTGTTCACCACGTTATATGTGAGGGTTGACATTTTACTCTCTTC